>JANQAT010000010.1:3000000-3515971 GCA_029490675.1 Cercospora nicotianae | reverse complement strand
CCTCCTTCCTTTTCCTCCTCCTCTTCTCTCTCTCTTTCTATCCTCCTAAGCGCCTTACCCTATACCCTTACTACTCTTTCTACTTCCTCTCTTTTCTTTCTCTTTCTCTCTCTTCTTCTTATATAGTAATAGCGGTTAGCTCCTACTCTTCTTATATAGTAATAGTAGTTAGTATCTACTCCTCTTATATAGTAATAGCGGTTAGTATCCGCTTCTCTCGTATAGTAATGTTACGGATCGTGCTGCGAACACTAAAAGAAGCCCACAGCCACTCGCCTGCCCGGGTAGTCACGTGACAACAGAGCGCTCTCTGCTCTCTCCCGACAGAGCGGACAGAGCGACAGAGCGGACAGAGCGACAGAGCGGACAGAGCGACAGAGCGGACAGAGCGACAGAGCGGACAGAGCGACAGAGCGGACAGAGCGACAGGGCGGGAGAAGCTGTAGGATGCGCTAGGACATAACACTATATAGACGACGCTCTCTACCGAGTAGATAGGAGCCTCGTGCTCAACTCAATACAACTCTCTTAGGGTTATGTTACAAACCTTTCAGGACCTTCTCTGATATACCACGAGGACATTGCGAGGATCGACACTTCCCAGGCCAACCCCATATCAGATTAGGTTAGGCTGCCGACGGACAGGCAGGACGTAACAACTTTGAGCACCAAAAGCCGAAGGGAAGCGCTATCGATCAATGTCAAGAAAGACTCAGGACGTTGCCGACACAAGAAGTCCATCACGACAACAGCTATCGACTGGAATCACGGAACGAATGAGCAACATGTCGATTAACGGAAGCGGGAAACAATCGACTCCCACTATGAGCACAGCGGGCTCATACGAGTCAACCCACGCACCTAAGATATCCACGCCGGAGACGTTCGACGGGACTAAGGAGAAGTTGGAGAACTTCCAGCTGCAGGTCCAGCTGTACCTCCACTTCAATGCGCACCAGTTTCATAGCGAGGCCGACAAGGTCTTGTATGCCGCATCCTTCCTACGGGGAAGAGCCGCCAGAGGATTCCGAGCATACCTGAAGGACTGGCTCGTCTGCCAGAATTCAGATGATGAACCAGAAACGGAAACCAGAAGAATCTTCCACAGCTACGACAAGTTCGAAGAAAACTTAATGATCTATACGGGATACCCAACGAAGAGGCACACGCCGATCGCCATATCCGACAACTCCGACAAACCACTTCTGTCGCCGCCTATGCGTCAGAATTCCAAGGATACCAGGCCGATCTCGAGTGGAACGACGCTGCCTATCGCTCGCAGTTTTACCTAGGACTGAAGGATTCAGTCAAGGCCGAATTATCCCGAAACTCCAGCATGACCACGCTTGGTGCAATGATCAAAGCAGCAAAGGAAATCGACGAGAGACTCCAGGAGCTGAGATACGACCGAATCGTACAGCCTGGACACCGGATACCCGCTCGAGGCGGAGGAGGGGGCTTCAAGGCCAGAAGTCAGGACCCTGATTACGGAGATCCAATGGAGTTGGATGCTACCGAACGTACGCGAGGAAGGAAGCTGAAGAGCAAAGGCTTCACCTGCTACGAGTGTGGCAAGGAAGGCCACTACGCGCGGAACTGCAGAAAGAAGAACAAGGTCAGCCGTGAAGTGAACACCATGGCTCGGACAACAGCATACCGGGAATGCGAGGAGAACTCCTCGAAATCCGACTAGTTCGGAGAGACAACCCCGAAGGGCTCATCGAACCGCGGTCTCTTGGTTCGATGACCTAGGCAAAAGAGATCAGCATGACGAACATGGAAACGGGGTTTACTTTGTAAGCTTCGGGACGAAGCTAGGCTAGAAGGGGGATGGTGTTACGGATCGTGCTGCGAACACTAAAAGAAGCCCACAGCCACTCGCCTGCCCGGGTAGTCACGTGACAACAGAGCGCTCTCTGCTCTCTCCCGACAGAGCGGACAGAGCGACAGAGCGGACAGAGCGACAGAGCGGACAGAGCGACAGAGCGGACAGAGCGACAGAGCGGACAGAGCGACAGAGCGGACAGAGCGACAGAGCGGACAGAGCGACAGGGCGGGAGAAGCTGTAGGATGCGCTAGGACATAACACTATATAGACGACGCTCTCTACCGAGTAGATAGGAGCCTCGTGCTCAACTCAATACAACTCTCTTAGGGTTATGTTACAAACCTTTCAGGACCTTCTCTGATATACCACGAGGACATTGCGAGGATCGACACTTCCCAGGCCAACCCCATATCAGATTAGGGTTAGGCTGCCGACGGACAGGCAGGACGTAACAAGTAATAGCGGTTAGCCTCCGCTCTTATTATATAGTAATAGCCGTTTATACTTATTATATAGTAATAGCGGTTAGCCCTTATACTCTACTTTCTCTCGCTCGAAAGAGCCCTTAACTATCTTCCTTCGTATCGTATACCTCCTCCGTCGCTATCTACTACTAATACCTATACTAACTATCTATAGACTTCTAGTACTAGCCGATATTCTTATAGCGTAATATACCTATAAGACGAGTACCTATATAATAATTCGTTCTTTAAGTACGCCCTTCTTAGCTTAACTTTATATTTAGATCTATATTCTTAACGTCTATAAGTACGGCGGTACTAGCTTATATATTAGCCTTATAGTCCGTATCTACTAATAATATAATACTAGTAGCTACCTTCTATACGTAGTCTACTACTAGTCCGTAATTATAATACTAATACTAGATACCTACTATATATATAAGAGTCTACTTCTATACCTACCTATCGAAGTAAAGATATAGAAAACTTCTATCTAGTAGTTTATAGACTAATCGTATCGATAATTGCGAGAGTATCCTACTAAAAGAGCTAGATATACGAACCCTCTTCCTTTATATCGTATAACTCCTCCTCCTTCTCGCTCGCTTTTCGCTTATATATACTAAAGAGTAGAAGACGAGCGACTATCTTAAACCTATTAATCCTCTTTTACTAAGACCGCCTCTACTACTCTACGAACGCCTACCTATTAGAAAACCTACTTAAATACCTACTAGACCTACTCTATATACCTAACGTAATACTATATTACCTATATCTTTATACGTATCGGTACTAGAGATATACGATATCTAGATAACGCCTATAATTACTATCGCCCTATATACTATATATAGTACGACTCTAGTATAAGGGTTATAACTATTACTAGGAATTTACTAGTCTACGACGCTAGTACGCTACGCGGCGTACCTCTAAAAAACTCGGCTATCGTTATACTATTACGTAAAAATAGAAATACGTCCGATCGCGACTAGCTTTAGCCTCCTATATACCTTCCTATATTTCCTTCTACTATATAAACTCTATTATACTACGATAATAGAGTATTCCTAATTCGTATCTCTATAATAGCGAGTGAAAAAACATGAACGCGCCCCAGCAGGCGACGACGACGACAGCGGGAGGCCTCGAGGCCTCCCAACACGCGACAACACCCCCCGACCGACACCGCGACGTCGCGAGCGGAGGAGGGAGCCCGGGAGAAGGAGGTTGCGTCTCCAACTCCCAGGCGGCCCAAACCCGCCCGCAACCACCTCCCTCTAGCCCGCAAGGCCAGAAACCAACAGCTACCACCACACAGACACGACTAACGATCAGAAAGAACCTAAAGACACTTACAGAACAGATCCAGTACCACCTCGACACCCAGAACCCCCAAACCCTCTCCCCGACTCTTCTCCTCCTCCAGCAGGCCCAGCAGGCCCTACTCCACCTCGCCCTCCACCAGGAAGAGTCCCAGACTCTTCAAGACATCCAGAAAACCCTCCAGAGCCGCCCAACACCCACTGCTAGCACCCCGAAGACATGGGCCCAGACAGCCCAAATTGGACACACAATGCCAAGGCCCCAGCCTCAGGCATCCTTGACCATCTCAGTGAAGATGGGAAACCAAGAAGAAAGGGAAGCCACGAAGAGGATGAGCCATGAAGAGCTCAGAAGGAAACTTGGAGTACAGCAATTTAAGGCTGTGCAGAAGCTCCCAAGTGGAGACCTCAAAGTCATCCTCCATAGAGAGGGAGAGAAAAGCAGGCTAGAAAGGGACCAATCATGGCTCAAGGCTGCATACCCAGGAGCCCAGGTAGAATCACCAAACACACAGGTGATTGTACATAGCATCAGGACTTCCTGGAAGCCGGAAGATGCAAACAGCTGGGTCCAGCTGGACCAAGACAACCTTTCCTGGTTCCCAGAAGGGCTCAAAGTCAGAAAAGCCTTCTGGCTTAAGAATCAGAAGGCAAGAGAGGAGACAAATTTCTCCTCAGCGGTAATGGCAGTACAAGACAGGCAGACTGCAAGGGAGATGTGCAAGAGGGGCATTACTATTGGCTCAATGTGGTGTGTAGTAGAACCATACCACCCACAACAGAGGATAGTCCAATGCCTTAAGTGCAACAACTTTGGGCATATTACTACCTACTGCAGGGCAGCAGAGGACACCTGTGGAAAGTGTGCAGGCAAGCACAGAACAGACACTTGCAAAGAGAAGAAGGTCAAGTGCTGCAACTGCAGAGGAGACCACAAGGCCTACTCCCTCCAGTGCAGCTACAAAGCAGCTGCAAAGGCCAAAGCCAGAGCCTTTTCTGAGTGGTTCAAAAAGCAATGGGAGACAGCTCCAATCCCAACACAAGGCGACAACAATACAGAACCCCCAGTCCTTAAGAGAAAGGCCCCACCAACTGAACCTACACAGAGAGATGTAAGGTACAAAGGCAGGCCCCTAGGCACTACAGCAACAGCAATGGCAGGCAGGAAGCAGACAAGCAAGCTCCACTTCCCTCCCACACAGGAGAAGGATGAAACCCAGGAGGAAGCAGACATGCCCCAGGAAGGAATGGACATTGACCCAATTGAGCTCCTCTCCCAAGTATCCCATGAGTAGCCAAACCCTGACTATCTACCAACACAATGTCAACAGGTCAAACACCACCCAAACCCTGCTGCTGGACAGCCAGGCAGCAGGAGGGGCCACGGTAATAGCGCTGCAAGAACCATGGCTCAACACAATGAATGGCAAGACCAAGACTAAGAAGGGATACACTGCAGTCCTCCCACCCCAACAGAATTCAAGGGTGGCAATGCTAGTGTCAGACAGGATTGGAACCAACAGCTGGAAACCACTGTTCCACAACACAGGGGACTTGGTTACTATCCAAATCCAAACCCCTACAGGACCCATCTCTATTCACAACTGCTACAACCCCTCAGGACCTCCAAGCCACAGACAAGAAGGAACCATACCTGCACTCCAAGAAGCCCTTGCCCACCCTCCAGGAGAAACACCTCCAAGCCATGTGGTAGTAGGGGACTTCAACCTCCACCACCCAAAATGGGGAGGAAACACAACCTATACCCAACACGCTATGGCAGACAAACTGATTGAGACCACTGAAGAGGCCAACCTGCAACTGGCCCTAGAGCCGGGAACAACCACATGGGAGAGACACATGGCCAGCTGCCAGACACTGGACCTAGTGTTTGCCAGCTCCTCTCTCCAAAACCTGATCCAGGAATGCAAAGCCCTCCCAGAGGAAACACACAGCTCTGACCACATCCCCCTCAGAACAACCCTCTGCATCAACCTCCAGGGACTACCAAAGCAGGGACCAAGGAAGCAGTGGAAAGCTGCAAACTGGACCAGAATCCAGAACCTTCTTACCCAAGCCACTAGCCAGCTCACCCAACTCCCACTCTACACAAGAGACCATCTAGACACATTTGCAGAGAAATTACAATCCTCCATCCAGAGGATAGCAGGAGAAACAGTCCCAACTGCTAGGCCATCATGTCATGCAAAGATGGCATGGACCCAGGAGTGCAGAGAAGCTGTAAAGCTAGCAAGGAAGAAAAGAAGGGAATGGAGGGCCAACATGACTGAGTGGAACCATGAACAATACCTCAAAGCCTCCCATGCAAGGAGCAAGATTGTGAGGAGAGAACAGAACCTAGCCTGGAGGAGGCTGATTAGAGAGGTCACAGAGGACCCTGGAAAGGTGTGGAAGATGGCCAAATGGGCAAGAGAGGGAGCAAACCAAGGGCACCAACTGCCACACTTCCCCAGCTTGTCAGACCCAGAACACAATGGAGACACAGATGAAGGGAAAGCTGCAATCCTCGCAAAGCATTTCTTCCCAAACCCAAGGGAAGCAGACCTGAGGGATATCCAAGACACCCAACTGCCACCCCAGTTCCAGATGGAAGCCGAGGTCAGCCTAAAGGAAGTGGAAGGAATCCTAAGGAGACTGCCCAACAACAAGGCCCCAGGACCTGACCAAATACCAAACCTCCTGCTTAAGGAATGCAGGGAACAGCTTGCACCAACTTTGGCCAAACTCTTTTCTGCCTGCTTGAGAATGGCATACCATCCCAAGGCATTCAAGCACTCTACCACAGTAGTGCTTAGGAAGCCACAGAAGCCAGACTACACAAAGCCAGGAGCATACAGACCAATTGCCCTACTCAACACAATAGCAAAGGTCTTGGAAGCTGTAGTTGCAAAGAGAATGTCTAAGGAAACTGAGGACAGGAAACTCCTCCCAGACGAACAGATGGGTGCCAGACCTGGAAGGTCCACCACCTCAGCACTAGACCTCATCACTGAGCAAGTCAGAACCATCTGGAAAGCCAGACCTGGGGCAGTGGCATCAATGCTCTGCCTTGACATTTCTGGAGCCTTTGACAAGGTGTCTCACCAGAGGCTGCTCCACAACATTAGGATGAAGGGCTTCCCTGACTCTGTTGTTGGCTTCATCCAATCATTCCTCCAAGACAGGACCACCTGCCTTAGGCTAGGAGAATTCATGGACCAACCAAGGCCCCAAAACACAGGAATCCCCCAAGGCTCTACACTCTCCCCAATCCTCTTCCTCTTCTTTGCATCAACCTTGCTCCCAACCCTGCATGAAGGGAACACCTCAGCAATGGGGTTTGTAGATGACTCCAACATCCTCACACACAGTATGTCAACAGAAGAAAACTGCAAACAGCTAGAGAAAGCCCACCAGAAATGTGAAGAATGGGCAAGGAGACATGGGGCAGAGTTTGCACCACAGAAATACCAGCTCATCCACTTTACTAGGAGCAGGAAACACAACCTCAAAGCTACAGTCCAGATCCAAGGATTCAATGGAGAACCACTGCCCTCACTCAGGCTCCTTGGAGTATGGGTGGACACCAAGCTCAGATGGGGTCCACACATCAAACAGGCAGCAGAAAAAGGAGCCCACCAGATGCAGTCACTCCAGAGGCTCTGCAAATCCACATGGGGAGCCTCCTTCCAAAGGGCAAGACACCTGTACACAGCAGTGGTCAGGCCAGCCATTACCTTTGGCTGCCAAGTATGGTCCAACCCAGAAGGCACACAAGGCTACTGCAGAAACCTCACCAAGCCTATTGAGAAGATCCAGAGGGAAGCACTAAGGAACATCACAGGGGCATACAAGTCAGTTGCAACAGCTGTCCTAGAAAGAGAAGCAAACATTGCTCCCCTCCACCTGTACACCCAGGACCTGGCCAGACAAGCATCCAAGAAACAAGACAACCAACCCGCATACCAGTACATTAAGAACAGATGCAAGGAGATTAGGAGACAGGCACAAGCAAAGAGAAGGACAAGGCAGAATGCAACACCAGCCCAAACCAGACAGGAGGAAATCCTCCAACTGGTGCAGAGCCAAGAGACAGCAATGCAGACACAGCTGGGAGGCAAGGCATGGTGGGCTAAGCACCAATGGAACAGGAAATGGGAGATGGAAAAGGAAGGAAGGAGGGCCAGGACAGCAGGAGAACAACCACCTGCATGGACAACCACCCCCTCTTCAGTTGTGGGACCAGCACTGCACAAGGGACTCACCAGACCACAGAGCACCATGATTACGCTCCTTAGGACAGAACACATTGGGATGAGGCAGTACCTCACCAAAAGGAGAGTCCCAGGATACACACCTGACTGTGAGTGTGGTCAGGGACAGGAAACACCAAAGCATGTATGCATGTTTTGTCCAAAGTGGAAGGAGAGGAGACACCTGCTGTTCCAGGCAGGGGATCTACAAACTGGAAGGATCTGGCCAACACAAAGAGAGGGCTGCATGCAGCGGCAAAGTGGCTTATCCAAGAAGGGGTCCTAGACCAATTCTCACTTGCAAGAGAAGAGGCATAGGAGGATAAGAGGAGAGAGAAGGGGAAGGATAGGGCCTGGTGAGAGGAGGACTCACTAGATACCTAGTATTGTCCGAAGGAAAACAGAAGCGAAGGAAGCGGCTACGCAGGCTGCAAAGCGAAGGGATGTACGAGGGTTTTTCGAAGGCTTTTCCCTCGACCGAAATCTATAGAGCGTGCTGCTTACTCTAGTTAAAAGAGGTAGACCGGCGTATAAGAATTATCTATCTATCTATTATACTACGATAATCTATTCTATATACGGAGATAGCTATCTTATAACTATAAATAACCTAATAATCGCCTTCTCTTCTTAGTATATTATATTATATATATAGGCTACGTTATATAATAGAGAAACTCTACGACTTACTTCCTTTCTTCTTTAATATATAATTACTAACCCTAACCCTAACGGAGAGACGACCGTCTACTAGCAATAATATACGATAGGGACGTCTAATATCGCTAGGATACGATACTATAGCGCCCTATAATAATCTAACGTTATAGAATTAGTAGAGTTAGGTATATATCCGAATTATACGATAAAAATCTTGCAAAGCGTATATAGTAAAACGCTAAGTTACGGGCGTACTACTACTAGAATATTAGCGATAACGACGAAATATACGTTCGATACCCGAATAATGCTACGATTAAATCCCTACTTCTTATACTATATTTTTACTTATTTATACGATAGTTATACTCTCGCTTAAATTAATTATCCTACTTTTCGATATAGACGTCGAAAACTACTAAAACTGCCCGGACGGCAACGATAATATAATACGTACGATATACCCTATATACTTAAAACCTATATAGTATCGAAAATAGACCTCTCTCGTACTCTCTAAATTTTTACCTAAATTTTAGGGTACTATAGCGACGATAACGAATTTTAGAAACCGCGGTATCGCAATACTCGGTACCTACTACTTTTGCGCTAACGTAATTATATACTATACCTTACTTAACGATTCTCGTTCGGTCCTACTCGAACTCGGACGAAGATGCGAAGAAAATAGATCTCTTCTCTACTAGCTATATATTATAGGATACTACTACGGTAGACTAGCGGCGATACTAATATATCTCGACTACGGCCTACGACTCTAATAGTCTGCTTATAATGCCCTTTCGTACGCTAGAACCGAATATTACTCCTCGCTAATACGATAATAGATACGCGGTGCCGTATACTAGCCGAACCTCCCGAAATAATCGATAGAAGCCCGATATTCCGGTCGCCCTACTCCTTTCCCGTACCTACTCGACCTCCCCTACTTCTCTCCTCTACTCCGCCTAAACTACTCCGCTATAAACCTCTATACCTCCGCGCTCGCTCCGCTAATCCGTCCCTACGCCTAAAGTACTAATACCCCGACCCTACTAACGATACTTAAGCCCTCTAAGCTTCGTACCTACGATACCGCTACGTACGCTATCGCCGGCTCGAACGCCGCGTCTAGATTTACTACCGCCCGCTCTAGCGTTATCCCTTACGACTTATATATCGTAATCGCCTACGCTAGCAATAGCGGGATCTACGTCCGCGCGATTACGCTAAATAGCTCCGGGTCTCCTACCTCGCTATCCTAATATACCGGGAATACCGTCCGCGTTACCCTATTCTCGAACTGCACCCGCGGCAATACTATACCCGCCCCCTGCCTCTGCCGCTATATCTACTACTCTACCTGCTCCTCGCCTACCCCGCTATACTTCCTACTATACTCTAGCTCCCCTCGCCGCACCCCGAACGCCTGCCGTCCTTCGACGAACCCTACGATCTTTCCCTAACTTCTATTTACTAGTCCGGCCTCTACGTCTACGTTAGCGAGCAAGATAACCGGCATCCCCTACTTCGTCCGCAGCCGCGCGGGAAACCGATGCTCCCGGCATCCCGCTAGAGTCCTATCCCCGTCTGCTCGTGCCTTCGACCGCAGCTCGGGATAATGCTTCTAGATGTGTGCGAAGTCTAAGCACGAAAACACATGTTCCGCCCCTGCGAGCGACGCGAATCCGATCTCGTTCTTGCGGTCCACTTCGATCCGCACCGGCGACAGCTCGATCGCCGCCCTCCCTCCCCAGTCTCTCGGCCCCAGCAAGCCCAGCTGCTCTTCGCTCAGCGGTTGTCCCGTCCGGAGAGCATGCAGGAGCTCGATGAACACCGGATCGCTCTGCCGATGCACCTGCCGGAGCGAGATGTGCTCGAATCGACACGCGCCCCACGCCGTGCTACAGAACGCCCACTGATCGCGAAGGCTGTATCGGGCATCACAGTCGCCGCATGCGAATGCTGCCAACATACCATGACAGTCGGCGCAGTGGGCGGGCGGATTCTGCGTGTACGGCGACCCTTTCTCCGCGACCCCCGCACCCGCTCGCACGACACACACCTGCTCTTCACCACCGACTCCACCCCGCATTGGAGACAGGTCTGGAACGCCTTGACCGGGGGCAGCTGGTAGAAGTCTCCCGTCGCCACCACCTGGATCCCGCCGAACGCCAGACTCCTCTTGCCGGTCGCGACACGACACATCTGATCGAGTCGCTCGAATTGATTGGCCTCGATCATGCTGATCTCGTCGATGATCAGCACCTGCGTCTCCGCCACCCGCGCCCTCCGTTCCTAAGTGTGACCCATGTTGCGGATCGAGTCGAGCGACTGCTTCATCACCATCGGAGACCACCCTGCCCAGCTGAAGTACGTGCTGCCCCCGACGTTTAATGCCGAAATGCCGGTCGGCGCGACCACCTGCACGCGGATCCCGCGTCGCTGCAGCGCCTGGACAGCCGCCTTCAACACCGTCGACTTGCCGGTACCCGCCCCACCGGTGTAGAACACATTCCGTCCTTCGAGGATCAGGCGGACGACCTGCCGTTGTTCCTCACACAGATCAAAACCGGTCGGATCGATCGCGGCCTCATCCTCACCGACGCTCCCATGCCGGGACCTGCGTGGTGCTCCACTAGAAACCGGGCCCCCGACGACCGGAGCACAGGACGGGCTCCAAGCTGGCTGCGAGGAGGGTACGACAGACGAGTTCGTGGCGTACTCACCTTCATCGCTGTCGGTGGGCCAATCTGGCGAAAGCAAGTCACAGTCCTCTCCAACACCCGCTTCTTCGACCTCGACCTCTTCGCTTTCTTCCACCTCGATTTCCTCTCGTTCTTCCACCTCGAATCCTCCTCGTTCTTCGACATCCATCCCGTCTCCTCCTCTACTCCTACGTCGTCAACTTCTGCCTCCTCGTCAGGCGGTCCGTCGCGCTCCTCTCGCATTCTCATGACGACGGCGATCTCTCCTCGCGTGCAAGCCCACGGATACAGCTTCTCTCCATCGTCAGCACTGGCTTGGATTCGCTGCCACTCCTCCCGCATCGCAGCTAACGTCTGCCTCGACCCCGCGCGCCGCTGCCGACCTAGCCTTCGCTGTGCCTTCTCGATTAACTGCCGGGGATCCTCATGCATGATTTGGAGTGGCGCCGGAGGAGAAGGCGGCCGCGCGATACCGTAGAATTGCTCGAAGCATTGCTCGCGTCGTTGGAACGCTTTCAGCCGTCGCTGGTCGCGTCTGCGAATCCGATTCGCCTCCCGCTTCTGTTCGGGCGTCTCGTACTTCAACGGCCGTCCTCCCTTGAGCGATGGGGTTGCTTCCGGCATACTCGTAGTATCGGGGACACGACGTGTCGTTAATGGACCGGAGAGACGCGACCCGAAACAGCCTAACGCGCGACACGAAATCCCAGAACGGACGGCCGCGGACGACGCTAGAACGGATTGGGGGTTTCGCGACCACGCCATACCCTGTCCCCACAAAATCAGTACACTTCGACTACGAACTGCGGAGACCTCATCTCGTGTGCACTCCATATGGGACACACGCTGTACAACGTATGCACGCTGTCTACGCGCAGCTCAAAAGATCGAACATTCTCCTGATACTAATCGGAACCTGCAACCCTAAAACATCCACGAGTTCTCTTCCGAGTGCATGTCCACGCAGTCCACCATCCACATAAATGTCTCCACCAAACGTCCAAACTCGCTACCCCCTCGCCGCCCAAGCCATCGCGTAGGAATGTCATCTACTTGACTCAATCCACTACTATCCTGCACCTTCCGCCACCACTCTCCCCAAATCGACGCATACGCATATTGCACTCCGACGATGAAAGCAATTGCGACTCCCTTCAACTCCTTCTGATAGCAGATGCTCATGGGTATGCTGCAACAAAAACACAACCCTGCGCTCCGTTCCACCTGAACCCGAGTCCCAGTCCCCACCGTCCACCTCCGAGCTTGCTCGGCGGCGTCTTGGGCATGGATGTTCGGACAACTGCCCATGACATGCCGACTGTCTCCTCCGCCGCTGTGACACACGACGCATCGGTCCTTCCACCGCCGCAATGTCTGTTGCACACTCTCCATCGTGTATGGCTGCCGCGTTCGATCCCATGACGGACGTCGCACAGATCCGGTACTCGGTGGCAGCATGGTCGGACAGCCCGACGGCGGCATCACTGGCGGACTGGATGGCGGCATTGCCAATAGTGTGGGCGACGACGACACATCGACACATGGACGGGGAGGCACGATTCCACTATTCCGGACCGCACCTGCTAACGGGCTCGACTCGCCGATGGTCATGCTCGGGATGGTGAACACGGTTACCGGTGTACTTGCTGCTGCCGCCGGGGTGTGGCGGAACATCCACGAAGGCGAGGACGACCCGACATCTCGCACGCTACTCGAATCCGGCATCCTCTCTCGCGTCCGACGCGCTGGACTCGGACGGGATGGACCTGATGACCGAGCCGCCGGCCATGTTGCTGCCTGTGCTGGCTGCAACGACGATGCTGGTACCGAAGGGACGGACGACGCGGTGCTCGACTCCTCGCTTCCGATCATTCGACCCTCCCAATGTCGGAACAGCTGGCACATTCCACTCACCGGAATACCATCGATGCTGATACGTTTCCCCAAATATGGTCTGCTATATCGTTCCCAGTCGTCTGAACACCGCTCGGGCTGCATGCAATCCGCCCGCTCATGCTCTTGCCGGACCCATGCATCGACGGACGGGCCATGACATGCTCCAATCACCGCCACCGCCTCTCGTAACACGCCTCGGAACTGGCAGGTCCGGTCCTTCCGCTGCTGGAATCGCGCGGGGCCACCGTGATCAATCTGCTCGAACTGATCACAAATCGCCTGCGGTGCCCAACACGTGTGGCAACATGCGTAGCGCTCCCACGTGACTGTCCCCAACTTCTTCCACAGCTCTTCCACGTTGTGCCTGGCGGGACGATGACACCTCCGCCATTGGTGATCTAGTTGGGACTGCCCATGAATGCGACAGATCGAACATCCGCCTTTCCACCGGACGAATAGTTCCCGCAACCGCTCCACTGCTCGACTCTGCTCGATACTCTCTCCTCGACGACGCTGCCGGATCTCCCACAGCCGATGATCCCTCGTCCTCAACTCGAGCTCAACATCCACAATGGAAGCGTCTGCCATCTCCTCCTCTCCTCTCGGCAGCACCATCTCTTCCTCGTCTTTACCCCGCCGGCATATTCGCTTCGCCGCACCGGGCCCACTGCTGTCGACCTCGGCGTCCACCATCCCCGCCCGTTTCCGTCCGAACCCTCTTCCTTCGCAAACATCACAAGATTCCTCTCCCTCCTCACAATGCGACCGCTCTCGCCCATCGTGGTACCGATCCATAACCGCTCGTCGACACTGGTCCCCACGAAGGAAAGCCACCGCTTCCTCCTTCAACCCCTCCATCTTATATTCCTTCCTGCCCTTGGGATTGATGCGATATCGACGCAACACAATCGCCTCACTCCGCGTCGTTCCGTCTCTCCCGCAACGTCCACTCTCCTGCCCGTACGCATCCAATTCAAACGTCATGCTAGCATGGATGATGACTCGCACATGGGGCGCATCGATTCCCTCCCCCAATGCGTTGGTCGATGTGAACACCCGCTGGGCCCCGTCTCGCAACGCCCTGACGATGTGCGTCTTCTCCTCGTTGCTACCTACGCCATGGTAAAATGGCGTATAACCCGACGCCCCCGCCAGCATCTGCACATCACGCACGCTGCGACAATACACAATGATCTTGTCCTGAATCGGATATTGTCTCTTCTTCTCCTCCACAATGCCCTGGACAGCCGCGATCCACCCGGGAACGACATTGACCTCTCGCACACGGTATGCGATGTTCGGCCGGCTGGTGCCCTCGCGCACAATCGTCGTGTCTTCCTTCGACATGCCCATCAAATGGAAAATCGATCCTCCTTCGACACGGGCAACGTCGCCGTCATGCATACCAGCTGCACCGACTGTCCCGCGAACTACATGTCCCTCCGAAACACGTCCGTGGCCTGCAAAATGCTGTGACACTCGTCATACACGATCCGGTCCAACTGATGGTGGATGGCCTTGGAATTGACGAAATCCATGAACGCATGCGTGACCGCCGACTCGGCAATGACGAACACGATCTGGGCATCGTATGGTGGCGCCCCGTCGTCGCTCCACACCGCATACCGAATGCCCGCCTCCCGACACCGCTCTCGCATGTCGTCCTGCAACGCCACCTTGGGCAGGATGACAATGGTGAGTCCCTCCTTGCTGGCAAACGCCGGCAACATGAACAGCAGACTCTTGCCCCCTCCGGTGCGCATTACTACGACCATGCGTTGCTTGTCACCTCGAATCATGGCATCCAACGCCCGTCGCTGCACCCCGCGGAACTGCGCCTGCGGGTCCTGATAAAACCGGCGTAACTCCCGCTCGACGTCGATCTCTCGGACGCGCGCCCTCTGTCGCATCTTCGCTGCCTGCCGGGCATTCTCAATCTGACGCTGGACGCTGCCATCGAGCTTCTCGTGCTGCCACGCCGACGGGAACTGCAAAAACCGATGCCAGTCGACGCTCACCCGGCGGAATGCGTTCGACTGCTTCCACGTGGCGAAGGGATTCTGCTTCAAGGAACGCCCGTAGGTCGTCTCCTCCGTCTGCGGACTGTGCGTGGACTGCAATGCCCGCACCGTGGCCACGTCCAAACCACTCGGTGCATCCTCGTGGGAAAGTGGTCGGACACTGCGATACGTCTCCTCCAGCGTCGCCGCAACGTCCTCGCCGATGGCATACTTACGGTGGATGGCGGGATAGATTTGCCTCCATGCCGCCACGCCAATGCCCACCCCGATCCGTGCCTTGGTTTCCCGGTGCATCACTCGCCGAACTCGATCGGAGTCCCACCACCCGTCGCAATTCGATGGAGAATCCTTCCACTCCGTGCCAACGTTACGCACGTGGCCACTGCTACGACGTCCTATCCCGGTACCATCACCACCATGAGCCCCTCCTCACTACCGTCCTCATCGTCATCCTCATCACACTCATCCTCCTCATCATCCGCATCACCCTCATCACTCGCACCACTCTCATCACCCTCATCACCCTCGTCACTCTCGTACCCCTCGTCCAGGTCATCGTCCTCCTCCCAACCTTCCTCAGGCGCCGGCTCCCATAACCACGTACTGGAACGGCATCGCTGCTCGGCACTACACTGCAACATGCGTTCGAATGGAGCGACCAACCACAAATAATACACCACCAACTCGCTGACCTCCCGTGGGACGAATCGATGGACGATCTTCGTCTTCTGACTAGCGCTGTATCCTTTGTGGTATGTCGTGACGAACGCGACGAGTCCCCTGTCGATGAACACACCACGCTGCGAACGGGCGTTCGCGCCATTCTCTCGCTGAATGCTGATCAACTCCGGCGCTCGCGCGGGCGCTCCGGCCGACATGTGCACCAGCACTAACATTTCCTCTTTGAATCGACGAATGCTTCGCAAATACGAATGCACCCGGTCGGGATGCAGTCGCCAATCCTGCTCGTGCCACGGCCGGCTCTCGTCGACACCTAACATCCATCGACGTCGACTGCTGTCCTTGCTGCACATCTGCATCCACAACCACTCCCCTCCATCCACGGGCCACTCGTTCCGGATGTCTTGGAGAAAACTCCACCCCTCCTCCAGCACGCAATGATCGTCGCCTATGCCGTCCATGTCGAACCGGGGCACAGCCACCGGTCGCCAATCGCTCGCCTCTCGCTCGTGACCCGACATCATGAACAACTCATCGACCATGCGCTGCCGGACGGTCCCCACCAATCCATGAACGACACTGCGAATGTCGTCCATGCTGAATCGAATGTTGCGATACAACACGGTGTCGTTGTCGCCCCAGCCGATCTGACCCTCGCCATGTGTGGAATACCGAATGCTCATCCCGTACATCTTCTGCGTGAAAATGGTGTCCAACGGCACGGGCGATCCTCCAAACCGGGTCATGGTCATGAATCGGTGCACATCATCTTGCACCAACTCGTACACACTGGGCGCCTGCGCTCGCGCATCCCATCGCTGCACACCCCCGTCCATCAACCTCCGCGTCTCTCGACGTCGGGTTCGGAACGCCCGACTGACCACCATGGCACGCACGCATGCGATGATGGCCGCCAACGTCGGCGTGTAATTGATGGCGGGCACCCAGCCCCCATCGGAGCTGTCCAACCCCAACACGGCCAACCCACTCAACACACCATTCTCGTAATCGTTGTCGGCCAACGGATGGTCGAACATGGCAATCCAGAACTGCCTACAGGCGTCCTGCAGCTCGGTCGCGGCATCGCCTGCCTCGGTGCGGCCACGTTCGTCGTCGGATGCATCCGGACCGGGGGCATGTCGATCCGCAAGGTCTCGCACCACCCGCAATGCTTCCTCCTGGAGCGGCGTCAACTGGTATCGGGGTCGGGCCTTGAGCGGTTTCGCACTCGTGCGCCAGATGTAACGCATGATTTTGGTGAACTTGTCACTATACCGGCGTACCGTCTTCACCTGCAACCGAGAGTGGAATGGCCGATCGCTCGTGAGCGCACCCGCTTCTCGACGGTTCACATACATCATCGCGGGTCGGCCTACCTTCTCCACCCGACTGTCTCGGAATGACTGCGATATCATCTGCACAGTGGCGGTACACGCCGCCGCCAATGCACGCTCACTGCGTTCAAACTCGTCGGTATGGGCGCCCGCACCGCCTCCTTCGTTCGAATCCGGGACGAATTCTGGTCGGGTCGTCGCGACCACCCACCTCTTGTGCTTGCCGAGATGCGTCTCCCATCGGGTATGATCGAGCCATGGGTTGGGCTCACATCGACGACGCTTGTGGGGGTGGTCATCGACCTGCATGGCCGCGATTCGTCTTCGCAACTCCTCCAAGCCGGCCTTTCCACTCTGGGCCGGGTCAATCGAACCCCCAGACTCACCACTGCCCTCGTCAGACACACCGCGAACGGCGAAATAGCCACGCCAACCCGCCGTCCGGAACAGCTCCTGGCATGTTTGTCCTTCGACCCAGATCTGGCCAGTGGCCTCTCGCGCCCGACTGCGTGGATTTCCCCACGCCTCCGCGGATTCACCCAGCCATGTTGCTGTGCACAGTGCTCCGCCATCCACTTTCGCTGCCGACAGACGAAGCCGCACGTACCAGTGCCTGTGTCAGCCATGCACTTCAATCCATCTGGGTATATCGGCAGCCCAGCGATGGCGGGGTCGTTCGGGGATGGATACACGACATCATCATGCTCGGTCGCGAGATCGAGCTCATTCACAACGTCCACGATCATACGAGAATGCTCCTTCGTGATGGACCGATGCTGGTCGCGGACGTGTCGACTAACATGGGCAGGCGCAACGGCATACCGACATCGCCGACAGACGATGACCCGGTGGGATGGTAAGTGATCGAACAACTCCCGAAAGTGCTCCATTACAAAAGGTGAGGCAAGCCAATTGCGATGCAGACAATGCAGACTATGTGCGACAGTGTGGGCCATCTGCAGAGATGAGGCAGTCCCGTACCCCCTGAGGTGCCATCCGCGTCTCATTCCCTAGAGTTGACCGGCTCCATGCCATCCTGGCTGGCCCCTTCCACTATGTCATCCGGCAAGCGATGCGTATGGCCAGCGCGAAAGCCTCGTCGACGCTACCAAAGCTAGATCGGAAGACGCGGTGCGCGTGTCGCGTTCGTGTTCCATCGGACCCGCTTGGCGCTTAGTCAGAGATCTCGAACTCTACCCTTCGACCCAACCCTTCCGCCACCCTGTTCCTGTTCCACGCATTGTCTTGCGCCGTCCAACCCGTGTCGCGAGGAACACTCTACACCTACTGACATCGAGGGAAGAGATGACACAATCGAGCCCGGCTGTCGAGGGGGAGCCGGACATGCAGGTTGCTCTCTACGAGGCCAAACCCGACGAACCACCTACGCAAGTCGAACGCATCACGAGAGCCGCCAATGGAGATCTCAACGCCCGCCTGGAGCTGATCCTGCCTAAGGACGCCGAAGCCGTCCTGAGCACTGCCGCCCGCCCAGACCATCCGGCCGAGAACATCCTCGCATACCTGACGAATCCCGGGGAGGGCAGGACACCAGCACACGCCTTGAAGGACGTCTTGGATTCCCTCGCCGACAAGACGGAAGACGTTGCGGTGCTGACATCCTTTGTCTGGCGATATGCCCAGGTGCATCGCATCTGGGAGACCCATCCCAACCCAGAGATGCGCTCGGAAATGGCCTTTCTGAGCAACTTGGAGCAGAACCAGCTGGTACAGATCAACATCGTCGCGGGAACGTCTGCGTCTGCCGAGCGGCTGAGGTGCCTCCGCATGATTGAGAGCAGGTGGGGGAAGGGCTGGTTCGAACGTATCCCGCCAGCGATCCGGCCGCCGGTCAAGGAACCTCGCGAGATATCCCGACGCCTGATCACGCTGATCACGGCCAACAGCAGACTCGTCCCCAGCCTGGACGAGACCATCGCGACGTGGACGAAGTCGGTCGAGGCCCGGACGGATGAAGGTCTTCGCCGGCAGCGTCGAACTCGTCTCCCGACGAAACAACACCTCATCTCGCACGATGTCGAAAGCTTAGTGCATGGCAAGAAGGCCGAGGAGTATGGTCGGCGCGTGGTGGAGGCGCATATGCCCGGCCTGAAGGAAGACAGACTGGAGCTCCGGCCGCTTCACCAGCCAGCGCCAGCACCTGCCCAGACCGCTCCTGCACCGAAAGCGAAGCGGAAGCGCACTGGAGGAGCCGGGGCCAGCGCGAAGCGGGTGAGAAAGGGTCCCGCGGTGGCCGAAGACGCGGTGGACGATGCCGAACAGGAGGAGGGTGACGTCGAGAGCGACGAGGACCCGTTCGTCTTGCGGGAGAGTCGCTCCACCGGGGGGAATGTGACGGCCCGGCATTGGCCTTGATCATATCGAAGATGATCACCTACCTCGAGGAATGGAACCAGACGGAGCGTTGTTGCGATCACTGTAAGCTCGAGGCAGACGAGCTGAAGGCGCGTATCCGAGGAATGCGGAACCCCGTGGTCAGGCTGAAGGAGATCACCCTGCACTCGTTCGGTGGAATGCCCGCTTCTTCGCTGCCGATGCATGGCATTTCGCCCGAGAAGCCCACGCCTCGCCGTCGCGCGGTGACCGTGCACGACTCTTCCGACGTAGACTGAATCCACGTAGTTCCTCTCCGCCCTCTCTCTCTCTCTCTCTCCGCTACACTGCTGTCAGCGCGTCTCGCCGGGTCGCAGAGATGTCGGGCAGGGTCTTTCCCGGCTGGGCCTAGCGCGGCGCAAGCGAGGAACTCCGACCTCGTCCCACCCGATACTTCCGCCGACGACAGCGACACCACGCGACGAGATCCCGTCCCGGCGACAACGGGGACGGCGTCGGCGGGGCCCGAATGGGTCTTGCAGAATGTTTGAGCCGGTCGCACGCGGCGGAACGACTACATCTTTGGGTCATGGATGTAGTCGTCTAGCGCAGGCGCGCACCGACGAAATTTGTATGGGCGGTCAAACGCGTAGTCACTACGCGTTTGGGGGATTGGGGATAGGGTTACTCTCGTACGGGTTACTCTCGTCGGGCGACCTATATATAGATTTAAGCGAGGTCGATAGCCCGAAGCTATAAGGTAAGAGGATAAAGGAAAGCGAAGCTCGATACGAGACGAGTAGGACGGGCAGCAGCGGCAGGACAGCAAATCGCGACGGGCAGTACAGGACGCGTATAGGTAGCGGCGGCGGCGAATAATAAGCAACGAGTAACGAGAGACGAGTTGGAGACTAGAAACTCCAACAGTAGATCTTTTGGCTACTTTCCTGTACTACGTATACCTCCAGTACTAGCCCCCAAGCTCGGGCAAGGTAGTCGCTCCGATTGCGACTAGGCGATCAGCGACCATGCCCACGAGGTCAGGCTTGATGATCGACTTGTGCTTAGCAAGCATAGCAGCAAACTCAACGTCGCCGGTTTGACTTCCCAGCCAATGCACTACCTTGGCCTTTGAGACAGAACCAAGGATCTCAACGAAAGCTTCCCGAGCGAGCACGGCCGGCGGAGGACCACCAGTGCTGTCACCCAGGCCGCTCGCCTGTCCATCCTGCTTCTCTTCTTCGGCGGCCCGCTTCTTCTCCTCATCCTGCGCAGCCTGCTTCTCCGCTGCTTGCTTGGCCTGCTTCTCAGTCTCCTCGGCCTGCTTCTCTGCTTCGGCCTGCTCGCGCTTCTTCTCTTCTGCAGCAGCGAATTCAGCCATTGCTCGACCAGCCGCTGCGTCGACATCCCCTCCAAGGCCCATCCTGTCTCGCTTGTCTCGCTTGGCTCGCTTGCGTGACTTGTCGCGATTGTATGGGCGAGCACGCTTGCCCGTCGGCGTCTCATACACAGGAGAGGAGGCATTCGATGGGACATCGCTGTCATCGTCTGTCGTAGGAGCGTCACTATCGTAATCTTCCCCGCGTGCCGCCTTCTTGATGCTTCTTCTTAGGCGAGAGATGGCCTGGTGGATCCAGATCGAAGGCTCTGGGACAGAGTCGCGTGCCATCTTCAGAATGCCTAGGAGACTGTCAGTAAATTGTTTTCTGGGAAATGGGCCAGAAGAGGACCAGATTTCTCAACGCAAGGAAAATGACCAGAAACCCCAACGATGGGGTTTGGTTCCTGAAACCCCAACGATGGGGTTTCTGGTCAAACTGCAATGGGAACCGGGAGTAGGACATACCTAGTGCTCGCTTACCATGCGCGACCGCAAGCGGATTCGTCGCAATCTCCTCGGCGGCTTGAATGAGGATGGCGACGACCTGGCCATCGTCGTCGATTGGGTCCATATCTTCCCGATAGTTGTAGGGGTCGACAACCTTTTTCAGTACTGGAGTGGGACCCTCGTCGAGCAAGTTCTCCCGCTCCGAGGGGTCGATTTGCCGGGGACGGTCGGCGGCTTTGATCGCCTTCTCGCGGTTGATTTTGTGAACGAGCTCGATCGCCAGCCGGCCACCCACTGTGAAGCGATAGAGCTTTTCGTGGGGACTGAGATTCTTCTTTGAGGATCGGCGAGATCTTTCCATCCCCACCCAGGGTCTAGTCGCTCAGACCGAATGCCAAACAGTTGACGAATTAGTGCCGAGGCGTAGTGCGGACGCAGTTCGAGCATAGCGAGTTCTTCGGGGTCCTTGCGCTTCGAGCTTGCCGCTTTGACATGTTCCTGCTTTGTCGCAGCATCCATATTAGCCATGTAGGCCTGAACGAGCTCGGGCGGGACATGGACCGTGGCGGAAATCTGCTCCCAGTACCGCCGCAAGTACGAATACTGCAGGGCTTGGTCCACACTCTCGTCCTGCATGAGGAAGTAGATGAGCTGCTTCTCCTTTTGGCCGATGCGGTTGCTTCGACCAATGCACTGCAAGGCCGTTGTGTAGCCCGTGGTCTCCATGAACACTTGGATGTGCCCACCATACTGGAGGTTGGCCGACTCAGAAGCAGATCGGGTCGACATAACAGCAGCCTTGACAAGCGGGTTGGTGTTGTAGTCATTCTCCCGTGCGAATCGATCGGCGGCAGTCATGTTGGCCCGGAAGGTGACGAAGGGTATGCCACAGAGGTCCAAGACCATCTCGACTTCCGTTCGAGGGACGGGGTCGTTGACCCATATGATGAGGCGATTGCCCTCCCCTAGGATGTGCTTGAGCACCAGAGAGAGAAGATATCGCATCTTGACGGAGATTTTGACAAGCCATTCGAGCATATCAATACGGACCACGGGGGCTGCGTGTTCATGATCTCCCTTCATGTGCATGTGGAAATACTGGAAGGTGTCCAATGATTTGGTTTCGCTGAGAGGAGATTAGCATACGATCAGATTGAGCCGGAGAACGACCAGAAACCCCATCGTTGGATTTTTGGTCAGAAACTCCAACGATGGGGTTTATGGTCAACTTACAGTGCGTTGATCGCCGCGGCAGTTGCTGCTCGCTTGTTCTCCAGAATGCGGCCGTTGCGTCCATGGAGGACCAGGTGTGTCAGCATCCGGCGCTGTGGGGTGGGTCGTCCGGTAGGGCCATTTCCTTCGTCCAAGATGCTGTTCAGTGCGGCCCTCGAGACGGAGTCGACGACTTGCTCGTGTGCGAATGAGTACACCGCATGACCAACCTCTTCGGCTCGCAACTCGACGTGTGTCGCCTCCCATGGGGGATCTCGGCACCTAGTGTCAGTGTGCGGCCGAGAATCTCCAAAGTGTGACCCTTCTTGCGTGATAAGAGGAGAGCCGTGAAAGGTCCTGGGGCAACTCGAATGGCCTTCGTAGCATCGGTGGAGCTGACCGGAAAGTGATGCTTGAAGCTGTAGGGGTTCAAGAGCGCGTAGAAGTGGTTACCGCCGTCCTTGACTGCGCGGAGGAAATCGCGGCCGTACCGGTCCCTCAGGTCGGCGTAGAGCGTCTCGTACCGGGCCACATCGACGACACCCCGGTCTTCCTGAGGGACAAGGTGTTGACAGCGCTTCCAGGCAAAGCGCAGCAGCGCCCAAAAGTCCCCGACAGAGTTCTTGCAGGGGGTTGCTGTGAGGATCATGTACTTGGCGTCGGGCATGAGATACGCCACATCGGTCTGCTGCGATTTTGGATCCTTCAGACGATGGCCTTCGTCGACGACGAACACACTAATGGCACCAGCACGCCGAATCTTCAGAGTGTTGTCCATGACCCTCTCAGGTTTCTGTCCCTTGGGAGGAGGCGGCGGGTCATCATCGTCCTCAGAGGACACGTCGTCTTCGTCAGAGTCCTGGACCGTCTCCTCCGACAGTGCTGCAGTAATATGCCTCTTCTTACGTGGTCGCTTCGCGATACGCCTAAGCGCGCGCTCACCCTTCTCAAGGATATTGGTGACGAGCGTGTTCATACCGGCGAAGATGAGGTGCTGGGAAGTGGCCTGCTCGGTTCGGTCGAAGGAGGCAATGTGGTCATCCAAGGCCGCGGCGGTGGAGGGCATGATAGGCGCAACATGGGTTGCGATGCTGCCGCCATCATTCTGCGTCATGCCCGCCATAGATGAAAAAGTGCAATGGCGGGGAGTACCAGGTGCGTGGAAGAAGGTGACCGCGTCTCGGATCCAGGTTGGCGCAGCCGTAGGTGGGACCATAACCGCGCATACGCCATGCAACGGCATGGCACCCAAGTCTTCAACGTGCGCAGTTTCAATGGCCCGCCATTCTCCGTCAAGCTGCATATCCTCTGAGCCTAAGCGTCATCGTCAGTGTAAGCCATGATACATATGCATGGTTGTACGAACCCTGGAGACAAGCGCGGTAGAATTTGAGGACCTCGCAAGGGCCACCTGCAGCGACCTCATCAGATAGCTCGACGTTGAGTTTGGCGATGACGGCTTGCAATAACCCCAACAATATTTCTGCAAACAATTAGTAAAATGAACCAGAAACCCCACCGTTGGGTTTTCCGCCCCAAACCCCACCGTTGGGGTTTATGGTCATTTCCGACCAAACTCCAACGATGTGGTTCTTGGTCAGTTTGGTGAATAACTTACCTGCCCATTTTCGTCGCGCTGCCTCTGTCTCGTGGGCGCGCTGTACGACTGCTGCGATGGCCATGACAGTCTTTCCTAGACCGACATCGTCGCAGTTGTACCCAGTGCCATGTGCCGCGGCCATGTGCTTCACGAGATGCAGAATGCCTTGAGCCTGCCATGGTTTTAATTTGAGGCCGTGGAAGGAGATGGAGAAATCGAGGCCGGTGACCGGGTCGGGCTCGGGGAGGTCAGTCTCGATGTCCAGACCCAGTCGCGTGATGCATTCCTCGAATTCTGGCGGTGCAGCACTCTCGGAGTACATCGTGCGATTGAGCTTGGCGAACAGGTCATGATTGTGAACACGAGTGCCATCGATACTGGCCTCGCCTTCTCGCACAACCTCGTCCATGTGGTCCGCCAGAGAGGGGTCGAATTCGCGAGGTTGGGCGGGGCTGTTGTCCATGAAGCCGAGAGGGAAAGCGTTCGCGCGATCGCCGTAGACGACGTCGACCGTGCTAATCGCCTGTTTGATGTTCCGCAGTCGCGTTGCGTCGTCCCATTCATCGACATTCCCGATTCGTGTCTCCATGATGGCGAGTTTGTCCTCCAGATTGGCAACGACATCGTCCTGGTCCATCGTCTTGTCCATCTGACGCGCCTGTTCTCGTATGTCTGAGTCCAACTGGCCACGACTGGCCGCCTGGAAGGCCATTTCCTGCCGGCGCAGTTGCTCCGCGACGTCCTGAAGCCCGGCCACGTGTGTGGCATAGTAGGCGACTTTACCTGCAACCAGTTTACCGCCGACGTTCATACTCACTGGATAGCAATAGTCTGCCGTCGGCCTGTCCACGGTCTTACTCTCCCTAGCCTTGGTCGCCTGATATCCGTTGTACCATGCGAAGAGACAGAGAATGCGGTACAGGTCCTCTCCGCAAAGGCCAGGGAAAACATTCGACGGGCAATAAAGCGGAACAGGAGCCCTCCCGGGCGGTACCGGCGTACCATAGCACAAATTGGCAGCAGGGGAGTTTCTGACTTTTTCATCGGGGTCATTCTTCGCGCGTTCCACAATGTCTAGCACTTCGCGTACGAACACGCAGTGGTACCAGATGGCACGAGTGTGGTTGTTGGGTTGGTCGCGCGGCATGATATCGTCGTCGGCGACAGCGCTGGGAGCGACGTGCTCAGGGGCGAGAGGAGTGACCGAGTCCTTGTTCTTGACCAACCATTGGATGATGGTCTTGGACCTCAACATATCTCCAACCAGGAGCTTCTTCTTGTCGTGCTCGTCCCATGTGAAGTCATATTGCTAAAACCCGATTAGTTCTATGCGGCGGAAGTAGACAAATAAATGGAAGAAAGTGACCAGAAACCCCACCGTTGGGGTTTTGGGTCAGAAACTCTATCGATGGGGTTTTTGGTCGTTTCGATCTGATTCGCGCAGCTGTAGAGTAATAACAAAGGAGAAGGAATCAGATTCCTCAGTGCAGAGGAATGCGGCGAGTATAATGAGATAAGAAATGGATGGGGGTACTTGAGCCGGGTTTACTTAGGCCTACCGTTAATGTTGCTTTTTGCAGCTTCTCCAGTGGCTTGATGAAAGTCGCAATAAGATCCTCAAAGGCATCCTGGGTGTATGTCCGGAAGTATGAAATCGGCATCGACTTGTTGTTGGTCAGTGTAGCCTTGGTGACGTTGGCGACCCAGATGCCGAGATCTTTGGCGGTTGGCAACAAGTGTGCGGCACCGGGATTGAGGCGGGCCTGTGCCGCCAGGTCGTCGAGATAGTTTTGGTGCTGCTTCATGGCGCGCTCCATCTCTGGTAGGGCCAGCTCTTCCGCGGTCAACTCTTTGGCGCCTGGTCGGCTGGGTGTACCCTTCGCCTTCGACTTGCCGGGTGTTGCCTTCGACTTCTTTGGTGTCGGGTCTGGCGTCCCCTGCTGGTCCGGCGAAAAGGGCCGCTTCCTGCCTCGAGCCATGGCTGCGAACTTAACTCGATTGCAACTGTGGAATTCCAACGGACAAAATGACCAAAAACCCCACTGTTGGAGTTTTCCGATTGAAGAAGGAGGACGACGTGGGTGCTGGAGCGGTGGAGGTGGATGTAAGTGGAAAGGTTTGGAAGTGGCGACGGCGAGTATTTATGCTGCGGAAGGGCGCACGAGCCACCATCAGTGAGCAAACAAATTTCATTCACTCGCGTCTAGCACGTGCGTCGGCACATACCGTCCGCCAATCAGAATCGCCAATGGCCCCACTCTGCGTCTAGAAGCTACTCCCACATGCTACGGCTTCTGCCGCAGGCCAATCAGAGCGACACGGTGCCTAGAAAACAAGGCCGTAAGGCCATTGTGATTGCAACTGAGGTCAGGCCGTAAGGCACCCAGACAACCGGCATTCCCCACCGATGGGGTTTCT
Source organism: Cercospora nicotianae (assembly GCA_029490675.1). NCBI lineage: Eukaryota > Fungi > Ascomycota > Dothideomycetes > Mycosphaerellales > Mycosphaerellaceae > Cercospora > Cercospora nicotianae. Next base: position 3,489,403 of record JANQAT010000010.1, on the reverse strand, counting down.
GGTCACCGCGGTAGAAACATCATGCGCGCCACAGACAGCCATAGCAGTGTATCGAGTACTACAGGCCACGAGGATAGTATACGACTATATTTATAAAGCGAGACCAGGCACATATGACGCAACTTGACCAGATATCCCACCGTCAGAAGACTCGCTCGTTGCTCGAAACCCTAAACCCCAACGATGGGGTTTCTGGTCGATTTCGGTCGCTGGTCGGTTTCACAATCCCAAACCTTAGTCGAACACTGGCAATTAGGTCTCCATCGTGAGTCCCAGTCAGTCATAGTCGTCGATCGTATTTGACGTTGCGCCATCGGATCGTTTGAAAAGCTTCGCGAGGGCGAAGGCGACGACGATAACGCCTTGGATGGCATCCCCGCCTCCGAAGAGGACCTTCGTACGAATCCAGTCGAGATACTGGTCCAAATCAGTAGAAGCGTGGGCGAAAGTAGAGAGTAACCATGGGCGCCAGGTTTGGAATATGGCGACACACATAGGAAACACGACGTCACGGAAACGACACGTTGGAGTGGTCTGTGAGCGCAACCCGCAGACGACAGGCTGGGGTTGTAAGCAGCGGAAGCAACACGAGTATGGCACGAGATAGTTGCCATTGTAGCGACGGTTGGTACGCCTCCGGATGTCCAGGACCGCACCGAAGTTGGTACAACCCTCGAAAGCATGTTCAGCGTCGACGCCGCGGACCATACAGTACGCACATCGCCCGACGCATGCAGCGAGGTGCATCTGATACCGTTCAATTAAAGCGGCGTCCGCGGCGAGCTGTCGGGCTATTTCTCCTGCGCCCCCATGTGGCGGAGAGTCGTCGGTGGGATCGGGGACGTCTGTCATATCGTCGCTTGCAGGGTGCATGCACACACCGCATGGCGCGTCGTCGGGACCGGAACACGTGTGAGCTACGACAGGACCATCGAGGTAGGCACTCAAGGCACTACGATAACAGGCGTGTCCGGATAGAAACGCGTCGGCTGCGTGGGCTTCGCGTTGAGGTCGGAGCGAGGGGTTTACGTGGTCGGGCACGTGGTCACAATCGTCGCCGACCGCGATGGTAGGAGAAGGCTGCCACGGAGTGGGGAGTAGCACGACGCTCGTCGCGAGTGCACCATCTCGCCCAGCTCGGCCAGTCTCCTGACTGAGACGCAATAACGAGTCAATCTTCCCAAAATGGATGACAACACGTATATGGGGATAATCGAACCCCTCGGCCAGCGCCTGCGTCGCGACCAACGGTCTGGATCTATCGTCCGCGAGCCAACGGTCGATGATATCAGCTTTCTCCTCGGGCGAGCCAGACTCGGACGTATACGAGTAGCACTCGAGCTGGGACGCAATATGCATAGCCTGCGAGCGGTAATTCACATACACAATCACCTTGTCCTTCCCAGCCACAAACGCATGCGGAGGACACATGTGCTCCCAGATGACATCCTGCAACCAGTCGAGTTCGTCATCCGAGTCGTCCCGATTACCCCGGGCCGGTCTCGTTCGCACGGCATACCGAATATTTGGGCGGTTCGTGGACGTCCGGATAATCAAAGGGTCCTTCAGAAAGTTCCGCCGCCTAAACTCCTGCTCCATCGTTGGCGGCAGCGACGCGGTGAGGTAAACCATCTGCGTCCGCACCGCCCGGATCCGCGGCAGTTGAAGGACGCATTTGCGATAATGCACGGCGACCACCATGAGGTGACATTCGTCTATCACGATACGGTCCAAGCGATCGTCGGCGACGAGTTGCTGGATATACTCAAGGAAGTCGGGAGACGCGGCTGCCTCAGCGCTAACGAGCACCAGCGGACAGTCAGACCTCTGCCCCATCGACCATTCCGTATATGATAACCTATACTCCCGCAGCCTCCGCACCATGTCTACCCGCAGAGACACGAGCGGAAGGATTACAATCGTGACAGCGGCCGCGGGGAGAAGGCAAGGGAGCATGAAGAGGAGCGACTTCCCCGCCCCAGTCGCCATAATCACAACCACCTCCTCGCGGCCGGACGTAATGGCCTCGAGTGCCTGCAGCTGATGTTGGGATCGCCATCGGAAGTCGCGCTGGCCGGTAAGCCTCCGACCAGCGTCCAGAAGGGCATCGCCACTGGATACAACACGCCTGCGCCTACGATGAGCATTCAACCGCCGGACTATATCGGATTGAGCCTCGGTATTAAGAGGGCAACGATCGTTACCCGCACCCTGCTCGAACAACTGATCCACGCCCCACAACGCATGCCAGAGTTCAGACGCCCGTCGACCCATGCTAATCAGCCCGTCCCAGACGTTAGCGGCTTTGGTTTGATTAGCATATGAATGATTGACCGTGAATATTGTATGGTTGCGCTGCATCGTGAGGGCGAACGTGTCGCCGTCGGCGTCGTGTCCTTGGTCGTCGTCGACGTCGGCGGACATGTCGAAACAGGTCACATCCGTAGCTAAGAGGGACTTCACGATAGCAACCGTGAGCTGTCGCCAGTTGGCAATCTTCAGTGTAGGAATGCGGCACCGGGCAGAGGCAGCTTCCAAGGAACGCGAGAGGCTTTCACTGTCCCATTGTTCCCCATAAGACTCAAACAAATAAGGAGACGGCTTGCGTCCTGGGAACAGCTCCTGTAGCGCCTTCCAACGCACGGGGAGAACGTACACAAGGTAGTCGATAAGCAGACACGCCAGCGCGGGAGGGACGAAACGGACATTGTGCTTCGAGCGCCCGGTAATTGCCTGGCCTTTATGATAGCGCAGATGTATCATGACCCGACCGTTTACGAGGGAGATGTTTCGATTCACGTCGGTGTTACGCCACGTCATACACAAGAATTCGGTTTGTCGCACCGGCTGCCCACTGGTGACGTGCAACAGGACGGCCATGCTCTGTAAGAAGGCCTGGGCGCTCGCCTCATACGAATGCAGCGCAGCATGCCGCCAGCGGGGTGTCGTCCCTTCTACATTACAAAGGAATGCGTTGGCTATGGTGGGGACCGATATAATCTCACCTAGTACGAGCTCGCCCGCACCAGCGAGCAGGGGAAGGTTGGCGGGATGTTTCATAAAGCTGAATCCAGGCTGCGAATTCGCGTCCGTGTCGTGCAAGTGCGCAGGCTGCAGCCGTGCGTGCGCTATGCCCATCAAAAGTTCGTCGTAGAGTAGCCGCGAACACCTCCGGAATTCGCTTTTCATAAGGGTCCGGAAATGGCTCATCTGATACTCCACGCCGGCGTACGTGAGGGCGGTGTGGTTATCGTTCCACGTTACATGATGCTGGGCCACCACCTCCCTGCTAACTTGCATCAAGTAGCCTCTCCAACGCAGCACCTCCGACATAGCGTTCTGCCCGGCGGCGTTAAGCATATATGCACGACGCTCCCGAAGCTTGTGCAACACACTAGCCGGTCTATCGCCAGCTGCCTTTACCGCATCCCAATAGATCAGAACTTGTACAGCCCAGACTAGTCCACCTAGCGTGCTGCTATAGTTGCGAGCATCCGCCCAGGCACCAGTACCCGAAGCAATGCCAAACATGGCCGCGAAACTAACGAGGGGCGACTGGAATGGATGGCGCGGTATTTCCTGCGTGGCGAGGGACAAGATAAATGAAATAATAGCACGGTGCAACTGCACAGCCCCGGGTCCGGTGTCATTGCGAAGAGCGCCGTCCTCGTCCAATAGGGACAAGATAGCATCCCATCGCGCGTGGCTAGAGGTTGCCGTAAATCTGTGCCGAGGATCATGTTCAGTGTCAAAGTGCGGGTCCGGTGCCGCGGCGACTCGACCATAATAACACACCAGTTGCTGGAGCATACGGAAGTATTTGCGGCGAGTAGCGTCGCTTGGTTCCGGACGGAAGGGGACTCGCTGAGACTCAACGCTGCCGAGCGTGCCCAGCTCCATCATACATGGCTGTGATATGCCTTCCTGGATCATAGTAACCTTGTGCGCCGTGGTTACCGCGTCGAGCGTATATGCGACGAGAGCCTCGAGGATAGCATCGCTGCCTTTAGAAGGGAGTGCCACAGCAGAAGAGATATCGGCCCTCGACAGCTGGGCGAGATGGGTGTCAATCCTCAACCGACGCGCCCATGGCACCGACAACGACGCATGATCACCATCCGAACCAACGACGGCGTTGCCTGCATCGACGAGTTCGTCCATAGCCTTGAGCGACCTGATCTCCGCCTCTATGAATGCCGTGACCGAAGCAGAAGCGGTTGCCCGAGGCGCGGGGACACAACTCCCACGACCGACCTCGACATATCTCTTCCAGGGCGCTACTCTGAACCACTCTTGACACCGTACGCCGTACCGACAAGGCTTCCCAGGAGCGTGCTTTTCCTGCGTCCGCTTCGCACCACCTCTGCCCTGCGTGCTCTTCCACTGATGACAGTTATATAAATGGACGTCCATCGTCTTCTGAATACCACTGAGGTAGCCACATTCCCGACCCTGTTTGTTAACCACCGAACAAGCGAAGCCAGTTACGACTCGAATCGCGGGTATTGGTTCGGCTGTTGGGGCGGGCCACTTAACATCCTCGACCTGCCGAGCCAAATGGGGCATCGCGTCTACCATTTCACTGAGGGTCTTTCGCTTGGGCGCCGCGATGCTCGGGTGGTTCTTGCGAAGATGTGTCGGAACCATCGTAGGAGGCACGGCATAGGCACATTCCCGACAGACGAGAATAGTATCATGTGCGTGCCGCTCGAAGATTCGATTAAACAGCTCAACCGAGTCGTCCATATGTGCGGTATATCGAAACAACAGTAGCGTGGATCCGGGTCGCGTTGTAGCAACCGGACAATGTCCGCCCCCTAGAAAGGGATGTTGTGCCATAATCGCCAAGACGACACGTCGATACGCCAACCAATCATGGCCTGACACCCAATGCGAGTCCCGGGCGCAACGCGTCCTGCTTCACCAGCGCACCGCAATCGCGTCGTCGAGAACACCCATCGCATCGAGAGTAATGGCACACATACAGACCAACGCAGACCGGAATACGACATGCTCGCAGGTAGAGCGATTCAATGCCACAACCAGCCGCAATGCCCCGAGTCGGCTAGACGTTATGTCCGACAACGAGGTGAACCACCAACTCTCCCAGCTGTACTTCGATGCCGAGGGACCATCTATGTTAGAACGCATTCGGAACCCTCAACGAGGCCAGACACCGGCAGATGTCGTCCAAGAAGCACTCGAATCACTCGCCGACTATAGCGAAAACGCAGGCCTACAGACAGCGCTTCTATGGCGGCACGCAGAGATACACCAGATATGGAAAACGCATAAGAATCCGGAGATGCGCACGAGCGAGGCATGGCTGGGGAATATGGACCAGAATGCAATCGTACGGGTAAATATTGGGATAGGTAAATCTACAGACACCGCACGAAGGGGCAGCCTGCGGATTATCGAGAAAGCGTGGGGGAGGACTGGTTCGATAAACTTCGACCGGAGAACAGACCAAGGTGTGACTCGCCAGCTGCGGCGCCAAAGCGACTACTATTCCAGATCGCAGCAAATTGCAAGCGAGGGTGTACACTCGAAGAGGCGGAGGCTGGTTGGGCACGCGCTCGGTCCCAAAGACTAGATCCGGTTTGGCGACGACAGAATCATAGCGGAGCACCAAAGTCAAAACACATTATTAATTCAGATGTCGCTTCGCTAAATATAAGGACCGAGGGCACAGAAGGCCGCCGAACAGTAGAAGCATTCTTCCCGGACCTAGAAGAGGATCGGCTAGAATTGAAAGCGTTGCAGGCTACGCAGATCGTACCCGCGACCCAATTACCTACCGCACAAACTGAGGTGCAAAAGAGAGGCAGTGCGAAGAGGCGCCGCATAGCAACACGAGAGCGGACGACCGGTGCCGACGAGAGCGACCGAGACGATGTGGAAAGTGAAGTAGCAACCAGGGCTGTTCAATGTGGTGGCGCTACGATATATAAGGCACTTATGACCATACAAAGGGCCTTGGAGGCCAGAGATATGTGCCATAACTGTGGTCTAAGAGTAGCGGACCTAGACACAGAGGATATCGACGAATGGGTATCACGTCTAGGCGATGTAACTATCCATAATTTAGATGGGTAGATTTAGTTATAGAAAGACCACAAATCCCACCGTTGGGGTTTCTGGTCGTTTAACTACGCGTCTACTCTAGGGTAAACCGAGGTATAGTATGCGAGGGATGGCAGCAAGGCAGGCAAGAAGCAAGGGGAGCTATCTACGCTACTGCTCCGCCCGATCTCGTAAAGAAGATCTTAGACTTTATAGACGAAGACTTAGACCGCCGCTTCGAACTGGCCCAGACCCAGCTTTGTGAGCTCGTCAAAGACAAGAATACCTCGAACACGATATACGATCCGTCGTACCTAGCTAATACAACGAAGCTGGCCAACTACAGGCTCGATAGAGAGCTTGCTGCCACCGAGACTTCGTCAAACTTGGACCGCAACATGCATGTAAGCTTGCTGCCCCCAAGAAAGTCTCGGTTTGAATGACAATGTCCGCGGCACTACAGGCCAATCTGACGAAGCTGGCTAACTACAAGCTCGATAGAGAGCTTGCTGCCACCGAGACTTCGTCAAACTCGGACCGCAACATGCATGTGGCCGCATTGAGTGTACGTCTCGGTTTGAATGACAATGTCAGCGGCACCACATGCCAATATGACGAAGCTGGCCAACTACCAGCTCGATAGAGAGCTTGCTGCTACCGAGACTTCGTCAAACTCGGACCGCAACATGCATGTGGCCGCATTGAGTGTACGTCTCGGTTTGAATGACAATGTCAGCGGCACTACAGGCCAATATAACGAAGCTGGCCAACTACCAGCTCGATAGAGAGCTTGCTGCCCCCGAGACTTCGTCATACTCGGACCGCAAGGCCGCATTAAGTGTACGTCTCGGTTTGAATAACAATGTCCGCAGCACTGCAGAAAATGCTCTGGACCATCTCTTGGCTCTCTACGAGGTATGTGACCCATCCACAACATTCTCGTGTTTTGCTAACAGGACCTTAGGGCAAGCGCACTGCTTTCATCATGAACGTCACAGAGCAGGTGGTCAATCGTTATCTCATTCGAGACCTCGCCGAAGATACCTTCTCTCCCAAAGCTGTGGACAATCTGTCCGACGAGCAGGTCACCGCCATTGCAGCAGAGCTAGTCAGCGTCACGAATCGGCGGAACGAGTTGGAGCGTAAGAAAGAGATCTTGGTGAACTCTCGGAACGTCTTCCAAGGTCTGCTTTATCCCCACAAGCGCCCTGCAGAGGACTTCGACACCGCCAATGCTAGTGGCGCAAAGAAGCGTATGGCTCGCAAGACTCTCTTAGACATCAGTCGTTGAGTAATTAAAGTCATCGGAACTTGACGCCTCAGCACTTTATGCTGAGTTATGAGATATTGCATAAGCTTATGCTCCTTGTTGTTGCGGAGTAGCACTACATCCCGTCTAGAAATACAGACAGTCTCTTCATCGAGCTACGCTGTTCTACGACGTACGAAGTGCTCCCTCGATGCGACTTCAAGCATTTGAGACGAGATTCACTGCAGCTAGGGTAGTTCCTGCTACTAGGCACGTACAATTTTGTACACAGAAAAGTTCACAATTAGTGTTCCAACCCAAAGCTTTCGTTACTTGTTATCTTCATGTCCGTTGCCATAAGAGTAATCGATCGATTAGCCGAGCCTGCTTTGAGATCCAGGTTACCGAATTTTGCATTCGCGTTGTCGTACAGATCAATAATGTTTCTAGGGCCGCTCTGCTTTCGGTATGTAACCCGGATCAGTAGCTAGTAGCTTTTCGGGACGCTGTTCATTGCTGCTTTGGATGCGCTAGGAACGCGAAAAACATTGCAATTGGTATCTAATATCCCAAGGCAGACCTCTTCGTCTTCCTCGGCCTTAGAGGTTGTAACTTACCGGAATCCCTGCTTAACTACTTCGTTATCGTCTTTAGTAAGATTAATCGTATTGTCGTTAGTAGACTAACAAACTACCTAAGAACAGGACCATAAACTCCACTAATGGGGTTTCTAGTTATTTGCCTATATACCTATATAGTCTACTATAGCAATCGATACCGTCTTCTTAGACGGGCTTCAACCCTAAGATGTCTATTTTGTAGAGAGCTTGGCAAGCGGACAATGTCCGCTTCGATAGTAGCGAAAGCAACCCGATAGCGCGTAGAGGTTTTGCGTAGAGTAGGCGACGTTCGACTCTACCCTATCCTAACGACGTATAATAGGCGGTATGCGGTATGCGACGAGCGGTATGCGACGAGCGGTATGCGACGAGCGAACATGCGACGAGCGGTATACGACGAGCGAACATGCGACGAGCGGTATACGACGAGCGAACATGCGACGATATGCGACGAGCGAATATACGACATGCGACGGGCATGTACGCGCGGGATGCGACGAGTTAATATAGCTAATTAAGCCAAGTAGCGAGGTGCTATATAGCGAGGTGTCGCCCGGGGCCGGAGGAAGCGCCGCGCCTACTAAACTCCAAGTATCGAGGTCTTACTACTTAGATCCGAAGTGCAGTAGCTAAGTTATTACTATATTTATTAAAGTATTCGGCTACTATATTTCTTATTTATAGATTCTATTAATAAGCGACCTTAGTCTTTATATTCTTACTATTATATAGAGTATTAAGAGTCTTAAGAAATAAGCTCTTAGAGTTATTTATAGCGTTCTTATTAAACTACTAATTGTCGTGCGGGGGCGTCGGACAGGCTCGTATTGTAGGTATAATACGCAGTAGAAGTAGAGGCGATAAGTAGGAACCAACCGAGTTGATTGTGTTAGTTAGTTATAGGTTGCATCTCACTCCTGAGATGGGCATCAGCTGAGTCATGTGACCTAATGTCACATGACCTAAGTCACCTGATCCTGATCCCCAAAGTGTCCCTCAGAATGTCTAACTGGACTGCACTTTCCAACACTCCCACTCAGGCCAGATGGTCTTCTGCCTGCATTTAAATCCATCCCCAAATCATGATGAGTCATCAGGTGCTGTGGTCACATGGTTGGAGCTGTGTACCCAATCCATCTTGGTTCAACTCCTTGGCCTGGTGCTGCATTGAATTCGCCCTGCCAGAGTAGGGTGGAATTCAGTGCCTTTGCTCTTTTGCCTAGGCTCCCTTTTGAACCATATATGGATTCCCAGATTCTGATTACTCATCAAGAGTGGCAAGCCACTTCTTCCATGGTGCAACTCCTGGGCTTGGTTTGGGGGCTTGAAGTGGACAACGTTCACTTTCAATCCCCTTTGATTTTTGCGTTCCCAAGGTCTAGGGTTCAATCCACAGTTGGGGCAGGAATCTTTTGCCTTTCCTTATGCAAGTTGGAGTTGTCTTACAAACTCCTGAAACTGTGGCCCATTCTTTGGTTTGGTCAGGCCATCAGCAACCATCTCTTTTGTTGGAACATATTCCACTGCAACCTTCCTTTGCCACCAGAGATGCCTGACATGGTTGTATGCAATATCAATGTGTTTGGATCTCTCATGGGTATGTGCATCCTTGACAAGGGTCAAGGCTGCCTGATTGTCTCCCATGATTTGCACTGGCCTCAGCTCTTTCACTGTGTCAGGATGGGCTTTGACAGTTGGCTGGAATGGGCATTCTCCCACCAGCCTTGCACAGTCCATCTCTCTCAAGAGTGCTGCCAAGAATTGAGATTGCTTTGCACATGCATTCATAGCCATGTACTCAGCTTCCATTGTTGATGTTGCAACAGACTTCTGCTTTCTGCTCATCCAAGAAACTGGGGCTCCACAAAGGAAGAAGATGCTTCCAAGGATTGAGACTCTGTCTGCTTTGTCCATTGCATAGTCAGAGTCTGAATACCCTATCAGCTTTCCTCCATTTCTTCTGAACATCAGTCCCAAGTCTTGGGATGATCTCAGGTACCTGGCCAGTTTCTTCAGAGCTTGCAAGTGTCTCTTAGCTGGGTCTGAGACATATGAGCTCAGCCTTCCAAGAGAGAAAGCAATGTCTGGTCTTGTCATAACCATGGGCCACATCCAGGTACCAGTTTGGCTTTGGTACTCTGTCCTGTTCCCCCTCTCATCATACAAGCCTGTTGGTCTCAGACTGTCATAGCTGTCCATTGGTGAGAGAGTTGGGTTGGCCATCTCCTTGGTCATTCCCAGCTTTGCAAGGTTCTCCTGGATAAAGTGTTCTTGATCAAGCTTCAAAGTTCCAGCTTGTCTGTCTCTTGTTAACCTCATCCCAAGGATCTTCTCTGGTTCTCCAAGATCTTTGATCTTGAACACCTTGCCCAGCTGTTCCTTGAACCAAAGCACATCTTCCAGCTTTGGTGCTGCAATAGGAATATCATCCACATGTGTCAGGATCAAGATGTTCCTTTCTCTGTGGATAAGAAGGCATGGGTCCACCTCTGATTGTGTGAACCCAATCTGTTTCAACTTTGAGACACAGAGTTTGTTCCAGTCTCTTGCTGCTTGCTTTAGTCCATACAAGCTTCTCAGAATCTGCAGGACCATGTTAGGTGGAATCTCAACTCCTGGAGGTGGGATCATGAAGATTTCTTCCTGAAGCTTGCTCTCAGTGAATGCATTGTTCACATCCACTTGGTGAAGTTCCAGATCCTTCTCACAAACCACAGCCATAAACACCCTTAAGGTATCATGCCTGACTGTTGGTGCAAAGGTCTCCTGGAAGTCAACTCCAAATTTCTGAGAGAAACCTCTTGCAACCAGTCTTGCCTTGAATTTCTCAATGGCTCCACTGATTGATCTCTTCACATCAAACACCCACTTGGATGTGACAAGGTTTGCTCCTTTGGGTGGAACAACCTCTGTCCAGGTGTTGTTGCTTCTTAATGCAGTCAGTTCCTTTTGGACTGCATCTTCCCACATATGTCCCCATTTGGGATCCTGAATTGCCTCCTTGTAGGACTTTGGAATAGGCACCTCTTGTCTCTGTGCAGAGATTTGAGGGGCAATTGCTGCAAATGCAGACTCTTGAACCTCTGACAGGGCTTCCCAAATCCACTCCCATTCTTGGCCTTGGACTTGGCTGAGGAATGCCCTGTGATGCTTGGCACTTGGCTCCTCCTCCTGTCCATGTTCTCTCTGTCTCTTCTGAAGCACTTGTCTTGTAACCATGCTGTGAGCTTTTGGCTCTGGGCCTGGTCCTTCATCTGAGACAGATCTCCTTCTCTTTTGGCCATGGGTCTGGTCTTGGTTCCCCTCCTGATCCCTGTGTCCTTGTGGGTCCTGCTGTGCAACAGTTGATCCTTTTGCTTTGGGATGCAGTCTCCCACTAGTGCCAGGACTGGCTTGTCCATTGATTTCCTGGCTTGACTCAGGTGGTTCAGTGGTTCCACTTTTCTCCTGCTGGGGTTGTAGTTCCCCAGAGTTTTCTTCTTCTGGATCCTCCATCCTCTGGTACTCCTCCTTGTCCTTTGGTGGAGGTGGCAACTGCACAAAGAGTGTTTGGCTGGGACCTGCAGGTTTGGTTGCCATGGCTGCAGGTGCAGCAGCTGCAGAGGGTGCAACTGCTGTTGGCTTCTTTGGAGGTCTGCCAACTGGGTTTCTGACAGGTGCACTGCTTGCTTGATTGAGCTTGGGAACATTCAGCTCCATATCTCCTCCTTTCTCATGCTCAAACCAAGTTGCAGTGTTGTGGGCCTTGATAGCCCTCATGTCAGGCTCCCAGAAGAGCCACATTTTGGCAGTGTCAGGGACATACCCAATAAACACAGCATCTTTGCCTCTGTTCATTAGTTTGTCTGATCTCATCCCAGCTGGCTGGGACTTGGGATCCATGTAGACCACTGCTTTGCAACCCCAGACTCTGAAGTGTGACACAGAGGGTTGGATGCCTGAAAAGGCTTCCTCAGGTGACACTTTGAATCCATCAATTTCTGGGCCATTAGGAAGAGAATTTCTGACAACCATGCAGGCTGCCAAGGCTTCTGGCCAGAATTCAATGGGCATGTGAGCATCCTCCAGCATTGCTCTCACATGGTCTTCAGAGGTTTGGATTGACCTCTCAACTACTCCATTCTGGATAGAGTTGTATGCCTCAGTTGTGTGGAAGGAGATTCCATATTCCTTCTCCCACTGCTTCAGCACAGCAAGAAGCTCTCTTGCTCCATCACTCCTTACAATCTGGAGGGGATTCCCTGATTGCAGCTCAGCTTTCACCTTCCAGTCTCTGAGGATACTTGGTGCATCTTCTCTGGACTTCATTGGGAAAGTCCATTTCTTTCTTGAGAAGTTGTCAACAATCTCAAGCCACCATTTGTATCCTAGTCTTGAGACAGGCAAAGGACCACAGACATCAACAGAAACAAGAGACAGCCTTTGAGGCTTCCTCTCAGTTTCTTTTCCTCTATGTTTCTTCATCTTTGCCAAGGAACATACCCTGCAAGGTTGGTGTTCCTTCGGAATAGGAATCTGAGCCTTCAAGTCAGATACCTTGTGCAGGTTTCTGAGAAGACCCTCTCCAAAATGTGCAAGTCTCCTATGCCAGAGCTCCCACTGTTCTTGGGACTTCTCTTGGGCTTCAAAGGCATAGGGTTGTTGAATAGTTCCCTGTGCAGTGCATGCCATTGCAGACATCTCATGGAATGCACTCCCTATCTCATTAATAAAGGGAACTCCTCCTATCATCTTTGTCTGGAAAAGAGGTTTTCCAGAGGGTGAATTAAGTGAAAAGTCTGGCAGTTTGAGACCAAACTGCCTGCAAAGTTGGCTGACAGAAACAAGATTAACTCCAAGACCAGGTACAAACAGCACATCCTTCAGAACTCCAGGATCTCCCAGGCTTGCACTCATTACAGCATCTCCCACATGTGTTGCTCTGATAAAGCCTCCACCAACCTTGATCCACTTCTTCCCTTGGAGGGGCTTCAGTTTCCTGAAGAGTGATTCTTGGTCAGTCATGTGGGAGGAAGCACCAGTGTCAACCAGCCAGTATGATGGTCTTGACTTGCCTTTTGCTTCCACTGCTGAGTGGCCTGTCTCTTCCACATCATCCTCCTCTGAGGGATGGTCCGATGTTTCAGATCCTCCTGCAGAAGGTCCTGCCTCTTCTTGGGCAGCATGGGCCTTCTTGAAGGGTTTCCTCAGGTTTTGTCTCTTCCTGAGGGACTGGACTTCCAGGCTGAGTTTCTTCACCATTTCTTTCAGTGCTTCTTTGTCTGGTGAAGACCTCCTCCTGAAGGTGCTCTCTCTGGGTGGTGATCTTCTCTTCTCCACCCTGCTGCTCTGTCTTGGGTTGACAGTTCTCTTGGCTTTGTCAAGGTGTGGACACTTGGCAACACCTCCAAAATGCTCCTGGTCACACAGGTAACATTTTAGCATTGTGCCTTGGATCCCTCTTCCCTTGGCAAACATTCCTGTTTCCTGGCTATTACCATGCAAGATTGCTTCCTCTGCTTCAAGATATTGGAGGACTTGTTCATGGTCAGGGTCTTCTTGCATCTGAACAATCTGCCTTATGCTTCTATACTCCATAGGCAAGGAGTGTAGCAGGTGGTCAAGTCTGGTCCTGGGTTCTTGGTAGAACTTGTAATTTGAGTCCACTTCAGCTATCCTTCTCCCAAGTTTTGTTAGATGCTCCCATGCTTCTCTAATTGTCATGTCCCCTTGCATCTTGAATGAGGTATACTCCTCAACAAGCTTCATTGCATTAGCTTTCTGAGTCTTCCCATATTTTGTCTTAAGCTTGTCCCAGATGTTCTTGGCCTTTGCTTCTGCTAGAGCTAGGCTCTGATCATCCTTGCTGAGGCAAATCAGCATTTCATACTTTGCCTCTGCATTTGCCTTTGTCCATCTTGGACCAAACTCTGACTCCTCAAGGGTGGGGAATGGTGATGATGACTTTGATGAACTTGGTGTCCCATCCTCTACAATTGGTGCCTTTCCCTTGGTAATAATCCAATGCAAGTCCTTGCTGATGAGGTGCAACTCTATTAGGCTGAACCACAGCTCCCAGTTTTCTCTTGTCAAGACTGGTGCAGCTCCCTTCTTTGCCTTGTATCCACTCTCTGAATCCATTACTGCAAAATCAAACAAACAAATCCAACTCCAGAAAACACAGGCTCTTTCAATCTGATTGGCAGCTTCTGGATTTCTGCCTTCCCTGGTTGCTGAGACTCTTCTCTCTCAGCTGAGGTGTCCAAGGACTCTTCTCTCTTAGGGGAGTTGGTTAGGTTCTTGGGTGGAGAACCTCCAAAAGATCCACCTTCTCAGAAGGGCACTACTAGCCAGTTCTGAGGTATTGGCAGTACTTGGTGCTTGGGCCTAGTCTTATCCTTTTGGGTGCTGCAGTCCAAGACTGATCCTTTCCTCTTTACACTCCTTTGGTATGCCTCTCTTTCAAAGCAGAGTGTGCCTTACTAGGCTTTTCTCTGTCTTACCTGCCCTTTGGGAACTTCTGGTTGGCAACCAGGATCTTCCAAAGCTTCTAGGCAGTGCAGATGGGATATGCCTCCAGTCTCCCTTGTGCTCTTTTCCTGCTTCTCTGTCCGGTTGATACTGCAGGTCCTGCAAGAGGTGACAGGTGTCACTTTGAGGATGAGAAGGCTAACTCTTTCTACTTAGGGCCTCTCTGCAAACCCGGGCTCATAACCTGTCGTGCGGGGGCGTCGGACAGGCTCGTATTGTAGGTATAATACGCAGTAGAAGTAGAGGCGATAAGTAGGAACCAACCGAGTTGATTGTGTTAGTTAGTTATAGGTTGCATCTCACTCCTGAGATGGGCATCAGCTGAGTCATGTGACCTAATGTCACATGACCTAAGTCACCTGATCCTGATCCCCAAAGTGTCCCTCAGAATGTCTAACTGGACTGCACTTTCCAACACTAATTACTATTAGATACGCTATCTTTATCCTTATTCTACTAACTATCTATAGTCTATACTATAGTAGTAATATTCGGCTCCTTAATTAATATTAGAGTCGTTAATTTAGCAGCTAATTTATAGCTACGCTATAAAGGTAGAATAGATACGTCGCTTATTATAAGCGTAGCTATAGGTAGTAGCTTAGTACCTCTATTTAGCTAGAGTTATAATATCTATTTAGTAGCTAGCGCTAGGTTATATAGAGGTCTAATTAGTACCTTTTAACTACCTATATTAGTCTTCTAAGGACTAGCTATAGACTCTATACCTCTACGAATATAGATATTAGAGCTAGCCGCTAGTAGTAGTTATTTATTAACTACCTAAGCTATAGGCTACGAGCCTATTAAATCTACTTTCTCTATATTTTCTTATAGCTATAGTTTACGCTTAACTAGTAGCTATTTAGTATAAGATAGCGGATAAAGCGAACTACTAGGTATTATATAAAACGAGGAGGTATATAGTATTTAATAAGGCGATAATTCTATCTAAATTAGTAGAAGGTAGGTGTTACGGTTCCGACCGTTACGACACCTCCCGACTAATCATTTCCAAGGACGCACGGCTGCGCCCGGTTACGGGATGAAAGGGATCTCTCCAACCTTGAGAGATCCCTCTGCATATAAAGGAACGGATCTCTCACTCTCTCGACAGAGCAGCAGATCGGGTCTCTCTCACACGCGACAGACCCTAAGTAACACATGGGATTCTCCTTTGTATATATCAAGCGATGAGTATCGCCTCTCTAGATAGTCATCGCGTACAACTCACTGTTCTATCTCACTAATTGGAATCAAGTGACTCTTCCTACTTCGTTGCCTTCCTCTAGACTACCCGACAAGCTCAAACCCCGATCGAGCTTAAGCTTCTGCTTAGTGAGATCTTAGGTCATCAGCCCAGCGCAGATAAACCTAACAGCTTTGTACGCCCTTAAGGATGTCTACCGCAGGAAGCTCCAGGGGAATCCCGCCCCCAGCGAAGCAGGATCCAGCCGCGGCAAGCCAGTCCAAGCCCCGAGACCGACCCCACCGGACGACTCCGACGACGAAGATAGTGGGCCAAGACCAAGAAGCTTCAAACCAGCGAAGCCTGACCACTACTATGGAGATCGAAACAAGTTCGACGACTGGGTCAACTAGATGGACATGTTCCTCATGTTCAACCCCGTCGAAGGGAACCTCAAGACTGTCTTTGCCAGCACGTACCTCAGGGGTAGTGCTCAAAACTGGATCAAACCCCACCTCAAGGTCTACCTGGACAGCGAGGGACGTCAGGACCCTACCGGCATGTTCAAGGACTATACGACCTTCAAGATCAAGCTTAAGGAGATCTTCGGATCTTCGAACGAGGTAACCCAAGCGATCAGGGTTATCCAACACCTTAAACAACGAACTTCGGCGTCCGAATATGCAGCCAAGTTCGAAGAACACTCTCAGGTGACTGGATGGGACCAACAGGCGTTGATGACAATGTTCAGACGTGGTCTCAAAGACTCGGTCAAGGACCAGTTGATGAACCACGGGGGAACACTCGACACCCTGAAAGATTTGACCGAAGCGGCTATCGAAATCGACGACCGGCTCTACGAGAGAGCCCTGGAACGCAAGTACGACTCCAAGGTTGGAGGAACGGCCGGGTTCACCCCAGACTATGGGAGGAACCGCGGATACCACTCCAAGACAAGCAACCAGTCCAACAAACCATACTACGGACCCCAACCAATGGAACTCGATGCAACCCAGAAAGGTCGAAGGATCAAAGGAAAGGGCAAGCTAAAGGGCAAGCCTAAGAAAAAACAAGGTGACGATAAGACTTGTTACAACTGTGGCAAACCAGGCCACTTTGCGAGGGATTGTCGTTCCAAGAACATGGTGCAGCGACAATCCATCAACACGATGCAACGAAAAGAAGAAGGACGAGGAGGTTATAACGACAATAACTCGCCTCAGGAGGTCCGACTTCTAGGCATGATGACCCAGAAGCGAAAGAACGAGGGAACAACCTCGGAGGACGACCAACTCATACTGCTCGATCGACTCAACCGACAGATAGGCGAGGTCGAGAACGAAATGCACCCCCTCACTTCGAAGGACGGGCTGTGGTCAGACCAGGAATACGAGCGATTCAAGGAACTGATCCTGCAACACAAAAGAATTACCAACGAACTCGAGGCACTGAGGGATGCAATGGTCGAAGAACCTACGACTAAACGGACTTTCGGAATGATGCAGCGACGAAGCATCCCGACACAGATCCGCTGGGAAGAACGTCACGGACACGGAAGCCTTCACTGGCGATTCTGTTATGATGACACATGCCAAACACACATCTCTTCCAAAAGGGAGAACAACTTCTTCCCGATCGAACCAATTCGAGAGGAAGATCCTCCAATCCGGCGATATGATGACGAAAGTAGGCCCTTGCCTATTCCAGAGGAGCTACAAGAACTAGCACCACACCTCAGACTCGCCGAGGAAGAAACCAACGAATCTTGTTATGAAAACCAAGAGAATATCCCTCCTGAAATCGACTCCGAGGAGGAAGAACAAGACTCGCCCGCAGACGAAGAAGACGTATCCGAAGAATCATCCGACGAGGAATCAGACCCGGATGACGAAATCACAACATTCACGTGTACCCAAGCAGGAATAATGCGCAAGGTTATGCTATTTCTGGCTATACGACAAGAAGACATATTCCCAAGAATCGGTGGAAAACGATACTTACACCCCACCAAGTTCGATCGTGCACTTAGAGAGCTTCGCATCAAGCTCTGGAACCAGCCGAGAATCTCAGTAAAGTATGACTTCAGGTCACTTGTACAGGAACTCGTTCCTATCGGAAGCACGATCACACCATTTGGATATGTCACACCAAGCGAAGAAATCGTGCCAAATTCAGCACGAGAAAGCATACGCCGAATCTCCGAACAATACGCCAAGCTACAACAATGTCAGTCGATGTATGCCTGCATCGAGACCCCAGAGGAAAAGGCCATACATGAAACAATCAGATACACATCACATCAGATCCGAGAATGGTACAGAACACCCACCATTGAGACCCAGTCGGGAAAAGGATCCACTCTCGGAGAATGAGCGTCCCCAGAGAGTTCTGCAATACGGAAAGCGCTCAAGCATCAACATCAGTCTTTCGCACCAACATTACCGTCAACGGACATAA
Source organism: Cercospora nicotianae (assembly GCA_029490675.1). Taxonomy (NCBI): domain Eukaryota; kingdom Fungi; phylum Ascomycota; class Dothideomycetes; order Mycosphaerellales; family Mycosphaerellaceae; genus Cercospora; species Cercospora nicotianae. Next base: position 3,471,312 of record JANQAT010000010.1, on the reverse strand, counting down.
AGTCCAAGCCATGATTGATTCTGGAGCGAGCGGGAACTTTGCCTCCAAATCATTCGTGAAGCGATACGGGATAGCTACCCAATCGAAGGACGAAGGGTACGAATTGATCGCAGTCGACGGATCATCGTTACCAAGCGTGGAACGAGAAACCATTCCGTTGCCACTTGCTATCCAACAGCACCACGAGGAAATTGTCTTAGACATCACTGACATGGCCAGTCATGACGTCGTATTAGGCATACCTTGGTTGAGAAAGCACAATCCAATCATCGATTGGAGACAAGGAGTACTCAGGTTTGAACAATGCGATTGCGTTATCGACATTGACCCTATGCAGCGACAGCGTTCACTGATAGATGAGGCTAGGAGGCAGATCAACGAAATGACACTCCAGTCGCCCGGAGCTACGAAACAATCGAGCCCAACTCGGACAGTCACTCACGATGGCAAGAAGGACAATCGAGTCACGAGAACAGATGGGAGTAACGCACCATCGAAGGATACGGCCTCGGAACCCGCTATCCCCAAAGAGTATCAAAAATGGGCGAAACTCTTTGAAGAGGTAGAAGACATCACCGCTTTACCTAAACACCAGACATGGGATCACCGGATCAACCTGAAACCCGGAACGGAGCCCCCATTCGTGCCACTATTCAAGAAATCCGAACACGCGCTCCAAGAAGAAGATAAGTGGCTACGCAAGATGCTAGCCAAGGGCTGGATACGCAAGTCCAGGTCCAGTGCAGGTGCACCTATCTTCGGCGTTCCAAAGCCCAACGGGAAGACACGAATCGTCGTTGACTACAGGAAACTCAACGATATCACAATTAAGAACCGATATCCATTACCCAACATTGAGGAATCACAGGACAGACTTACCGGATCAGACTGGTATACAAAGATCGATCTACGAGACGCATTCTATGCTATCCGCATGGCGGAAGGTGAAGAATGGAAGACAGCATTTCGGACACGCTACGGATTGTACGAATTCACGGTCATGCCAATGGGATTGACCAACGCACCCGCCTCCTGTCAGGAGATGGTGAACGACATTCTCAGAGACCTGCTCGACGTATGCGTAATCGCATACATGGACGACATTCTCGTCTACACCAAAGGATCTCTCGAGAAACACAAGCGACAGGTACAAGGCGTATTCGAAAGGCTCTCCCGAGTAGGATTTCGGACCGCACCAGAGAAATGCGAATTCCACAAGAAGGAAGTCAAATTCCTTGGCTTCATCATAAACACCAGAGGAATCGCGATCGACCCGGAAAAAATCGAATCTATCAAAACGTGGCCAACTCCGAAAACAGTCAAGGATGTACAGTCATTCCTTGGACTAGCCAACTACAATCGGAAATTCATCAGAGACTACTCGAAAATCGCCACTCCACTGTCAGACCTTACGAAGAAGGACCTCAGATGGAAATGGGAACAACAACATCAAAAGGCATTTGACAAGCTGGTACAGATGTGCTGCGAAGCACCGGTACTAATGATGTTCGATACAAGGAAACCAGTCTTCATCGAGACTGATGCATCGGATCTAGCCATAGGAGCATGCCTCACACAGATGCATGATGGGAAAAGACACCCAGTGGCTTATTACTCAAGAAAGATGTCACCCGCGGAACAAAACTACGATGTCCATGACAAGGAACTGCTCGTCATCGTTGCAGCACTGCAACACTGGAACTACTATGCGGAAGGAGCACCAGGACTGACGATTCTTTCTGACCACAAGAATTTAACCTACTTCACTACGACTAAAGTACTAACCCGCAGACAGGCCCGCTGGTCGGAACTGCTCGGGCAGTACAAGTTCGAGATCCGTTATACTCCAGGAAAAGAAAACGGCAGGGCAGACGCCTTAAGTCGAAGAGTCGACTACATGGAAGGAAAAGAACCCATACAGCAACGAGTTCTCAAGGCCAATCCAGACGGAAGCCTTAGTGCCAACACTCAAGAATTCAACAACATAGTGCGAATCCTCAACGACACCGAGGAGCAGTTTCCAATACTGCAAGGCAAATACCAGGTACCGAAGGACCGAGAAGAAGAATGCATACGACAACATCATGACGACCCTACGAAAGGACACCCAGGAGCGACCAAGACTGTAGAACTCATCCAAAGAAGTTTCAGCTTTCCACAAATGCGACAAAAAGTGCTTAAGTACATCAAGCGCTGCGAGCATTGCCAACGAAACAAGGCAGAACGACATGCAAAATACGGACACATACAATTCAGAACTCCACCACAACAACCGTGGGACGAAGTTACAATGGACTTCATCACAAAACTCCCACCCTCTAAGGATAAGGTCACGGACGTCGCATTCGACATGATCATGGTCATGGTCGATAGACTCACCAAATATGCACACTTCATACCTGCAAGCGAGAAATACACAGCGGAACAACTCGGATACCTCGTAATGGATAGGCTAGTGCGATACCACGGATTCCCGAAGGTATTCATTACCGACAGAGACAAGCTATTTACATCGAACTACTGGAAAACATTAGTCGGAACCATCGGAATCAAACACAAACTATCTACGGCCTATCATCCAGAAACAGACGGACAAACGGAAAGAACAAATCAAACTCTGGAACAATATCTACGACACTACATTAATCACGCACAAGACAATTGGGTTACATTGCTCCCCATGGCACAAATAGCACTCAACAACCACAAGTCGGAAACTACGCAGGCTACGCCATTCTTTTCGAATTATGGGCGAAATCCGAACCTGTTCGGAAACCCGCATAGTCATCCACAGGCTGAACGGGCCATGGTTGCGGCAGAAGACATGAAAAACGTTCACAACAAACTAAACAGCCGCATCCAGGACTCACAAAAAACAATCGCCAAATCCAGACAAGACAAAAGAAAAATGGCACCTCAGCTTAAGAAGGGGGATAAGGTCTACCTTCTTACCAAAAACCTGAAGACAAGAAAGAAGACCAAGAAACTGGATCATGTCAAGGTCGGACCATTTTTGATTGACGAGGTCAGAGGACCAGTCAACTACCGACTCAAACTACCAAAAGATGCAAAGATCCACCCGGTGTTCCACGTATCGTTATTGGAACCCGCCGACGCCGAAACTCCATGCCAAGAAACGTTTTACTTCCAGCCTGAAGAAGAAGACGAGTTCGAAGTCGAAAAAATCCTGGACTACAGGGATCAGAAATACCTCATTAAATGGAAAGGATATCCGGAATCAGACAATACCTGGGAACCAAAGGCGAACCTCACGAATTGCCAGCCGCTCCTTGCACGGTTCCATCAACAGGCTCCGCCACGACGCCATCAAGAAAACCCCAAAAAGCAGAGTCCGCGGAACCATCCATAGCGCTCCAGGTTAGAGGACTAAGCGCAAGGCCAGACGAGTCTCCAGGAGCAAGGAGGACACCCGCCTGCTCCATGGCACGCTCCTCTTCCTCCATCTCCTCGAGCTCTCGCTCTTCAAGAGCACGACCAGCCTCCACCTTCTGATCCAAGGCATCCAGCTGCCGCCGCAGACGCATCTCTTTCGCATGCGCTTTCATAAGAGCATCTTTCGCCTGATCCAACTCCGACAGCAACTTCTTGCGTTGCTTCCCCAAACGCTCCCACTCAGGATCCGTTATCCGCGCATCGCACCTCTTCGCGTTGCTGGCATGACAGTGGGAACACTTCCCCGACGAGATATGGATCCGGCACACCAGGTTATTCTCCTGACAGCGAGAACAAGGCTTCATGGCGTATTCCCCGAACTGGTGGATTCGAATAGCACGGCGCTTGCGTTTTTTCGTAGACGGCGCGTCGGAAGGATTGATGTTGCAAGAGAAAGGAAGAGACATCTTTACCACCAAGTATGACGAGAGGGTCCTGAGGCTAATAAGCACGGAAGCTCGGGACGAGCTAAGCTAAGAGGGGGATGGTGTTACGGTTCCGACCGTCACGACACCTCCCGACCAATCATTTCCAAGGACGCACGGCTGCGCCCGGTCACGGGATGAAAGGGATCTCTCCAACCTTGAGAGATCCCTCTGCATATGAAGGAACGGATCTCTCACTCTCTCGACAGAGCAGCAGATCGGGTCTCTCTCACACGCGACAGACCCTAAGTAACACATGGGATTCTCCTTTGTATATATCAAGCGATGAGTATCGCCTCTCTAGATAGTTATCGCGTACAACTTACTGTTCTATCTTACTAATTAGAATCAAGTAACTCTTCCTACTTCGTCGCCTTCCTCTAGACTACCCGACAAGCTCAAACCCCGATCGAGCTTAAGCTTCTGCTTAGTGAGATCTTAGGTCATTAGCCTAGCGCAGATAAACCTAATAGTAGGTACTAGTTTAATAGCTATTTATACTTCTATCGAAATATATAGATACTACCTATAGTAGTAATAATACTAGCGTATAGTATACGTTCTACTAATCTTAATAGGTACTACTATAGTTATTATATATCGTATTTTAATAGATATTCGGTAGTAACTAAAAGCTCGAGGTATACTACTAATTATTGTGACGAGCCGTTCTGAGTGACCTCGTATATTCGGAAGTTTACGTACGAGTCTACTAAGAGGTCCTAGGGACGGAGTGTTTATATACGCGAGGCACGGCTGCCAAGCCGGAGCGGGCCGAGCCACCCACGTGACTCAGGTGAATCCATTCTCTGCCCGTAACACTACCCCCCCCCTTCGCAGGTTGCGTTCCATCGCAACAACCTTGTGCAACACGCATCGCATGCGCGAACACCTTGTCGTTTTCCATGTCTTCATCCTCCATCTCCAAGTCCTCACCACCAGAATCCTCAGAGTCCATATCCACGCCGCTATCAGAGGCGTATCCAGAGTGCTGCGGCGACACACAGCAAGCGTCGCTTGAGTGTGCAGTCTTGGCTTCGTACGTCGACAGAGCTGAATACCCGACACCAGCATCCTGTGCTGGCCGCTGTTGTTCAGATGTGATTTCGGAATCAGGACTGCCATCGCTCTGTCGCTTGTCGCAGCCGATTGTCTGTCCAAAGTCACCTTTATTGAAGCAAGACCTCTGAGCAATGCTTCTGCCTGATGAGCTTGGTACTGATGTGCCTTGGAAGGACGGTTTTGAGGGCCCAACACCAGTGACTACTGGCTGCTGCCAATCAATCGTTTCCGGCGACAATGTTCGCAAAGCTTGTAGCGGTGGTTGCCCTCCAACGACATTCGATGCCGCGTGCGTAGCACGTCGAGTAAACTCGTTTGGAATCCAGCCATCAGGGGCAATCACAACATCAGGTTTGGACTTCGTGGGGTAGTTGTGGTGGAAATCCGCGACAGAGGCGGCAGCGTGCTCGGTCACCTCCTCAGCTCGTTGCCATGTCGCTTCGTCCAATCCATAACCCTGCCACTTGATCTTATACCACAATTGCTTCTGCTTTCCGCCTCGAGGTGCCCGTCCGCGCGGCGTGCGCCATTCAGAGTCAATTACTTCCTCCACCACGTATTCCTTGTCAACCACACCGTCCTCTCTCTCAACTTCAACAGGTGGAGGAGGCGGTGGGTTCTGCCCTGGCAAAGGATCATTAGCAGCAGGTCGGAGTAACGACGTGTGGAATGTATTGGCGACACGTATCGTTGGTGGCAACTCGAGCCTGCAGGCACCTTCCAGAACTGCCGTTACTGGGTAAGGTCCAGCCCATTTATCATCAAGTTTCTTCGTTGGCCGTGCTGTCTTCCAGTTTTTGGTGCTGACAAAGACCAAATCGCCAACTCGAAACTGTGGTGCCGGATTCCTGTGTCGATCAGCGTAATCCGCCTGCGTCGCTTGAGACAATGCCATATTCTCACGTAGCCACTCTTGCATCTGCTTCATACGTCCTGCAAACCGGTCTGCCGCTTCAGCGTCGAGTCGTTGACGTTGTGGAAGAAGAGGAAGAGGGATCGCAGTGTTGAAATCAGTGCGTGGGTTCCGTGCGGTGTCTGCAAAGAATGCCGAGACGCCCGTGCTTTCTGACACGTGATTATTCAAGGCAAACTCGCACAAGGCCAGCCAGTCGACCCAGTCATCCTGTGCGTATGTCACAAACGCTCGGAGGTACTGTTCCATTGCCTTGTTCGTGTTTTCTGCTTGTCCGTCGGTCTCAGGGTGATATGCTGACGACATGGCTTGCTCAATCTGCAACAGCTGGCATAGCCGCTTCCAGAATGCTGATACCCACTGTGATCCTCTGTCGGAGGTAATGCGCAGTGGCAAGCCATGATGTTTGTACACTCTATTGACGAACACCAGCGCGCAGTGTTCAGCGGTCATCGAGTCTACCTCAATCAGGTGCTTGCCCTTTCCGAGCCGGTCAGTCACCGTGAGGATGTTGCGATACTCGTTATGATTGAGGCTGCTGCGGCTAGGGGGTAGATCAACCACAAAGTCCATCGCAATGTCATCCCACAAGTTGAACGGTATTGGCAACGGTCGCAGGAGTCCAGAATACTGATCCTGTGATGGTTTTGTTCGTCGACATGTCCTGCAGTTATTGATGTATTGCCGCACAGACTGAGAGATTCCAGGCCAGTGGTATGATCGAGCGAGAAGATCGAGAGTCTTGGCCCTACCAGGATGACCAGCCGAAGGCACGTCGTGACAAGCTTCAATCACTCGCGTACGGACCTTATTAGTCGGGTCATCACTCGGTGGCAGGTACAAGCACAGCTTTCCATATCGATTCTTCACATAGATCAGTCCTTCAGCAGTCGTCGCATCTCGGATCTTGTGTCGGCGTAGCATTGGACATGGTTCGCCTGCTTCCAGCTGTCTGACAGCCGTCTGCACTTCCTCATCTGACGCGTACAGCTGCTGTATTGCGAGATTCAAGGGGATTTCCTCTTCCTCTTGAGGCGCGCCAGCAGCGTCGGCAGTGGGGTCTGTTGCGAGAGGCTCCTCAGTCGCTAGTTCTTGGACCGTGTTGGCGGCAGTGTACAGAAATCGATCCGGTGACAGCAGTATCCGCTCCTGGTGCTTGACACGTTCATCATCACTGCCCGCTGGCAGATCCTGAGTACGTCTGGTCAAGCTGTCAGGTTTGGTGCCCTGTGCCCCCGGTCGGTAGGTGATCTTAAAGTTGAAACCGGACAAGAACTCGGCCCAGCGTGCTTGTCTGCGGTTGAGCTGCTTGGTTGACATAAAGTATTCGAGGTTCTTGTGGTCAGACAGGACTAAAATCGGCTTGTCTTGATCTCCAGGAAGGTTCTCGAACTCTTCAACATGTTCAGCAGCAGACAACTCGGGCCTCCATTCTTCGAATGCCTTGACGATGGCCATCAGTTCCTTGTCGTAGATGTCGTAGTTGCATTCAGCTGGTGTCATCTTCTTAGACAAGAAGGCTACCGGCCTGAGGATGCCATCACGACCTCTCTGTGACAACACTGCGGCAGTGACAAAGTCAGAGGCATCAGTTTCCAGAACAGTCTCCAAGCCGGGTTCGAACATAGCCAGAATTGGCGCCTCCGAGAAAGCCTTTTTCAAGCCTTCGAACGCGCGCTGACACTCTTCTGTCCACAACCACGGTGGTGGGTTCTTGGTCTTAGTCAGTGCCACCATTGGTGACACTATGCGGCTGAAGTTCTTGACGAAGCGACGGTAGAAACCAGCAAATCCAAGGAACGCCAATATGTCGTTTGGTTTCTGAGGGGTTTGCCACTCTTGAATCGCTCGTACCTTCTCTGGATCCATGCGTATGCCATCCTTGCCGATGATCAAGCCCAGGTACTTTGTCTCTTGCACGTGGAATTCGCATTTGTCGATATCCAATTGCAGCCCAGCTTTTGCCATTTTCTCTAAGACGGATGCCACATGGACTTTATGCTCTTCCAGAGTGTCGCTGAAAATCAACAAGTCATCGATGTATGCTGACACGAAGTCATCCAAGAATTCGCGAACAGAGTCGTTCACGTAAGATTGGAACGTGCCGGGTGCATTGCACAGCCCGAAGGGCATCACCAGGCATTCGAACTGTCCATATCTTGTCGTAAACGCTGTCTTCCATTCGTGACCTTGTGCAATCCGGACTCTGTTGAATGCAGCGATCACATCAAGCTTTGTGAACCACTTCTTGCCGCTGATCCGGTTCAGGGTGTCTTGCATCAAAGGGATGGGATATCTTGACTTCACCGTAATCGCGTTCAACGCACGGTAGTCGATACACACCCGCAAGCCACCACCTGGTTTCTTGACGATAATGACTGGTGACGCCGCTGGGGAGTTGCTCTTTTGAATGTTGCCTTTCTCCAGTTGTTCGTCGATCCATTTCTTTACCACGTCATTCTCTGCGTTCGACATAGGGTAAGGTCTCTTGAACGGTGGCTGGGCATCGTCCTTGAGCTTGATTTCCATGTCGATATTTGGTCGGTGTGGTGGTAGCTCATCTGCAGCCCTGCGAGAAAATACCTCCTTCCAGTCGCTGTACTCAGCAGGCAGCTTTGAAGGTGCTTGGTCTTTATCCTTCCCGTTCATGAACACTTCAACATCAGAGGCTGACAGTGCGCTGGCCCTCAACAAGAAGGTCGAGCTGTCTACTGCCTCTGCAACGCTGTTGTCGATGTACATGGCACAGGCGAAGGCTTCATTGCTGGTCTTCGTCCTTCGAGCTGTCATGCCGTGAGCCATCAGAGTCATCGCGGTGACAGGATCAGCAGGGGTCTTGAATTGGTTGCTTTCTTGCGGGTTGATGTACACAAGATGCACTTCAGCACCCTGTTGTCGCGACATCATAGCGCAAGCCTGCAAACCAACCTCCTGTATGTCGATAGAGTCATCGCCTCCTACACGCTCAATGTCTACCGGAACCGGTGCCTTTGGCAGTGGTTTTCCAGGTAGGGCACCTCTCACCATAGGCACTGTTACCATCTGTCCTCCGCTGCAATCAGCAATGCAGCGCGTATCACGGAATTCCACCAAGCCGTCACGGTACAGCTTTGTCGGTTCGTGATCTTCATGCCAGGACTTACCCAAGGTAATGTCGTAGTCGATATCGGCAACCCAGCATCGTATATCTTCCTTATGTTCACCGAGCTGGAGTGAGAACTCCGCATATTCAGTGATCAAGTAAGACGACGTGCTGCCATCGGCTAGTCCGAGAACCAAGGGGTGATCCAGTCTCTTTGTTTCAATGTTGTTCCGGGGATTATGCGCAAAAGACGTGTTTACATAAGTTGAGTTGGCACCATCATCAAGGAATGTGTTTGCATGTTTTCCATTTACGCTACCTGCGACCACTACGTGATCAGTGATCCTAGGCAGTGAAGGTACCGCTGCGGGCATCTTCAATGATGGTTTCTTCTCAACTTCTCGTAACTCGTCATTTGGTCCGCCGCTCCTTGCGCTTGAGGGGCAGACTAGGCATTTCCCTGGTCGGTGCCAGCTTCGGTGTTGATGTTGGACGAAGAGGCGTTCGCTTTCTTCTGGTCCTCGTCAACATTCTTCGGCATGCCGTAAGCGAACAGCGGACAGGCCTCATCATTCTTGACGTGACCCTGTTGCTGGCACTTGTGGCACTTGCCTTCCTTCATCAACTTAGTGCGATGAGCCTTCGTGTTTGCTGGAAGGTTCTTGAACGCGGCTGGACGGCTCTCCCATGGCAACTTGGGGTTGGCGTTGTCGTCAGGCTTGTTTCCTTGACCACGGCCACCCTTCTTATTGCCATCCTTCTTGTCGTCCTTCTTGTCATCCTTCTTCGATTTCGAACCCATTCTGTCCAAGTCGCTCTCGATCTTGTAGCACTTCTGAACCAAGGACTGCATCGAGTCGGGGTATTCGCCAACAAACCGATCCTGGAACTTGTCGCTGAGTTTGTTCTGGAACATGTAGATCTCAGTCTGCGTGTCCAAGCGAACATGGGCGCGTGCAGCCTGGTATTTGCGGTAGAAGGTGGTGAACTTCTCGGTCTCACCCATCTTCAGATTGTGCCACTCATTGTGTGCCTTACCAGCCTTGTCACGAATGCCGTAGTGTTCGTTGATGTACTTTAGCATTTCGCGAACTGACTTGAAGGCATCTGCTGCGACTTCCTCGCCTTGCAGTTTAGTCGGCACCATAGGTTCAAGCTGATCGAACACATCGCCACCTGTCCAATTGTGGATGCTGCGCAGTGCGGAGCCGGTGTCCTTGAAGACAGTGTTGTCGAGCTTATTCTCAACCTGTGACTGCCACTGAGCATGTGACAGCTCCTTGTCGTTCTTGAAGAGCTTGACTGTCAGGCCTCGAGCCAGTTCCTTCATGTTGGCGATCAGCGTGGCGTCGTACATCACCAAACCAGTGTCGTCGCTAGCAACCGTGCTGTCGTCGGGGATGACGATCGAGTCTTCCTTTCGAGAACCCTTCTGACTCTTCTTGACTTTTGGTTGACCACGGCGGCCGCGGGGCTCAGTGTCGGAGTCGGTCTCAGAATCAGAGTGATCAGAGGGGTTGGGATCAGGGTTGCCACCTTGTCGCTGCTTGCGCTGCTGATTGCGCTTGCGAAAGCGATCCATGTCTTCCTCAGACGGTGTGCGCTTGTCAGTGCCTTTCTTCTTCAGGTCGTCAACCTGCTTCTGAAGATCGGCGATTTGCTCGCTGTATGACTTATTCAACTCATCCAGGTCTTCTTGCGTGAAGGCCCCGGCTTCTTGATTCTCAGTCTGAGCAGCTACCACGTCTTCTTTGAGTTCTGCAACCCATCCCTTGTATTTCTCAAGCTGAACGGTCAAATCCTTGAAGCGTGTATCGGGGTCCTTCTTCAGCAGTCCTTCCAGCTCCGCAAGCTTCGCGCCGGAAGCTTGGTGCTGAGTGGCCATATGCTCAATCTTTTCCTTGTTGAGGTTATTGGCCTGTTGAAGGATCTGGAACACCTCGAGTAGCTTCTCGTGGTCTACCTGCATTGTGTACAGGAGGGCGTGCACCAGTTCGGGGCTGTTCTGGACTTCCTTGACAAACTCGGTGACTGTCAGGTTCTGCCACTGCGTGACAGGAACACTTCGAGTGACCTCATCACCAAGTCCGTTGAAAGCGAAGTCGACAGTGATACGGGGTACACCCTTGTCGTCTGTGACAATGTCTTGTGGTCGAGCGAAGTACGCGAGGTTGATACGGCTTGAATCAGTGGTTTCTGGTTCCTCGGTTTCTTCCTCCAGAGTAGGTAGCTTATCTGCGATAATACCTTCTCGCTCCAAGTACTCCGTCAAGTCCGGGTATCCGGGGTTGTTCGTGTCGAAAGTCTGCGACTCTCTGTTGTTGAAGAGGGAATCACGCTGCACGCTCGGTCTCGAGCGGCGCTGCGCGCTGCTGCCGTACGGTCGCACCATGTTGAAGGTGTCGGACTCGTGGATCAGTAAGCTTGTAGATTCCTACCTCGTTCTGCACTCAAGTCGCCTGCAACGACTTCATTGATTGCGGTTCTGGGTTTCTGGGTACTTGTCGCCTACAACGATCAAGTACGAGCGGCGCCGGTCACCTACAATGACTAAGTGCTGCTTGGGGATTTCTGCGACACTCGAGTCACCTTCAGTGATCAAGTGCGCCTTGTTTCTGGGTTTCTGCGCTTCCGCGCTTGTTGTCTGCGTCCGTGGTGACGCTGGGGTGGTACGTAAAAGTGTGACGAGCCGTTCTGAGTGACCTCGTATATTCGGAAGTTTACGTACGAGTCTACTAAGAGGTCCTAGGGACGGAGTGTTTATATACGCGAGGCACGGCTGCCAAGCCGGAGCGGGCCGAGCCACCCACGTGACTCAGGTGAATCCATTCTCTGCCCGTAACAATTATTAGGTAATATACTATTCTATAGATCCTATAGCTACTATATAGTTACGCTAAGAGTTACTAGTAGAGTTATAGCGATTATTGTCGTGCGGGGGCGTCGGACAGGCTCGTATTATAGGTATAATACGCAGTAGAAGTAGAGGCGATAAGTAGGAACTAACCGAGTTAATTATGTTAGTTAGTTATAGGTTGCATCTTACTCCTAAGATGGGCATTAGCTAAGTTATATAACCTAATGTTACATAACCTAAGTTACCTAATCCTAATCCCTAAAGTGTCCCTTAGAATGTCTAACTAGACTGCACTTTCTAACAATTATAAACGATATAGAGTAATAAGAATCGATACGTCGTAATACGCGTAGTTAGTATTAACTATATAGACGAGTTACTACTAAGAAATAGTATATTAGCGTCTATAGTTAAGACTAATTATATCTAAGCTTTTACTTATAGTTCGCCTACTACTAGGTAGTAGAAGAATTCGAGTAAAATAAAGTTTATCGCTAGAATTAGTATAGCGTAATAATTAAGGTTAGAACGATAGAAATACTAATTATTTACCTAGGCTTAATTTAAATATAGTACGTATATTATATAGCTAGTTAGAGTTATGCTTTACCTTAATTCCGGACGGTAAAAGAGGTCTATTAGCGTCTACGATTAAGACTAATTATATCTAAGCTTTTACTTATAGTTCGCCTACTACTAGGTAGTAGAAGAATTCGAGTAAAACAAGGTTTATCGCTAGAATTGGCATAGCGTAACAATTAAGGTTAGAACGATAGAAACACTAATTATTTACCTAGGCTTGATTTGAACATAGTACGTGCATTATGCAGCCAGTTAGAGTTACGCTTTACCTTAATTCCGGACGGTAAAAGAGGTCTAATGGCAGAGACGCGACGGAATTAGGAGGACTCGCTGTGCCTTCGAGGGCATAGCAGTTCTGGAGATGACATGCATCTGATGGCGCCGTAGTACTTCGCGGTCGGTCGCATCGCCCTCTCGCTAATAAGAGGCTCTCCAGACCGCTCGCGAACTATCTCGTCGCAAGACGCTCACTCGCGGCGACTGGAGCGCCGACGCATGGAGATCCTATGAGCCGGAAGCAATGCGCCAGACCTCTTATTCGACATGTGCTGCCAGACCAACGCGTAGAGTCTTCGGCACAAAGTTCCGCTCGGTGCCTGAGATCATCAAGCCCGACCCACATTTCCAGGCTGCAAAGCGGCTTGGACGATCCTTCGACACCGCACCTGCACACTCATAAAGTCGGCCATTCTCTACTTCGAGATCACTATCTCTGCAACATCGAGCATATCCAACGTCGATGCCCACCATGACTCCAGCGCCAGGAACTCAACAAGTCTTTGAAGCCTGCGACCGCTTCTTCTCAATCCCAGAACTCGTTAGCATCCTCTTCGAACAAGCCCCGACGCAAGCCCTCTTGTCCTGCCAGGGAGTCTGTCGATCGTGGAACGAGACAATTTCAAGCTCTCAGCTTCTCCAAGAGAATCTCTTTTTCTCACCCGCAGAGTCTGGTCAGGACGATGTCAGAATCAACCCGGTCCTCCTCTCGCATTTCAGTCCCATACTCGCACCTCCGCCATCTCCACACGAAGAAGACAACAGGAATGAAGCAGAAGTAATGTCCAGACTTGAGCGAGGTCAAATGTCGTCCTCCATCCACCTCTCCCTCCTTCCATGGGCGCAAAACGGTAGCGCTTTTCGCCGCCGTGAAGCTTCATGGCGCAACATGCTTGTTTCTCAGCCTCCGGTTTGCCGTCTGGACTGGTGGCACGAATGGATTGCAGCATCCTCTGTCTCTGTAGATCCGGAAACCGGCAATTGGGAGATTCGATCCGGCTCTCGAGGAGGCGTCGATGTGGAACGTGGTTGGGGACACCAGGACTCCAACACTGTGCACGTAACGATTGGTATGCTCTGGGACCTGGTGGAAGGAAGGATCGCGAGAGGATGTTGGGCGAGTGTCATGTATTTCCCTCTAGGAAACGACGTGCAGCCATCGGCAGGTGGCACGCTCAATGCAAATCACGATGCCACAGCGACCATGAGAGAAAGGGAGTGGGTGCAAGATCAGCACAGTCAGTTGCGCGGATGGACTGCGGCGATGCCGAGGGTGAAGATCCAAACGAGACAAGTTTGGGAGGAAGTCCCGGCTGAGCCTGTGGGATATGATATGGAGCGTCGAAAATGGATAGTTCTGCCTGAGTCGGAGAGGAGAGACTACGCGGGAGATGGATTCAACGCCTTGAGGGAGGACTGCAGTTGGGAATGGCAGAACGGGCAGCGATGGAGCAAGAGTGAAACGTTCGCGTGGCCGGAGATCGATGGCGAGAGTAGTGGTAATTACTGAAGCGTCTGTCGACTATCTCGCCAAGGCTCAGCACCACGAATCATATAATGACGCTCTGCAGAGGCTCCACGACTACACGTATGAATGCTTGCTGCAAAAGACCAGATATGAGTGGGTCAGTCTGATCTTTGTCCTCGCCCAGACCAAAAGCCGGCATACCCTCGATACAAGCCTTTGTCACCGAGGCATATTTCTTGCCCATAGTCTGCTCAAGACGCTTCAGTATACCATGCTCAGGAGTGAGGATCTGCTGCCGAGTATCCACGAAACCTTGCTGCGCGCTCTGCAAGGTTTCGCCAAGACCGTCCTGGAGCGGCGTCACAGTCTTTCTTTGGGTTGCGACGCGCAAGATTTCCTCAATTGGCGCCCAGAAGGCCAATTCCAGAAGCACGATACCGAGTGAATAGACATCATAGGTCTTTCGGTACCTCATGCCGCTGAGATACTCGGGGTGGGTATATATTGCCCCTTCTGGATCGTCGGCGGGCCCTGTCGTAATGGTATCGCTGACAACGACACGCGAGTACTGGAAGCCGGTCGCGTAGGCGTCACCAAAAGATCCGCTTTGGTAATTCGTGAAAAACAGTATCGAGCTACTGCGAATGCCTTTGTGGAGCCAGTCAACAGTGTGGAGGTACAGCAGCCATTGCGTCAATTGTTGTGCGATGGAGATACGATCCGAGAGGTTGGCTGCCTGGTCTTGAAGACGCTCTGAAAGAGAAATTCCGCAGGCCTGTCCAGCAGTTTCCGGAGGCGACTGGAAGACGAACCCAAATCTTTGATTGCGCTTGTCGTCATATAATCCCACGAAAGGTGGAATGCGGAATTGCGAGGGCTTCTTCTCGGTCTTCAGCAAGCAGCCAAGCATATTCGCTCTGTCTCTGATCTTCTCATGCACTCTTGTTTCGACTCTGCCACCGACGTAGTGTGGCTTTGTGACAGAATACGGCCTCCATTCGACCCAGACAACCTTGTCCTCGAGAGTGGCGGACTCCCGCTGGCCGATCATCTGGGAGTCACGAGAGGGCGAGAATGTCAACTGCTTGTCGCCTAGGCCACAATCAATCTCCTCAGTTTTCGAGATACGCATCTGCATGGAGAAGTCGGTCGCCTGCTGGATGAACAGTTTAAATCGAGTCTCGGAGAGAAGGGTGCCATCGTCACGGGCGACATCATCGTCTACTTGTGCCGTCCCTCCCCACGATATGATCGAGGATCTTGTGTCGTAGAAGATGCTCGGCGTCCGCGCGGTCTGCTGTAAAGCTAACATACCCTCCAACGTCTTGTTCATGGCCGCCAGGGCCAGGCGTATCTCTTGGGTATCCTTGAGGACCGCCTGCATCTTGTCGCGTGATAATGTCTCCAGGAGATGGCTCGTAAGAACGCTGATGAGGTCGATGTCTTCGGAAAACTTCTTCTTGTCCTTGATCGCCCACACGATCCTTTTGGGCTGCTTCACGATCTTCAACGCGCCCTGCGCCCAGGACACAATGTGATTGAGACTTTTCTTGTGCCTCGAAGGCTTTCTACCTTCGTCAGAGACGGACAGGACTTCATAATAGGCTTCTCATTCTTTTTCGGAAAGGGTTTCTGGTCCTTCTTCTTCCTGCGTTGTTGCACTCGAGTCGTCAGGATCAGCAATGTCACCAGTGACTCGGAAAGTTTGGGGTAGGCTCTGGTCCAGCTCTTCCATCATACTGATATCGTTTTCGGATAAGATATCCTGATATCGCAACTCTTTCTGTCGCATGTGACGCAGCTTGGACTTCAGCTCGTTGAGCAAGGCTAGCACCAAGAGTTTTCGGTCGCCCATGGCCTCATTGTATTGCAAGCGAGTGGACTCATCAGACAGGCCACTCCGCACTCCCCATTCGCGAAGCCGTGCATACTCAAATCGGAGCCGCAGTCTGAAGGTTTGGCAGTCATGATCGGCATTGGCGGCGCGTTCGAAAAACGCGAAACCTGGCTACGATGTCAGATTATTCACTTGCGTCCATGTCGGCCATTCTGTACCCTTGACAACACTCTCGAACACCTGAATAGTCAATTGAACTCCACCTAGTGCGAGTCTCGCGGCTGAGGCTGGCTCCATGATCTCTCCTACGCGATTCCAGGTGCGATGCAACGGAGAAGGTAGCTTGGAGTTGGAGAGTGTGAAGCATGACACTTTCTGACCACCAACGCGCTATGGCATGCACGTCGGCCGCACAACGTTGCCGATACACTCCTACCGAAGCTGATCCAATCACATCACATGCTCACGAGATCGGTTATGACATATTCATGCTGCAGGCCACCTCTTCCGAATGGGGTTTGGCGGCTGCATGAGGCGGCTGTAAGCTCATGCAGACCCCTGCTTGCGCTGCTCGCATAGCAATTCGAAGTCGCTGTCGGCATGCTGCACGGATTGCTGCTATCTTCCTTCCTAGGTGTGTGCCAGACCTCCTCTTCATGTATACGAGCCATGCGCATGCAGTCTCGTGGAGAAGGCCATGTCGGATTCGTGGTAACTTTTCTCGCCCTTTCCCGGTGTCTGACCATATTACCGCCGTTCCATAGAGCTGCATGTTACTGTTCGCAGTGGCCTCTTCTGATTCAACTTTGAGCGCGGCTTGATCGCCCACCAAGCACAGAGTCACATAGATTGGTGAGCTTTGCCACCTCCCATGAAGATATGTGCATGCACCGCACGAAAAGGGATTTTGCTCTCTTTTGAGAGGAACATCTCGAAAGTAAGCACTCACTCGTTCAACACAGGCACGCCCACGCTTGCTCTGCATTGAGTATGGGACGTCCGTCGAGATACTAACGTCCATCCAAGGTGTCTTTGCACTGTCACTAGTCGTCCTACCAGGCCACAAGAGCAACGGAAGGGCCAGCGATAAGTTTTTGCTCCATCTATGGTCTCCATTCGCAGCCATGCTGGCTCCCGCCATCTTCATGGTGCATCCTCGGCCTCTGAAAGAAAGAGTGATCTGCAAAAGAGCGTGAAATCGCATTGGCAGGAAGCGGCGGATTCTCCTTTCACTGCAGAAGTACAGGTTAGTACAGAGGACTCTGGTCTCCATGCGCCACCACTCCAGATACATGAATCCGAGATGAATCTACCCGTCCGGCAAGGAGTCCCAACAGTGAGCGCACCATCCAACGAGGCCAGAAAGGCAAACAAACCAGGATGGCGCACTTCAGCATTGTCATTGCCAGACTATCGCAAGCAGAGGCCTCGGCTTTCCTACACAAAAGATGTGCTTGGCGTCGGGGATCAAGACCCTGTTGTGCGGCCAGACGAGTTGAAGGTCATTCATGAAAATCCCGGTGAGCTCTATGCACGTGGGGGAAGGGCAATAGTATTGATGGCACCATTCTTGACGGTACATAATACGAGTGACTGGCTCGCATTGAGGTCTTGGATACCACCAAAGAGCCCGCCAGGAATGCAGCACTCGCCGAATGGAATATCTTGAAAACGCTGGATCACAATCATATCATTGCGACAGTTGGCGCGTATGAGCGCACAATCCAGGTGCAGGACGACATGGAGAAGAAAAATGTCGGCATTCTCATGTATCCATTGGCGAAGTGCACACTGGGGGATTACATTGCCAGGCTATCAAGGGCGAACGAGACGCATTTCCCCGACGGAAAAAGACGAGACATCGCGACAAACATGCTAGGATTTCTACCATGTCTGTGCCAAGCAGTGATGTACCTTCATCGGCAGGGAAAGAAGCATCGTGACATAAAACCCGAGAACATCTTGGTGGACCGTTTCGAGACCGTCATTTTAGCAGACTTCGATCGAGCAGGTGTTTATGAGAACGAGGATTTGCTGTGGTCTCACGGTCCCACACCCAACACGGATCGATACGCACCAGATTGTGTAATTAATCAGAAAGACCCACGAGGAGCCGAGCGAGATATCAACACGTTGGGCATGGTCTTCATCGAGATGATTACTGTCATTCTAGGGGAAACGATGGCAAAATTCGAGGAGTTCTTGAAGGCCAACAGGGGACGTAGTGGCGCCAGCACTTCGCGCTACCCACAGCCATGCGCCACTATACCTCCGTATCGCGACGCACTGCGGAACAACAGTATCGCACGTTGGATCTCCCACCTCAAGATCCGGTACCAGAGGGATCAGCCTGCACTGAATGTCGATTCTCTTGAGCCTGACGGGGTTGCCCGAGTGCCAGAGTTCCTTGACACTATCTTGCAGATGATGCAGGCCGGGCCAGAAGACCAAAGCATGCTACAGTCAGCTTGGAAGACATTCAGTTCTGTTTGTAAGCAGTGCAAGCACTGTTCAATGGATGTGAGTTGGCGGATACTGTCTTGTCAAGCGGCACAGGAGCTAATCTCAAGCAGAGCCCAATACATCCTCCCAGCAGACGTAAATCAGCCGAGGCTCTTGGTGAAGGACTACCGAGACATCAATCTAGCTCATCTTCTACAACGAAGCCACTGGCATACAGCATGCCCCAGCATCACGAAATTGCCGAGGACGGGCATACAACCGGTATTGACGATGCTCAGCTGCAAGTGTTGGTTGGGTCCGATGTCAATGGCCTCACTCTGGCCGATCATTCACCCGTACCCAATGGTCATGCAACGACATATGTGAACGATAGGCATGCGACAGGCTTCAGTGCAAGACCGCAAGAGCGCTTTATGTCGAATGGTGCGACTCCGAATCTTACGCCTGCAGATTCCCCTAGCAACGACATCTCTCCTGTGCAGACTGTGAGAGTAGAAGACAGCATGCAATCAGAAGTGCGCGGAGATCAAACAGCACCCCAGCGCATTGTCACGGTGTTGGACAACCAGCGCTCTGTCGGCGGGATATCTGCCGGAGACGCGGTCCTCCCAGGATTGACTGCCGACCAGTTGCTGCTGGAAGCAATGGCAGGGCTCCATTCAAGCGAACCAGCAGCTCGCATCTGGCCAAGCCAAAACATCGCGCGCATCAGATCGTTTGGGTACTACATGCCCCAAATCGAAGGACCTCTCGTCTGCGTATGGGATCCCGCAACAGAGCTTGTGAATGTTCGATGGAAGAAGAACATCCGAGCAGGTAGGAATGTTCATGTTACCGCCAACGTGCAAGTGCTGATACTACCCAGAAACCCAAGGAACACTCCATCAGTTGAACTTCCGCATGGACAGGAGAATCTACCTCGATCACGGGCCCGGCATGATGTTCGATGTAAAAGGCTCGCTCCCATTCAGAGCTTATTTTCTTCGCAAGGCTTTGCTGCTGCGAGCATTGTTCGTTGTGCATAGAGACTAGGTAATGGAACGTGTTCTATGACGCGAAGTAATCCGTAGGCCAAGGTGATGATCATATGTCTTTCACAGGACTTATACTAATTGACGTACGCGAAAGCAGCGAGGCTACGAAACAAAATCGTGGCCGGCTTTGGCTGCAACGAAACCATGAGCGTAGACAGCGCCGCTATGCCACTGCTCCACGCATGCTTGTCGATCTAGTGAACTCATGACTGGAGGTCTCTCATCCTTCGTTGCAGTAAGTCCAGCATATGTCTCCCATCGCACAGTGCGGCATCGCCGTCTTCGAACATCGACTAACAACTTGGCCCAGCGTCGTATCTTCTCGTGCATCGTGGACTCCCGACTGTGTGATCCTGGGTTGTCGTTGAAATGTGTGGCTCCGCACTCCTGTGCGCTGCTGAGTTGTTTCTCTATTTCGGACTCTACTTCGTCGAGGATCCTGGTCGGGTTCGTTTTCTCTTTTGTTTTGGCCGTATAGGAAATACGTTCGTAGTCTAGCCGGCCCACCTTTTTGAGCCCTTTCAAGAATTGGTCGGCATCATCGCTCCGAGGCAACCCAGACACTTGCTTCGCTTTGGGACCTATGCTGAGAAGACTGCTGGTCCAATTGGCAGTACAAACGTGCCTTCGTTGAATCTCCTTGTATGCATCTTCTGCTGGGGTTGTGTTCGTCCACCACAAGCTTCCGTCACGAAATGAACCTGGAACAGTATGCATCTCGACCTTGTGAAAGAGTCTAGGTTCGGCAAAGGTTGCACATGCTGCGTCAACTACTGGTATGTTCGTGGTGTCTACCGAGCGATTGAGACGACGTGAGGCCTGCTTCTCGACTTCCGATAGCTGGTACGACCGTATCGCGTATGGCCGCATGAGTCCTTTACTTGGTTTTTCCGCTACAAACACTATGGTTTGGCACCGGTCGGTGTTCGTCTTGACTGTAGCATTTGTGTAGTTTTGCACGTCATCGCTTGGGTCTGGATCGCCAATGGCTCTGCCGAGATGGGTTCTCGCAGTCGAGTAGTTGTAAGCTTTTGGACGGATGTGAGGAAATGGGCTAAACAGGCGATAGTGGCCCGTATGCAATTCCCTCCAGATCCTATGATTTGTCCGGATGGCTTCGCCAATAGTGCATCGCATGGTGCCGAGCATCAGAGCTGCAATGCCCCCAGTTCCTGTGCCAGAGATATAGTCAAAGTAGTGACAAAGTCTGAATTGATCGGCTGGGGATTTCGTCTCCGCTAGGATAAAATAAGAACGCGCAGGTGGGTGGTAATGCGTCTGTCCACAGCACTCACCTCGTTGTGCAAGATCCTCATATAAAGAATCATCATCAGCACGTTGAAACAATGGGGAGTCATAGCTGTCTTGAATTGCTGGGTTTGATCGCTTCTCTGCTTTATAAATTTCATCAACGAGCGCGCGCAAGACCAGCAACGTTGCATAGCCTCGAATTCCGGATCCGTCCAAGCAGAGAACGATTTGACCAGCCCATGGGTCATCGAGTGCCGCCTTCATTTGCCAGTCCTGCAAGTCCAGCCGCCTGAGATCTCTTAGCAGAGTTGCAAAGACTTGTACGTAGTTTTGCAGCTTATCCTGTAGTATTGACAGAAGGGCATCGTTCTCTTTTGTTGCCAGATGGCATTTCCTGCTGGTAATGGTTGTTGCAATTGGAAGTCTGTCAACGATATCATGCAGCTTCACAACGTTGGCGCCGCAAGACTGAATACTTTCGCTTAGTCGATACCGCTGAATGTACTCTGCATGTGCTGGATCTCCCTCGTCCAGTTCTGAGCTCAGTCGCTCAAGTGTAGACTCCAGGTCTTTGAGCGGCAACACAATCTGGTCATGTGGACCAGGAACGTACTTCCATCGCCGCTGAGTTCTTCCGACTATTTCTAGCAGGCCCAGAAGCGACCCTATAGTGCCAAAAGAGGACAGAGGATCCATGTACCGAGCTTCCAAAGTGCGTAGGTCGAATTTGTGGGCAATGAGTCAACCGACGTGTGGCTATATCTCCGAAAACGTGAGTACAGGTGCTCGTAAAATCAATGGACAATAGTTGACATGTATGATGTGAGGACATGAGATTGGGAAGTGTCGGCAGACTTGGGGCGGGGCGTCCTGGTTTTACAACGGTCCAGATTTCCTGCCTAAGACCCAGGCTGCGCCCGAAGGGGCGATTAATCGATTACTACAAGGTAGCGACTTGGACCTCTCTCAAGCTCATGCTGTCTGCCAGGCTGCATCAGCGGAGAAGGGGCTATGGATGCCGAACTTGCAACAGCATGAGACCATGGGTGTTTTGCGCCAACATGAAGGATCGAGACTTTGACAGGGAGGCCGCTGTCCTGTGAACAACCTCGCTTCACTTGGGTGTCTTGGCATGGTGTACGGTACCTGGCGGAGGTACCGTGCCCGTTGCATGCATGGCTTGCCGAAGCCATGCATATCGCTAGCACATTGCTCTCTCGGCTCGAAAGCACTGACAGGATCCGCTGCGGCGTCAGACATCGCGTGAGCATGCCACCCGATAAGAAGTGTCGAAGAGCAGCGGCCCAGCAGGACTGTGGCGGAGGCTTGAATGCAGGTAAGTGGTTACCCCAATTCCAACATATTCAGTTACAGTCTCGAAATCCAATTCGCGAGACGATGTGTCAAGTCGTCGACAGCCAAGTCGACGCTCGCCTCGGAAGATGTTTGGATGGTCATGATTCCGCAGCCGAAACACGGTCGCATGACCAGTGCACGGTTGCCACGCCCCGTGGCTGCGTATGTCGTGCAACACAACCGAGTTCTCATTCGTTGCCAACTCTGGTCCGCAACCATCCTATAAGTATGAAGCTGACGCCGCCCGTTATGCGCAGCAATACGTCTCCTGCACGCGTGCGTCAGCTGAAGTCGATTTGGCGATCTTTGGCCGCGCTTAAATGTGATGGCGGCGTCTTCTCCGCAATGCATTCGTATACCATGACAGAGTCCAGTGTCATATGGCGCTCAGCGGAGCCCACCAGGAGGCAGTGCACAGTTGATACCAAATATTGCACTCGCATCGCCGCTACGGGCTGGCCGAAAGGCAAGCCACAGCGACCATTGACACCCATAACTTCATCAGTAAGTGCCTGGGCTGTGGCACTGATGGGAGCGGTGTGACATGCCTCGCCCGGTAGTCTTGTTCCGGTAAATCGGTGATCCTGATCCTCCTTTACGCAGCACAGTAAGAGGCCGATTGACGACGAGCCAGTCGAGGAACTCTTCGCGGACCTGCTTGCAAACGCACGCAATGTCTTCAGAGTAGAGTTCTACGAAGGAATATCTTGGGACATGGCAGTCATACACCAACTGGCGGATCTCGAGAGGAAGGCGGAGGAACGGCTCGAATTTTCTGTTGGCATGCCACTGTCTGATCTGACATCTCACGTCGTGTTTGGTGCGTTGCAGCCGCTGGCGACGGTCTTCGAGTTGCCTGATACCAGCTTCGGCCGCTCTAATCTCATCGCATGTCTCTTTGTAGCGAGCGTCCAGGCCTTTGATCGCTTCCAGAGATGATTCGAGACTCATATCGCATGTGTAAGTCGGCAAGTTGGAGATGGATTTGAGCTTGGGCGCTTGCCCGGTTGATTGTTTTGGCGAGCTTGGCACGTCTGTACAAGACAACAAGGCGCGACCGTGTCACAACGCGCCCTCTCCCAACTTGACTCGTGCCACCACCAATCTCGTACAGCTTTGGCAACGACTCGCAAAAATTCTTTCGGCCATTACGCAACTCGGGAACCCATACTCCGCTGGGACAACACCTATAAGCGCCAGTCGATCCCGAGAGTCATCGAGACGCCGCCTGGCATGCGTACAAGATCCTTGATCGAAGCTAATACAATATCAAAGCTAGCTAGTAACACATCGAAGTTATCACTGCGTCTGTACGAGTCTTGCCTTCGCTGGTCTTACAGACGCCAGGGCGCCACACTGTGGTTGACGGAACATTGTTCGAGGCTGTGGCAAAACTATTGCCAAAATATGCTACAGCGCAAGATGAAGCGCTCATTGGTGAACACGAAATCGCTGGAGAATAACGACCGCAAGACCAAGAATGGTAACAAGCTCGTTTACTGCAGGTCTACCGTGATCTCCCAGGTCGGAACACTGATTTTGATGAACTGGTCGCCTGTGGTCAGGCCTAGGTATTAATTGCCGCCATCAGCTCGACTGCTTCGCATTCATTTGCAGCAATCGAATGGCCGAGCCATCAGCCTCAAGATTCTCATCTACTCGTCCAGCCAATACGCTTCTGCCAATAACGAGTGGCTGCAGGTACTTGCCAAGAGTGGCAAAACCTTATGGACAACACGGAATCTCAGCCTTGTGCCTCGTCGCAATATCTCCTTGCAACCCCTCATGTGCCTTTCCTCAGCTCCTAGCTTCTCGATCCACAAGATGACGGACGCGTCATACATAGCCATCACTTGAACGAAGTACACAAGCCGAGGACAACAACGAGTTGCCAAGCCTAGCATGAGACTTCTCCGTACGGATTGCGAAGAGCTGAGGCTCGAGACCTTCAACGACGAGCGCGTGCTACCACAATACGCTATTCTTTCCCATGTTTGGCTGGCTGCTGAAGAAGAGATCACATTTCAGGATGCGAAAATAGGCGCCGAAAAGCTGAAAGAAAGAGGGGGTTGGGCCAAGCTCGACTATACCAGGAAGCAGGCACATCAAGATGGCTATCTATACTGCTGGATTGACACTGTCTGCATTGACAAAAGCTCCAGCGCAGAGCTCGGAGAAGCCATTAACTCAATATACCGGTGGTACGCTAACGCCGAGACTTGTTACGTCTACTTAGCAGATATGCCGGACGTTTTGGAAGCAAGTGAGGATGTCATCGCGCCTCGGTCGTCATCTGCGGCAGAGACTCAAGCGGAAGCTCCAGAATCAGAGGATTGGGACTTCAAAGAACGCGAACCTCTCATACTTGAGTTGACGCATCCCGGAAGCATCTCAGAGATGAACGAGGAGAAACATGATTGGGACTAGACTGCTTTTGGCAACTGCAAGTGGTTCACCCGGGGCTGGACGCTTCAAGAAATGATAGCACCGGCGTCTGTACAGTTCTATACGGCGTCGTGGACGACCCTTGGTTCCCTTTCGTACCTCGCGAAGCAGGTTGCTGTCATTACTGGGGTACATATCGAAGCTCTTCAGCATAGATGGCCACCAAGCGCATACAGTATTGCTCAAAGGATGAGCTGGGCTGCGAAGCGTGAGACCACCAAAATCGAGGACCAGGCATACAGTCTACTTGGTATATTTGACTTGAATTTGCCTATCATCTACGGAGAGGGCGAGAAAGCTTTCCAAAGGCTACAAATCGAGCTTCTAAGGACTTCTCCCGATCAGACGATCTTTGCGTGGCTGGCAGTGGCGAACACGAATCCACACTTTACAGAACATCGTGTAAGAGAGCGGAAAGCGGGGGATTATCTGGAGCTCTTCGCCGAATCATCGAAAGCTTTCGAGGCCTGCGATCGAGTCGTTCCCTTTGAACAGGAAGATCGTATCCACGAGTCGACAGACAATGGTGTACGATTCAACTTGCTCAGCCAACCATGGCAAACGGACAGAGACGCTCTAAAATCCGCAAAGGATATCCCTCGTCGCCGTGACACAAAGGGTGCCCATGCCAGCAACTGGAACCTCGCCAAGTACGTGATGGATCCGGACTACTACCCGAAGATGATGTTCATAGTCTTGAGATGTTCCGATCAGGACAACCCAACCTTGTCGTGGATAATGCTTCTTGAAAGGACACGAGACGGCGAGGATACATATCTGCTCGTTGAAGCATGCGTTAGACCAATAAACCGTTACTGGGTAGAACACAGCAAGTTTTTTGTACGAAGACAATTCAGTGTCCTCCGCAATGGGTATCAGGACAAAGAACATCTGCTTCGCCGGACCAGTAAGGATTTCATGACCTGTGTGCTTCTCAACGACACGAGAGTGCAGCTTTCGTTTCTCCGGGCAGAGTCCGCCGCGCAATGGAAGCCAGACAGCACGAGCTTTTGCTTCAGCCGAGAGACCAGCGATGAGTCAGGAGAGGCCCGATTCTATAGACAGCTTACTTTAGGTCTCAAAGGAGAGGAACCTATCTTACTGGCAGACATTTCTGCTTTGCACGACGGAGCCGATTGGAAGCATGATTCCACGATCCGCCGACAAGCGGGCACGGATCTTTTGATCTTCCCATTCACGGCCTTCTCGTCGTTGGCAGTAATAACCCGTTTCGGCAAATTCAGGCGCTCAGTCTACCCCAGAGCTCTTGTGGTCCGGACTTCGTTTACCTATGAGTCGGTCATCCACCAAACGAACCCGCCGTTGTTCAGAGTGCAAATCACACATATCGGTGGGTTGGGCATGCTTTCTATCGTTGTGCCATTCCTAGGTCGACTATGCTTCGCCGCCATTGTCCTACCAGCAGTGCTATTTGTGCCAATAGGGGTATTGAATATCCTTCGCTACTTGCACTACAGGTCCCATGCAGGACTCAACTGGACCATGCCATTAGTGGAAATCATTCTGCTCGCGGTAGGAGTTCCTTCGACTGCTACTTTTGGCGTCTTCTTGCTACTCGACTCAAAGATCTATCTTCGCTGGGTGCCGAAGTCGTACTCCATGCCTATGAGAATGCTACTGAAGAGTAGCTTTTTACTATTTTGGATAGCGACATTTTTGGGATCTGATCCGATGGACTATGTACTGCCCGGGATCCTTGTGAGTTCAGACAACACCCTTCCGCCACTGCAGCTCGCTAACAAGCCTAAGCTACTTCTGAGGGGGTTCCAATGTTAGCACTAGACCTGAGAGAGCTCGGCTGGGGTCCTTTCAACGGGCCTCTACAGCCGTTCCTGCACGTTCTAGCAAACTTCGCCTCGCTTTGGGGGCTCATTCTCATCACCTACAACAAAGTACCATACGATAGACGAGCTTGCACAATAATAAATTCGCCTGATACCGTAGCCATTCAGCAATGTGTGAGACAGGGATGGCAGACGACCCTGAATTGGACTGTTGCGTAAGGTCAAAATTTGAACTATTTCGATGCTTCACTGACGGGTGCAGTTCACTAGCAGTGTACCATGCTGCTCTTGAATGGCTGGCGCTCTTTGAGAGCATCTTTGGCTCTCCGCGGTCAGCGCACGAGGTCGCGAAACGACGAAATAGATTGCAGCGGCGCGTGGATCCTTGTGTGATATATCTGAGGCAGGTGACACGGCGTGTCTGGGGATCGGTCTGGGGATTTCTTCACAAGAACAAGGAGCACAGAGACTGT
This sequence comes from Cercospora nicotianae, assembly GCA_029490675.1. Taxonomy (NCBI): domain Eukaryota; kingdom Fungi; phylum Ascomycota; class Dothideomycetes; order Mycosphaerellales; family Mycosphaerellaceae; genus Cercospora; species Cercospora nicotianae. The sequence continues at coordinate 3,444,530 of JANQAT010000010.1, read as the reverse complement.
CAGCGCGATGCTATGTCATATGATGATGCAAGAATCGAACTTGATGCAGTGGCTCTCTGGTCCATTGGCGTTGCTTGGCGTCATTCATTAACTTGTTACGCAAAGTGCCGACTTTTGAGAGTTATACGCTTTATCAACTTGAAAGCGCTGTTGCTGACAGTCACTCACAGTGCAACACAGCATAGAGCACATGGTGCACCGACTCCGGCGCGTCAAAGCCTTTGCGTCAGCATGTTCCTCCGGCTCCAAGCACAATCTCGCAACGATGTGCTTTCGGCGAAATCAAGAAAAAGTTCTCCAGCTCCATACTCTCCTCAGTCGTTGAAGGTGCAAGCTGACTTCTAGGACACTTTCGAAAGAACTCCGCAGCAGCAAGTCTCAAATCCATATAGGCAATGTGAATGCCACGACAAGCGCGTGACCCAGCACCGAAAGGCGTCATTGCAGCTCTCTCAGCATCGGAAACTCGATTCTTGCTCTCAGCCAGCCAACGCTCGGGCAGAAATTCAAGTGGCCGTTCGAAAAGCTCAGGATCTCGGTGCACGCTGTACGCTTGTGTGCTCACAATGCTGTCCTGTGGCAGGAAGAATCCTCCCAGGTCGATGCCCTCAGCGGGGCCTGTCCGTGGTAACGCTCCCGGTGCTGCGCCATATAGTCGCAACGACTCTTCGATGGTGGCGTTGAGTAGAGGGCAATTCCTCTCGACATCTGCGTCAGAGTACTCTGCGTCCAGCTTTGTGACCTCCTCTTCAACTGCGTACCGCAACGTTGGCTCTTTGAGCACTGCCCACACCAAATACGTCAGTGATACAGCAGTAGTGTCGGTTCCAGCGACGAAAAGTGAGATCGTTTCGCAGACAACATCCTCATCAGTCAATGCCTCCCCTTTCTCTGCCTCCTGCGTGATGTGGGCGAAGATGTTCTTGCTCTGCTGGTTCGCCCTCATGTTTCTCACTGCGATTTTCGCGTGGTCTGCCAGCAAGTCATTGGTCCTCCACAGTTCCCTCGTCGTTTGAAATGGCAGCCACTTTCCTATCGCTCTCAACCACGGCAACTCCGCACCAATGCCATTGCCTTTCAGGGCATTCGTCAGAACACGAATATAATCATTGACTTCTCCCTTCTCCAGCGTATGAAAAGACACTCCAAAAAGCAGATGACTGGATATGTCGCTAGACATAAGTGTCCACCACTTCATGATGTCGACAGGCTTGCCAGTCTTGCCCTCTTCTGCAATCTTCGCCACTGCAAGTTGAATCTTCTCTCTCATGACGCCTTCCCAATTCTGCTTGATATTGGTTTTGCTGAAACCACGGGCAAACAGTTTCCGTCTCTGAGCATGCTCCCTGCGATCCATCATCGTGAAGAGCGTGCTTCGAGGGAATGCAGTTACGTCGCTGTACCATTGTGTCTTCTCAAAGCCGGACCCAATGGCATGAATCTTCTTCATGCTTGCAACATCTTTAATGGCTACTTCTTGTGGCGAGATTCGTACAATTGGTCCATATAGCTTGTGTAGGCTGTCGACATAGTGGACTCTGCGGCCAGTGATCACTGCGAGCTTCAATGGGAGGTTGGTGAGTCTTGCAAGCCATGGCCCAGGGATCTTGTTTAGTGGGTTCCTGGTCGTCTGAAGAAGGATCTGGAACAGTCAGTCTCGTTCCGCGCGCTCCGCGCCCTGCATCAATGCACTTGCCTTCACCACCACCAGCAGTGCCGCATAAGTCAAAAGTCGGACCGTGTTCTGAATCGTGAGCCATTGCATGACTGGACGCTGCCTGCTCTCCGCGAACAATGTCGCAGCAGACATGCCTGCAATGACTTCTTGTATCGAGAGAGGAAGCCTTGTGGTTGTCGACTTGTATTTCGTGCTCGTGGCACAATGGATATGGCACTTGGTTCTCAAAGGTCACCTACCTATAACGATTGCTTTGGTCATGACATGGTGAAGAGCTGACTCAAGGGGCCGGAAGCTCTAGAAGTAGTCGTCGAGAAGTTGAGTTCTAGCCCAGCGGCGCTGTTGTCTGACCTCAATCAGCATGGACGCGCATTGCTTCGATCCGTACAGAGCAGCGTGGTGAGGTTCTGCTCCAATGGCAGCTGCGCCCGCATCTCGCTCGATTAGCGCGGCGGAGAGTTGCACCTGCCGCATGCGCGGTCATTTGTTTTAAAGTGTTCTCGAAGCTCGGCGTGGAAGAGTGTTGGTCTATGACGGACAGCAACGGCCACAGAGTTTGAAGGCCCGGAAGTGGGTGGCGGTACAGTAGTCTTCTCATTTCCCAGCTCTGCTCTTCAGATCTTGCATGCCGGAGATCACATTTGTCGCTCCTCTCGGATCGAAAACAGGCGATGCATCGTGCTGAGAAGTCGCCGCGATTGTCTACAGCTGAATCCCAGCATCAGAAATGAGTCAACATGTCGACGCGCGGACCTGACGCCGCCAGTCGGATCTTTGTGGCGGCCAAGAAGAGCAATCACCGCCCACGCTTGCTCTTCCTTCCGCTCACCTCCGCGAAGCGACGATAAAGATGACAACCAAAAACAGCAATCAAGTCGGAGGCAGCATCAAGGATCCGAACTACCACAGCTTATTTTGCGATGCTGCAGCATCGACTGCCCATCGTGGCTGTGAACAGCAGTATCACTGGCGGGGCGGTTACGGTTCTCTGCTCAAAGCCGAATCTCATCATAACTCCAGAAAGATATTTCATCATGCCAACGCATGGAACAACGAAGCACGCCTGTGCAACCAAGACGAGATGGATCAGTATCAGCCCTGTGGTTCGAGCATGACAAGCCAAGTGGAAATTGCCGTATACGATCCATCATCCATATCAACATCTTGAGGCTGCGGCTGCGTTTAGGCAACGGGCATCGTCTCCTGACTGGGGCCTTCTTGCGGCTTCTCATTGCTCTCGTGTGAGACTTGCTATAAAAACAAGTCACTGACGAAGTTTCAGTAGGCAAGACCCTTAGGTGGCGCGAGTTGTGTTACAGGAATGCTGCAGCTCACACGCAAAACCAATTCGTCACCTTCGCCAAGCATGATCTGATGGCCAAAAGTCGAGAAGTAACATACTGCGAATGAAAAGCTCTCTCCCAACTGCCGAGCGATGAGAGCTGTTTGTCCCTAACACAGACAGGCCGAGCGCGTGGGCCGTGGTCCCATCAGCCAAGGTCTCGGCCTCTGCGAGACGGGCACATTGGGCTCTGGACCCATGCCGTCGTCTTTGTACTTCCAGTATATCCTTTCAAGGGGCCTCATTTCCTCGAATTTCTTGCCCTGCAGTCGACCTTGAACGCACCCAGCCTTCATCTTAATCTCGCGATCTCGCGGCTTGAAGATCAAGCGATCAGCGCTGCACGCTTGTGAAGACAGGGATGGGATGCTGAGTTGTTGATCAACGCTGGGTGTGTGTCATTCGTTCTGCAGGCAGTTCAGTGCTTGTATTACTGCGCATGTCACAACGACCAGTGATGCTGTGATCTGATGACTGCCCGCGGTTTCCACGGCCTCTCGGCAGGCTTGCAATATCCCTTGGCATTCACGCCTTCTGCCTGTGCCGGCAGGCTCCACGACTGGGCAGTGAGACTTCTATAAAACTGATTGCCCTCGGAATGGGGTTGGATGCTTTGCCAGAATCTTCCTGTGGTCCAGTTCCGCAGCCAAGATGTTTCACTCGGCCTGGATCGATCACCGTACGGCCATTACTGCTCTTGTTGTTATCTCTGCGACTCTTGCTATGCCAATTGCGATCCTTCTCTATGTTGTGAGACCCGTAGGCACCAAACGATCAGCTACCGGACGAACGCCAATTCTTCCTCCTGGACCGCGGGGCGTGCCCATTCTGGGCAACTTACTCGATATCGCGAACCAGAGAGATCCCGAGCATAAATTTGTGAGTACCTCGACTGTCTATCACGGAATAAAAATTGACTATCGTTGAGCTGCGTAGCATCACCAAATATGGAGAGTTGACGACCCTTCACATGGGCTCGAAGACATGGGTCATGCTCAACAGCAAACGTGTAGCGAGCGAGATCATCTCCAAACGTGGTGCCATAACGAATGAACGAACACGCATGCCCATGTCCCACGAGGTCCTAAGCCGGAACTGTCGAACTCTCCTGGCACCATTGAGTCGATGGCACGAGCCTCGCCGTCTGCTATCATCCCTCATGCTTACAGGCTCGGCGTTGCAGCGATACGGAGCAATCCAGGAGCTAGAAAGCAATCAGCTCCTGGCAGAGTACATATCTCAGCCGGAATTGTGGTTTCGCCACAATTATCGCTATGCCAACTCTGTCATCCACCGCATTGCGACGGGAGCCAAGTCGCATATCGAGAACGAAGATCTGAAAAACTTGCAGAAAGTAACGATAGTTTTTCTCGATTTTATCGGCTCGAGCATCGTTGACTGGTTCCCTCTGCTACATTCTGCTCCCCGTCCTCTGAAATTGTTGCGAAGCTACTGGGAAGAGCGTGGGCAGTGGACATACGACGTACCCAAAGCTTGGTGGGACCCTATCAGAGCAAGGGTTGACAACGGTACCGCGAACCCATCATTCGTGCGAGATACTCTGCTCAACCCGGACTCCAAGTATCAGGGAACCGACGAAGAAGCCATGTATCTTGGTATGACACTAATTGAGGCTGGCAGTGATACGAGCAAAATGGTTCTCAATACACTAGCGATGGCCGCAGTGCATTACCCAGAAGCGTGGGCCAAGGCTCGAAAGGAGGTCGACGCAATATGTGATACGCCTGCTGGTCTCAGATTGCCGCTGATGAGCGATTTGAAAGACGTGCCATATTGCTGTGCGATTGTGAAGGAACTGCTTCGCTGGCGACCCATCTTCCCCTACCCTCCCGACCACACTCTCACCCAAGATCTGGATTTCGAAGGCTACTTCTTCCCCAAAGGCACCTCTATGGTCATGAACTTGATCGCAATAGGAGACGAATGTGAAGCCCCGGGAGTCTTCAAGCCCGAGCGGTGGCTGAACGGTCACGAAGCCGGCATTACCCACGATCTGTGGCAATTTGGCGGTGGTCGTCGTATCTGCGTAGGCTATCGCCTTGCTCAGACGGGCATATTCATCAATGTCGCAAGATTTGCGATGTGTTTTGACTACGGAGCGGTATGTTAACACAACCCTCGGCTTTCTTGTCTCTATTACACTGACGTCCACTTTAACCAGACTGGAGAATTGAACTCCCTTGATTTGAATCATGAAACGCTGGAAGAGCGGTTTCCGATTAGAGTCAAGCCTCGTGGTACAAGGTATAAGCAGCTTATACTTGATGAAGCGGGAAGAGCCGGTGTTCTTAACGTTATGAAAAATAGTTGAGCACTAGCAAGCGGACCTGATACGATGGGGTAGTTCTATGACCGACGCTGACGGAGGGCATAAGGTGAGTCTAGTGCTAACCTCCACGATCTGAGCTAGCCATTCGAGTCACTTTAAAATCCGATGTCAGGCGATGCAATTGATTCCACATTAATCGAAGAGTCTAGTCTCCCACCTTGCTTGACTATATCGCATCGTCCGGAAGGCACTTTGGCCGTCAACAGCGCACGTTGTCCATTATATTGCATTATGTTGTATCGAACGTATCACCATTAGAAACGTAGACGCACAGGAGCAGCGACTAGGCTAGCCTACGCTCAGACATGATCTCCTTCGTATCGTGCACGGAAGAGATCAAATATTCCAAGGTAGCATCTAAGCGCACTTCACGTTGTATCCAAACAGAACTGAAATATGAATACCCATCCACTGACTGCCATCTCTACATTGCATTACTCAGACTATGGCTCAGGCTCGATCTCGCCTCCTCCCTCTCCCTCCTCTGGCGGAGCAGGCACAACCTGTCCACAAATCGCGTTGCCCACCGTGCTGAGCAACGCAGTACCATCAGTAGGATCCTCCGGATCATCCTCATCCAAAACTGCCGCCCATTCATTCGCAGCCTGATTGACACCACATTCCCTCGCGCCATAGATCTCACAAACACCACCGTTATCTTGCTCTGGTTCGCTATCATCAGCAGCTTGTGCAGGACGGAACAAAAAGACCTGAGGCGATTTGACCAGGTCTCCGAAATTACCACGCGCCAACATGGCGGCATTGCAGCATTGGTAAGCGTTCTCTTTGACCGTAGTGGCTTCGAGTGTGGCGCGGCCCTCAGGAAGCTCATCGACTGTCTCGATGGGTCGACCATTGGCGAGGTTGGCATAGTTGGCGGTTTGTAGACAGACGCCAAAGACGGTCGTTGTACCGGCAATATTGGTGGAGGTCGTGGTGGTGGATACTGTGGTTGGCACAACCCTCTGGAAAAAGGATCTCGTTAGCGGATGTCGTTGGCGACAAGTGTCATGGCAGTCGTTGCTTACTATGGTTTCGGACGTCCTTGTCTTCGTCTTCGTCACGGTGACCTTGGCGATTGGGCATACAGTCGCGGTCACAACTTTGGTCGTCTGTGGGTTTGGACGTGTCAGTAAGGGCTTGATCGTTCAGTTGGACAGGCTGTATTCTTACCTTGACAATTACTGTCTCTGGATAGGACGCCTGCTTCTTCTTCGTGACGGTCTTGTGCTTGATCACACACTGCTTGCTAGGAGTGTACACATTGCATTGGACCTTCTTGGGGTACTGCTTCTGGCTCTTGTAAGCTCTCTTATGGAGGGTGTCGAGCGACCTCCGCCTCATGGTATTGTTCGTGAAAGTGGACCCTGGCAGAGAAGTTTGAACAGGAACGAATCCAGCCGGCGCGGGGACGACAGTTTCTTGGAACACCTGAACAACGGAAGTGGAGACGGAAGTCGAGGTGGACACATAGTCCTTTGTCGTTGTTACCGTGGTGTAGGATTTCGTAGTGTACGTGTTTGTCTTCTTGTCCGTGATAGTCGTGGTGGAGTAATGAACATCAGTCTTGTACACTTTGGGAGTGGTCGTTGTATAGACTGTCTTCGTAGAGGTTTTGGTGCATGGCTCTAGAAGATGACATCAGCCGACGTTCAAAGGCGTGCCCAAAGATGCGATCTGAACGCACGATAATACGTGGAATACTTGGTCTCCAAGTAGCGCGGAGCGTTCTTCGTGGTCATTACAGTGTAACATTCTGTGCGGTCCTTGGCCAACACACCGCTGACAAGGACTGCCAGCACGGCAGGGATATTGTTGAAAAGCATCTCGATGCTCCGGGTTGAAGAAGTTGGGGAGTATCTTGCAGCGCAGACTGTTGTCCGCGCACTTCATCTTAAGTGACCAGCCGATTGCTCTGGCCATGGCCACCTGTGCGCCAAATTGGACGGGGCCTCCGTCTTGCTAGCCCAAAGCGTGCTGCACCAGGCGCCACAGATATTGCCGCCAAGCAAGAGGCTGAAAGCCCATGTCGTCTATTGAGCACTTGAGGATAGTGTAGACGAAAACACCGGCGCCCGATCGCTTTGGGCGTATGCTAAAGATGCAGGCATCACGTGTCAAGCTTTTTCGGGAACATGACCCTGGGCAGCCAAAATCGAATGCGGGAGTAGGGCGACTGTGAACGTGCGGTGTGGCTGATGAGCGCTCGACGTGGCCATCGGGTAGCTAGCGCCTTCCTCGAAGTCAGCACGACAGTTCAGAGCACCGCTCTGAGTATCATACCACCCGGGCCGGAATTCGCCATGGCCATAGCAAGCTCTGTGCCCACGTGGTTGAGCTGGACTGTTCATGCAGATATACACGCACGCGCACGTGGCCGGGCAGTTCGTCCAGAGCTGGCTCAGCTGGGTGCCACGAACGCCAGGGGTGTAATTGCATACATACATTGGACGCCTCGCGGGTCCAAGATACAAGAGGTCCTGTAGTGTAGCCTTGGCCAGTTGTCGCCTGGAATGAGATGGAATCAGCTCGAGGTTGGTGTAGGTTTCTTGGCGAGCGCCTCCGGGACGCGATCACGGCTTCATGACTTCGGCGACTTCATGACTTGCCGCATTCGCGGAAGAGGCGGTCAACGAAGCGTCGCGTCGATGCAGCAGACCTTGCGCGGCTCCAGGAACTTGGCAGCGTTTGTTCATGAGGGTGACGATGGTCTCATGGGGTCGTGAGCAGGTGAAGTCGAGGCACGCGGAAGCACGTCCGGCGAGTGACCTCCGCTCTTGGCATTGCGGCTTAGCGTCGGTGCTTCATCTTCTGTCTGCGGGGGCATACCAAGCCCGCTGCCCTTCGCCAACGACAACAACGTGGCGTTCCTCTGGACTGCCCCAGACCGCGCCCACATCGACACCATATGCTCGACGCCAAGCATACTACACAGCTCATCAGACGAGCGCTTAAAGCGAAAGCGCAGATGGCGTGACACTTATTCGTGGTGTGATGCCTAGACTGCGCAGGTATCGGAAGTTTTCAGCGACCCGGATCTCTAGCACCCCATGTGTAGCGAGGACCCTCTACGGAGCACGCGACGCCAGTGGTCTGATCAAGCCACATCTCGTGGAGCCGCAGGGCTGGAATCTCGAGGCGCCTGCTGCCACGCGAAGACTCCGCCGGCCGACGACCACGTGTGAGTCGAGCCGTGCGTGCAGACCATCTTGGTCCGTTTGCTTCATGCAGAAAGCGGACGAGCGCCTCCTCTGCACAGGCGGCGCACGGCAACGACTCGTCTCCCTCCATGCTCATGGTGGCGTCGACGCAGAGGCCTCCCGTGGAAGGGGAGGCTACCTTCCAGAGAGCGACTTCTGTCCTCTCACCAGAAGCTGCCGCTTGCGGCGCTGCCGAGGACATGCATGAGTCTTCTCGTAAGGTCTTGGCCATGGTGGGTAGCACAGCCATTAAGAACATGTCGGCTCAGTAAACGTCGTACTGTGCCTCCTGAAGTCTTTCGTCCTTACTCCCAGCTGTTGCTTGCACAACATGTTGTCGCAACTTCTCTCGGGGCTACTTGTCCCAATTCTTTGTCATGCCACTCCAGTTGACTTTGACATCAGTCGGCGAGCTGGCAGCAGCGATGCCCCCGAACTTCCAAGACTGAAGCCCGTGGTCCGATGGGATCGAGCCCTGGAGGAATGGACCGATCTTGTCCCACAGACTGCGCAACAGCTCTACTTCGGCTCCGACGACCCAAATGAAAGACATCAATTCGCTGACATGTCAGTGAACTTCACTGGAAAAGCCGTCGTGCTGCAACACTCGGCCTTCGTCACCAATGTCAAGTGCAATCCCAAATCGATCGAGGTTACTCTCTCGAACAAAGCCGCCTATTCTATGGTCGAGACTGAATGGCAAGCCGTGCACGACTTCATGCTAGTCACCAACTCCGACTCCTGTGGCTACCTTTCGGAACAATTCAGCTTCTGGGATGTCAAGACTCTCAAGTTCTCCCCTAAAACGTTGACGGTAAAAGCGTCTGTCGACCGGGAGCTGGACATCGGCACTGTGCTTGGTGCGGTGAAGTTGTCCTGGGGCACCTGGGAGCCTGGCCCGCCTCTTCGCCACACGCGACGAGCAGCAACAAGCCACCGCTTGATGCGTCGTTGTGACATATGGAGCCCCTTACAATGCGGCAAGAAAGCTGTGAACTATGCAGTCGACCAGGTCAAGTCGGGACTCAGTGCAGGTGCAGAGCTGGTACTCAAATACCACCCTGGTATTGTGGTGACCAGGTTGATCGCCGGCAAGGTCATGGAATTTTGGCAGCCGGATGTGAAGCTTTCGATCCCCATTGATGTCCGCTTTCCCGAGAAACAAATCGATAAAAGCGCGCCAGCTCCTGTAAAGTGGACGAATCCCGGAGTGTTGAAGAAATTCAAGAAAGGTGACACCATCAAGGGCGTCGTGATTGATGGTTCCGTCGGCCTGTACTGTGTCGACTGCCACTTGACAGGCAAGATCAATGTTCAGGGACGTGCCGAGTTCACTAGCGATGGTCTCTCTGCCCTCTATGCAGGATGCGACGCTGATTTTCAAGGCCAGTTCGCCATTGGACTCGCAGCAGAGGTAACCTGAGTATCTCATCGCCCAGCATGTGATCGCGCTAACACAACTCAGGTCAAAATTGACTACGAAGAGAAGGTCAAAATTTTCGAGGCACCCATTCCGAATTGCGGCTTTGTCGTCGACAAGGTCATCAGCGTCGGCGCTACCGTGGATCTCCACGCACAATTCGAAGCTCATCTTCATGCGACTGGTGATATTGTTGTGGGCGTGAAAATGGAGTCATGTAAATTCAACACTCGCCTCGACTTCATGGAAATATCCAAGAGCACTCCTCCAACCCTCGAACCAGTTTGGAAGCCATTCATTGATGCCTCAGCCAAAATCGAGGTGGAGGCGGGTGTGAGCTTCCCTGTGGCTATCGGCATTGGTGCTACAATCCCGCTTCTGGGCGACAAAGGCACCTTCAAAGTTCAGCTCGTCGAGCAGCCTGGTGTCAATGCGAAGGCTGAATACGAAAGGAGCACACCTACACAGCCTGACCCAGATGAGGGAGGCGAGGAGGTGACGGAGATGAGGGCGGCGAGGGCGGCGATGGAGGGGACGAAGAAGGCGGCGAGGGCGGTGGAGGAGGTGACGAAGAAGGCGGTGAGGGTGGTGAGGAGCGACGCGATCTTATAGTTGCGCGTGAAGGCGAGGCGGAATGTAAGAACGGCATCAAGTGGGCCGTGAAGTGTAAGTCAACACAACAACCTATCTTGCTTGCTTACACGACGCCTAACATTATCACAGTCATCAACAAGGTCTATGTTGAGGCGATTCTTGCGACGTACAGGAAAGATCATCCTTTGCACACGTACGAAAAGGAGATCGCTGGAGGCTGCTACACACCCGGCGGCTTGAAGGCTCGAGACGATTGGGACCCGAATGACTTCAACACAGTCAATGAGATGGACACCCAGTATGATGCCACCGAGAATGCAGGAGACATCCGACTCTTGGACCAAGCAATCGCCGCCGTGCAAGCTGCTCAGCTGGACTACAATGACTACCCCACAGATGTGAACTTCATCATGATCCAAGACTTCACCAAGCAGTTTCAGATCCTGCAAGACAAGGACGGATACCTCCAGCCTGGATTGGCCACCACTAAACCAGTTCCTGGATCCGTATGGGCCGAGGATGATGGCATGGTTTGGGCGGACTATCGCCACAGAGAGCTCAAGTTTGATCCAAACTCCATGAAAGCTAACGGTTGGAGTAACATTCAGCTGGGTCCCGTTGGCACGCAAGTCACCGATGCAGAGGCCATCCTTATGGTACCTGCCAGGACAGGTGTGCCTGGAAAACCATACATCTACCTGGCGGAGGTAAGCAGTCATTGCCTTGGCAAGAAGCGAACTTTTGAACTAACACTTTCGATGTAGGACCTCAAGGGCAATGCATACGTCCTGTTGACGTGTGGCTACACCACAGGTGGCAGCCGTATCTTCCTTGCCCGAAATCCTACGATGGCAGCAAAGACGATACAATTGGCGCATTCGAGACTCACGGGCGGTAAAATCAAGGGTTGCGTGGCGCAACAATGGATCGTCAAGCCTGAAGATGTCGATGTCTGGGCTTGACGAAGATCACGATGATGATGATGATGATGATTATGGTCTTCATGTATGTCTAGATGACTTGTACGATTTGAAGGACAGGTCACTTGAAGTTTAGAAATTGTATTGGGGCAACATGGCGATACGACACTACGGCTGTTAGCAACAACATTTGACACATGCTTAATGCGCTAACTTGCATAGTAACTCATCTGCCGTTGCGGCCGAGAAAGAGACTGGGGCCTTTCGAAACTCAACCGACTCCTTTCCTCGTGGCGCAACATCAAAACGGGAGAGATGCACTGTGTCCATATCGTGGTGCCATAATTCCTCCCAGCGACACCTGTAATCCGTACCTCGTACAAGTCCCTCTTTCACTGCCGTCCACGAATTTATTGGGCACAGAGGTAATTCGTGCTCCACGCCTGTACTACTGCACGCCTGCAAGCCGTTTTAGGCAGTGCTTGCGATATCTCAAGCTCTGTAACAACCCTTGACATCTATCCCCTCGTTCCGAAAGCGATGGGTGGCGAGAGTTTGATCGAATCCCGAATATCGCTAAACACACAACCAGTTGAGTAGCGCACAGCACTTGTTGGTCCTCAAATAGCAACGTTGTATACCGCATGTATACGTGATCGTGCTAATGGTGGTCTCTAGTCTTTCTGTAGAGCTCAACATGAGATGTAGATCAGATCACCTCGCGCTCGAGCGACCCATCCAGTCTTCTCGCGACAACCATGACTCCCGAGGCGAGAAGCCCGTTCCACACTGCAGCTTTGGCCGCCAAACGCAAAATCTTCATCAGAGCCGCTGTGATCTCTGCAATCATTTAGCTCCTTGGAACAATTGCAAGCATAAGCTATCTCTGCGGTAGTACGGTTCACGACGAGAATCGAAGGCACAATCTGAACATACTCGCTGTGCATCAAGACTCGGGCAACATCAGCGCGGCCCTTGGAGCGGCATATGAGAGCTTGCGCGGAGACACATTTCCGACCATCATCCAGCGCAGTCCAGAAGAATTCGACAGCATTGCAGAAGTTCGCCAATCGGTCTGCGATGCGAAGTACTGGGCTGCAATATACGAACATCACAACACTTCAGAAGAGTATTCGCCTACCATTACTTTTATACACAACGCTGTCGGCTGGCCAATTGCAGCAGAAATTCTGGTGGCATCCATTGAAACCATTCTGGACGTCGCACGAACAGAATTCGAGCAAGATATGCTCCAATCTGAAAGGCATCGGAACACCAACATCTCCACAACCCCGTTCCAGCGTTCGAAGCTGAGAATGGACACGATAGCAGCCACTCGCCTGATTAGCGACGTCTACATCACGACAGACAAATTCATATTTCCGATCTTGCTACAGCTGTTCCTGATTTTGACTCTGAACACTATCTGCCAGAATTTTCAGCTGCATGCGCGTGTAAGGATCCTCGACGTCTGGACGATACGATTCCTGATCGGGAAATGCTTTACACTGCTATCCGCCTTTGTCACCGCCGGCTACATTGTCGCCTTTCGAGACGAATGGGGCGTGAGTCCGGCTACTGGCTACTTCAGGACTGCAGCGATCTACTGGCTTCTACTAGATGTCAACTGGCTGTTCTTTGAAACGTTGCTCGGGTCGTACGTCGATCTGCGATGGCTATCGCCTTTTGCGTTTGCATGGCTAGTCTTAAATATAGCCAGCACTGCACAGCCGATGGAACTTTTACCAGCTTTTTATCGTATTGGCTACGCTGCCCCGAACCACAACGCCTTGATGCTGCTCATCCGTGCTTGGTCGGGTTGTGGCTCTGGCTGGGGCGTTGCTTTGCAGATTCTTCTTGCGTGGTGGGCTGTGGGCTTGATTACATCTGTGTTTGGTATTAGAAAGAGATGTCTCGATGCCGTGTGAGAACAGCAAGTAGACCAAGATTTAGGACTGGACGACGCAATATATTCAATACAGATTTCGATTCGCGCCGAAAGATTCATTACGCGATGCGGCAGTTCCTGCCAATTCTGTTCATCACCTCATAGAACTTCTTCACTTCATCAAGTGGACCGGATCTCGGGTTGAACCACGCTCTTTCAAACGTGCTCATAGCTTCTTGCAGATCTCTGCGTAATTGCTCGACGGAGTAAGTGAGCCCATCCACAGTAATATGATAGAACTCTGTGTTCCGGTCGCGGTGTGGTCGACCTGGTCGTTCCAGATCAGCTCGTATGTCGAACACGCGCATATACTAGTGATTACGAGTGGTGTGCCTTTTGAGACACTCCTTCTCCAAATACTTCCCGTAATGCCTGTCCTCATTCATATCGGTATCCCAATTCTTGATCTGGGACGGCAAGTCGTTGGCGTTGAACACCTGGCTGTGGATGCGATTAATGAGTATTCGTAGTGCGCAAAGCAAAGAATGTGACGGTCTTACCGGTAATTCGTTTTGGACGAGGAATAGTCGCGGGTACCATCTTAGATCTTGACTTCGAAGCCCTTGCGACCAGAGTACTACCAGAAGTATCAGCTCTGGATCTCCAATGAATTAGGCATGAACCAGCACCACATGATAGTCCTCCTCGCGCCACGGATCTGGTGTCACAAGCATATACATAGAGTTCGCCATAATGTTAAACCTTGAGAAGCGAATGAAGGGCTGTATTGCGTGGGAAGCAGTAGGTCTTTCTGCGCGAAGCACGTAGCACAAGCCTGCTGAGCAGTGCGCTATGCTACACATCATTGGTCGCCCCCGCAAAAGCTGGAGCTTGAAGCCAGCGATTTGATGCACGATTGCCTCGTCCTCAGGTCCAATCGCGAGTATACGAAGATGTTCTTGGCAAGCAGCTTGCGGCGTGGCTTGAGGCTGCGAATGGTAGGATGACCGGCCACACTGAGGCGAGATGGCGGCTACACTTGAGCCGAGAATCTATAGGACAGTCGCTTACTCTCTCTACGATGTGTATGGCATCTAAGCTTCCTCCAGAGACGGGATGCGACCAAGTAGAAACTCCAGATGGCGGTACGCTGCAGCTCCATTATACTGTGGCACAGCATGTCCAGCACCAATTTGTTCCACCCATGTCAGCCCGCGCTCAGAGTGCGTTGTTCCCAAAACGCCAGCACCAGCAAAATTGGCATCGCCGCATTGCTCACTGCCTAAGGAACTACTGTCGCAGATGTCCTGGTCAAAGTAAGGCACCACGAAAGGCTTAGACGGTCTGCTCTGGAAGCCTTGTGCTCCATTCCACGTCATGTTCTGTATCGCCATGAGGGTGCCATTGAGAGAGAATTGGAAATCTGAATCGCCGGCCACTATGATGGTGCGATTGTTCCTCTCAATCATAGCTGCAAGTGGAGCCTTCCCAACACCTGTATCGGCAAGAGATGGCCATTCACTGGCATCACTGGTCAAAACGTCTGTTCGACAAGTCGTCCAGCTGATCTCAGGAGCGTTGATGGCCCGCTGCACATCACTGCGATTGAAGTAGACTTGTGCTCCCGGTGCAACGTACTGAAATGTGTATGGAAAGCCAAGTGGGTCGTACAAGATCGGGCATGCATCGGTAACGTGGTAGGAATTGAAGCACGGGTTGACCAGCATGACGGCGTCGAGGATTGCAGACCATGTATCGCACCCGTCACGGTACTCAAGTCCGTCCGGAGGAGTCCCAAAGGGTGCTTGAGGAGGTGGAAAGGTCAAGTGAGTTTCCATCCACTCTCTGTGGCCGCAAGCCTCCGAAGCATTGCGTATGGAGGTCATGAACGTTTCGTTCAGATTAAACACAGAAGCCCAATGATCAACAAAAGGTACGGATGGAATCAGCTGAGATACCGAAGACCATACAACAGCCGGACTGTACAGCAATGCGCCTTGGAGGTTGAAGTAAGTGGTGTCATTTGCTTCGTGCATGGCGTTCTAGAACAATTCATCAGTGTTTGCAGAGATTCCTGATCGCCATCCGTGCACTCACGGCGGTGTATGAGATGTAGAAGCCAGCATATGACTCGCCAGTCAAATATATCTTTCGGCCATGGAAGCCAAAAGTGTCAATGAAGTGGCGAAGCCAGCCCATGAGATTCCTCGCCACGTCTTCTTCACTCTGATCCGTGGGCTCCGAGTTGGAAAAGCCCGTCCCGAGTGGCTGATCTAGCCTGTGTCTACATGTTAGCGTCTGCAGATAGAGTGATGCCCCAGAGCCCTACCAAACCATGTTTGTGAGCTTGTTCCAGCTGAACTTGTTCGGAACTGGCTTGTATGTGCCATATTTCCACGAAAGAGGTCCGTTCTCCTGCAAAAAGCCTGCAAGACTGGAGCACCCTGGGCCGCCGTTTACTGGACGTTCTCGTCAGCGGAAGATAAATCCGAGGTTCCAGAAACACCTACACCATATTGTGATCTCGTCACTCGCAGCTGGGTCCGTGGAGGGCGAGAAGAAGAAATAGAGCTTGCGTGTCTCGTTGGCGTCCTGCGAGATCGGCAGCTGACCTGCGAAAGCCTGGCCAATGTCGAAGTCTACGTCGGGCAGTGCAGTTCCATCGACGAGAAACTGAGAGGTGTTTGCGCTCACGGAGACGAGCTGTTCCGCTCGGCCGCGCAATCGTGATGATTCTTCATTATCTTGCCGAATTTGTCGCCTCTGCTGTTCTTCATTCCAGCCACTTGGTCCGGACGCTCCGAAGACCAAAGCCACTTGGCTACAGACACAGACCACTGCAGCAATATTCAGCAACATCGTGGAAACAAGCTCATTGCAATGAAGCTTACTCGGCGCGGCGGAGGGGCTATCTTTATGGACTCCGGCCCATGAGAGATCTCCATCATGTTCCGACGAGACCTTGTGCAGATACGAACACTAGTCACTCATAGAGATATAGCGCGCGCGAGTCGACAGGGAGAATCGGCAAAACCCCAGCTTTGCGAAAGAGCAGTAGAATCAAGAATGGAGGGCGTCCTGCAATCCCAACATCGGCGCGACCATCTCCGAGCGGCATAATGAGACTTTGCCAGCCCAGATGCAGGATGTTGATGATGGATCGGGACTCGCGGGGGTGGCAATGTCGAGAAGCAGTTGAAGGTGGTAGAGGTCTGAGATGAAAGTGGTTTGGATTGCAGCGGCATCGGCACTTCGGAGTGCGACATTTCTCCGCCTTACTTCCTCCTTTGAATACTAATCACCATCCACACTTACTTGGTCCAGACACTTCTCCCCATCCGAGAGCGGTATAAAAACAGTCGTACCACGACCGGAGATCATCGAAGTATGTCTAGCTCATGTCGAGGGCCTGCCCAGGAACCTGACCGACCAAGTCAAGATCCGCCGTAACACAGCCGTCACCGGACCACGAGTAACATGAAAAATATGCTGAGTGCCGGCTGAACATCATGCTGAAGCGAGCCTGAAAAGGCAGCTGAGCGCATTCCTTGGTGAAATCGGCTGCACGCGACATGGACTCAGAAGCAGTATGGAGCATCAAAAACATTATTCGTCAGGTATCCTTCCAGTTGCCGTTACATATCCTCCAACAACACATCAGCTCCTACATCACGACAACAGCTACACCCATGGCAGCAATCAGGGCCCCGATACCGGTAATTGTCTGCATTGTCCTCTCTGCACCGCTAGCACTTCCACCAGATGTGCTACCTGAACCTCCGCTGGAGCTGCCGCTCGAGCCGCCACTCACACTTCCTCCAGACGTTGAGCTTGGTGTCGGGGTGCCGCTCGCGATGCCTACGCTGTCATCATCGCTGTCGTCGTCGTCGTCGCTGGAGGCCACAGTCGAGGTCGCAGCTCGGGAGCTCGTAGATGTCTGAGGAGCCGGAAGTGTAGCCGTTGGGACGTAGCTGGAAGAAGTCGCGACTGAGTCGTCATCTTCATCCTCATCGTCCGGGCAATCGCTTCCCAAGCAGATGCAAGGCTTTTCAGTAGCTGCAGTGGCATCTGGGTCGCAGTAGCTGCCCGCATTGCAGCACCCGTCTAGACAGCAGCCGCCGAGAATTGGGCACTGGGACAAAGGTCAGTAATTCAGCTGTAGCCTGTTGTGAGATTATCGAGCCGAGCCTGTCTCAACGAGATAGAAGCAAGAAAGGAAACCAGAAGGAAGACTCACGCAACCATTTCCATCAGAGCAAGCCTCTTGTGTGAGTGGACACTGGCCAGACTGGCCCTGCCTCTTCAGCAGGCCAAATGGATTCTCCGGAGAAGGCTTCATGACAGCGGCCAGTCGTCGTCGCTGGACCTGCTGTTCGCCATTTGTTGCGCTGGTTGCTACGGCACTAAGGGCTAGCGTGGCGATGGTGATGAAGCTTGAGCAATGCATTGTTGCGAAAGAACTTGAACTGCTACTCAGCGGTATAAAGTGACGTCCAGAAAAGCAAGAGCTACGAGTGGGCCATACTTATATGCAGGAAACCATGAGAGGCTGTGCCTGATCTGCACATCCGCCTCGGCGGTATAGGTCTAGTTCGCCAGGCAAGCAGACCTTGTTGTGGTGGCTGCCTCGAAGGCTAAGCCTTCCAAGATGGTCGGAGCTGAAGCCCTTCACAGTGATCTGCAAGATCGACATGTCTTCCCAAATCGGCATGTGTGGTGCATCGCAGCTTGCGCTGACAGAGAAACAGCGTGGCTACATTCCTTCAACACGATTACACTCAAGCAAGTTCAATTTGTCTTGACTGACTTTGTCTGAAATAATAATCCTGGTCCTCGAAGAAATCAAGCACCATTTCCACATGTTCTCGGCTGAAATGCTTGTCGGCTAGCTTGTTCCACGTTGCTCGCATTCGCGTTCCGGATCAAGAAGCGGTATAGCTCGAGGCCGCAGCGCTATAACCGAGCACGCCAAACCAATAGCTATAGGCTGTGGCGTTGAGGTACTCGCTTCCACTCCTTGGCATGTTCTTGTGACGAAAGAGTCATACCATTCCCAGCAGGCGAAGGCACAGAGTGCTGCTCTGCCTGGCGCACTCCGAATGGGCGGCCGGCGATGGCTGTAGGATGACAACGCTGAACTCAACGTGCCAGCTCTGGATGCTGCAAAGTCTTAAAACGTTGACCACTTGCAAGTTTTTGTCCTCAAGGAAGTCGGAAATGTGCGAGACCAATATGTATCAGGGTACAATGCCTTCCAGCAAGTCTATCACAATAACGGCATTGCCTCATAGCAGCAGAGCGAAGGGCAGCTCTACAACGACAAGCCAAAGACACCATTTCTCTTGCAGCAGAGATGCACAACTCTTCCCATTCACGGCCGGACACAGCATGAGTATTGACCGCGCAGGAAAAGAAATTCAATCACATTCTTGTCCAACCGAACGCCACGCTGAAGGCCGATGACAAAACCAAAGTCTGCAAGAACAACGAAAATGGATCTTCCGAGTCTTGGTGATGCAGCTCACTGAAGCGTAATCTGCCCACGCTGCTCTCTGCTCTGCGCTCGGACTTTGAGCAGCCTCATCAGTCCGAACTTTTCATCCCGAGTCTCTCCATTGCAAGGTTGTCAAACTACTTGCTCTTCTCCTCAAGGTACCCTTCTGGCTACGTAGTCCGGAACTCGCCAAAGCCGAGCGCGATGAGTACATCCAACGGCAAACTCCTCGGTGCCTCGCTACAACAAAAGTCAGCCTCCACGACATCCACCTAGAAAACAGTTCAAAGTTAAAAGACTGACCTATGCGGAACCTGCTTCGTAACCCACATATTGAGCCTGGAAATCAGACCAAGTACCAAGAAATAAACCGGTATCGTATTCGCCCAATTCGCCCATACCAGAGTCACCGGCACCGAGGTCAAATGCACCATAGCAGATGGATCCACCTCAGGATAAAATCTCAAGCCCAGCGAAAATAAGAACCCAGCACGAATTGTTACGAACCAGAAAAGAAACGCCATGGAAGTATTATACCATTCGGGAGAGCCTGTTGTATATGCCTGCCAAGTCGCAAAAGCATACATCGGGACAACAGTCTGAAACGAAGACTTCCAGAGTGTGGATTTCCACGGAGTTCGTCGAACAAGGTACCATGAAGAGAAAGCTTGAGAGAGATTGAGGACCAGATCAAGTTGCGTCGAAGTGGGTTTCGATTCCGTCGCGAGCCGGAAGATGTGTCGTACGACGATAGCTACGCTAACGAGGATATGAAAGACGAGCATTTGCGGAGGAACATAGCCTATGATCTTGCCCTTCTTGCTCGTAGGGAAGCCTCGTAGGAACGAAAGGATTCGTGGAACGAGGCCGAGGTAGGCGATGGTTGTGAAGATGAGTTCGACTCCGCCGTCAAGTTGTGTGAGGCGTTGAGGAGCGAATCGTCCAAGACCTTGGGAATCGATGGCGCTGGTCCATGTTGAAGACGGACCGGAAGCGATCTGGGAGCTGTTCATACTGGCAATTGAGATTTCTGAAACCGTTGTTCTTCAAATTGTAGCTGAGTGCTACTAAATACTGTCCCGTATGCTTCCTGCAACCACTGCGTATACATATACAGCAGGCAACGACGACAACCCTCAGAACGACGACGTGCTATACTGTCCAGATCACGAGCAAACAATATTGGCGATGGATCTGCAATAGTCGTGCACGTCAGGGTACCTTTATGTTCACTAAGCATTTACCTTTTGTGATCTTAAAACTGACGTCACATCTGCCTACAACAGACAATTTTCTTTGCGGTTTCCCCTCGAACTTCGAATGATCTGCTCCTCAATTCCCTATTTCATGTTATAGTAGGTCCAAAGATCACGCTGGCGCAGACACTGGCGTACGTACACTGCACGGGGCCGGGATAATTCTACTCCGTACAGAACAGATGCACGATTCCAGCTGATCGAAGGACAGCGGGAAAGGACGTGTCTAGATTCTGCTCACAAGGTACAGGCTTTGGCAAGTAGGAAGTCTTCGTCTTAGGATTGCCACATTCGAAACGATTGCATCTCGACAGACTTCATCACAGGAGTGCAGGATCTGAAAAGCAGGAGATTTCTCCGGTCTGATGTTGTGATCATTCTGCGGACTTGGTTGTTTCGTGCTGCCAGGAAACGGTCGCTCTCCCCGTCCACGCCTGCCTGCTGGAGATTGGAATGCGGACCTTGGAAAGTATGTCGAGGAGCGGCCAAACAATCCAATGAATTAGCCAGAAGTCCAGAGAACGTGACAATCTTCCCTCTTGCTCCCTCATTACCACGCTTTTCATCTTCCAGCATCTTACTTGCACAACATCCCGTCCAAGCCCGCGACAGCGCAAGCACTCTCGATCTCGAACAAATATGATCGATCGAATGCAGAGCTTGGCAAGTCTTGTCCTGCTGTGCGTCTGAAGAGTTAAGCCGCGCCGTGTTGTACGGCCGTATGCCAAGAAGACAAAACGATCCAGCTGTAGGAGGTAGATGAGTGATCCGAGACCTCAAAGCAGAAGAGATCGACGCGAGGTGCCTGTGATGACACCTCCCAATGGTGTCCAGAATCGTGAGCAAATGACCAGAAAATTGGAAGCCAATGAGCAAGTATATCAGCAACAGATCCCGAATTCTTGCAACATCATCGCACAAGCTCCACCACAAGCCACGGACCTTCCATCTCCATCTCCTTAGGCAGCAAGACGCGAGAAGAGGAAAAGGACGGCGTCGAATTGAATTGGAAAGGGCTGGTGCCTGATG
Source organism: Cercospora nicotianae (assembly GCA_029490675.1). Taxonomy (NCBI): domain Eukaryota; kingdom Fungi; phylum Ascomycota; class Dothideomycetes; order Mycosphaerellales; family Mycosphaerellaceae; genus Cercospora; species Cercospora nicotianae. The sequence continues at coordinate 3,423,359 of JANQAT010000010.1, read as the reverse complement.
ACTCGGTAAGTACATAATCCGGGTACATTCAGCTCTAAAATAATTCTCCGACCAGACATTACTCATCCATAGTTCGCCATCATCCATGTCCAGTCATCCCTATTCCTGCAAGGCCACCCATCTTCCTTCCTGCCAAAATAAATGCCGGAGTAGGAAGGCAACGATAATGGAAGCTGCAGGTCCCAAGTACAGCCCAGTCAGGCACAGCCACCTGGCGCAATTTGTTGGTGCACTCTTTGACCTGAAGGTACGGGCGCCCAGAGGCGGTAGAAGGTGGACACAAGAGGCACACGAAGGTGTTCGTTGTACAACGTCGATCCGACATCGCCACAGCAATCATAGGGCTGAAGAAGAGAAGACATGTCATCATGCATGTCGATGCCGTATGCATGCGCTGTCGATGGCTTGTACCGCCTCGCAGCAGCGTATCCCGCAAATTCCCAGCTCGTCGCTGCGGAGATCCGAGATTTCCAGCCATCATGAGGTCACGATCTGTGTATCAACAATTGCACCTCACATATCGCAAAGCACCGCGAATGGCAACCGTGGGTATGCAAGGCCATGGCAGATCAAGTTCGACTTGCAGATGAGTCTTGTGTTGGACACGGTATATCACAGTTTGCCATTGCGCCCGCTCTGTCAATGTAGAAAGGCGGTGGATGTCCACATCTGTGCCGCTGTCCAGATCCCGGCGATGAAGCAGTCATTGCGGAGCCTGTGTGCATTGCATCGCATCGATAGCCCAATCGAAATGAGCCGTCCGCCGTCCTCGTTCAGCTCGACTGACCCATATTTGTGGAAGCAAACCCCCGAGAGACACTCGTTCAAGTAGTCTTTGACTCTTGGCACGTTTTGTGCTGTCAAGAATTGCGACTCGATCTATGAAGACGCCAAAGTGACGCAGCAATGATTGTGTCGCAGTGAGGGTCCGAAGGTGCGAAAGCAGTGTTCCCGAAATAGAGCTTGGCGGAACTGCTCGGTCTCCGAGACCAGGCTCACACCGTTTGGCAGGTGATTATTCGTTTCTGGCTTTCAATGATCTGTCGATACGGCCGATCTGGTCTCTCAATCAAACTCACTCGGACTGACGTCCAAGTGTTTGTGCGCGTAGCTCAATACATCGCTCTTGAGGTCCAGCTTGGTAAAGCCCGGCACCTTCAAGCCGTGGATCTCTCCTTGGATAGCCGTAGACACCATAAAGCTCTCCTCGTAGGATTGAATCTTCATGCGGACATCGGTCACTTCTTGCCCATTCATGTGCACCTCGACGTCATCGACCTCTTCACCCCACTGCCCATGCGTGCTGCATCGCGCAGGCATGCCGGGTTTCGGGGATCGGACATTGAAGAATTCGAGCTGTTTCAGCCAGGGCGCGAGTAGTGCTTCGCCGGCCAGCTTAATGTAAGCTTCCTTGTAGCAGAAGAATGTGTAGAATCTCCTCAGCTTAGCATCGACGAGCAGATCCGAGTTGAAGGTGACCCGCTTACCAGCCGGAGTTGTGAGTGTGAGTTGCTTGTTGCGCTTGATCTCTCGATCGTGTCTTCCAAGTTCGTCTCTTGTCAAATGTGTGCCGTCCAGAAGTGTGACATAGTCGACATCGTATTTCATGGTCCATCGTTCCTCATCGGAGAAGACAAAATCGTAGATGTCAACCCAGCCGTCCAGTCCTTCCTGGTCAATGGTCCGGTAATCGTCCCTCTCATTCACGCATACAATGTCGACTCCCACCATGACATTAGTAGAGAAGGTTGTGCCGGGAGAGATGTAGCCCTCGATACTCCCACTCGGTGTGTACTTGTGCCGCTTCTTTCCATTCCAGCCGATCAGTGCCACCAGTCCCGCTTGATGCGACACATTAAAGTCGATGCCCTCAATAGGTCGCCCTGCCTCGTCCACAGCGCACGGCTTTCCATGCTTTGCATCGCCTTTCCTCGCCAGCTTGACCTCGCTCCACGGAATGTCCAGAGCCTGGCTGATGAACAACCTCTTCAACAACGCGGATCCTAACGACATCTTTGCATCTTGAGCAAACATCTTCCCCGATATTGTCTTCTGCTCGGCAGTAGAAATCAGACTCATGGTATCAGCCGCGCCCGGCGCATTCCAGATGTCTTGACCCGAACGAGCGGTGGGCCACAATGAGCGCATGTCGAGGAACCAGCACACAATCTCGCCATCATCGGCCGGCGTCTCGGCGTGCGAAGAGTGCGAGGAAAAGGTGTTGGCGAGGCCGGTCATGAGGGAGGAGATATCGGGGAAATTAGTCGTCAAGGCATGAGGAAGGCGCTGCGAAATCGAAGGGCCGCGCTTGCGGGAGGAGATGAGTCCCGTGGCCATGGTGTCGGCGGAGAGATCCCTCGTGAGGGACGACGGCGTGGAGGAGACAAAACGGGCGTGGTGTGGTGAGGAGTGGTGTGGTGCTGTATTCCTCCGGTGAGAGGTCGAGCAAGACCCCGAAGCTAAGACGTCGGCGGTGGAGGCTAGAGTTTCGAGTAGTTTCCGACCACGCGGTGATCGCTATGATGCCACGGCGGGGTCCTGATGTGTGAAGAAGCAGGCTGGCGGTGGGTGGAGGTGGCAGAGGGTGTGGCAGTGAGGAGCGGTGCAATGGGGCGGAGGATGGAGTGATTGCTGGACTGCCCGTCTATTCATAGCCGCCTACGCCTCGCTTCAGCACCGGCAATCAATGCAGCGTGCACAACTACGCTGTGCTTGGTGCGCCGCCGGTCATCGATTCTGGAGTCCCGAAAACGTGATCGGCGCAGCATTCCCGAATCCTGTCTCTCTTCATCCTCACAATTCCTCTTCCAGCACGCCGCCAGCCAGATGCACGCGGTCGTGACGATGTTGGTGTGACGGGACTGCCTCATGCATCGCCCGCCTGGTCGATAGTAGGCATCACAGAATGCGAGCAGAGAACATGTGTCGAAGAATCATGCCCGTTCAGCATCCGATCGAGTGTGTAGAACCCACTTTCCTCAGCTGTCCTATTCCTCCGTCTGCGCGTCATTTGTGCATCTCTCCTCCTCCACCAAGACGCCATCGACAATGACTTCGCGCCCTATCGGACCAAACCGCTGCGAGTCCATCTCTGTAGCGACCATTTTCGTGACTCACTCCCGCGGCCAAGCGAGCAGCATTCCGTTCTAGTACCCTCACATCGCACCCGCCAATGCACATTCCCGGCGACACGACCACACCATGACAGGCTCCCACTCCTCCCACTCCCTCACCGTCGGCGTGCTGGCCCTCCAAGGCGCCTTCATCGAGCACATCACCCTCCTCCGACAAGCCGCGCCGGCACTGACTGCCGGGTACGGAGTCCACTTCACCTTCATTGAGGTCAGGACGCCCGAACAGCTGGACCGATGCGACGCTCTCATCCTGCCCGGAGGCGAGAGCACCGCCATCTCGCTCATCGCCGAACGCTGCGGCCTGCTCGAACCGCTGCGAAACTTTGTCAAATGGCAACGTCGTCCCACATGGGGAACATGCGCGGGGCTCATTTTGCTGGCTGAGGAAGCGAACAAGAGCAAGGCGACAGGGCAAGAGTTGATCGGAGGTCTGGACGTGCGGGTTCAGCGTAATTACTTTGGCCGACAAGTCGAGTCTTTCGAAGCAGCGCTGCAACTGCCCTTCCTCGGACCCGATCCCTTCCACTCCGTATTCATCCGCGCACCAGTGGTAGAGAACATTCTGGCGTCGTCCGCCAAAGATGTCACGACGGAGATTGTAGAGAAGAGTGCCGGCGAAAGCAAGGCAGTTCGACCCAGCATGCCCAACCGAGCAGACACCATCTCTGCCCCACAGATAAAGGCGACCTCAGCACCGGTAGAGATCCTGGGGCGACTGCCCGGAAGGGCAAAGGCGATCAAAGACAAGACGAGCACGGCGGAAGAGCTGGGAGAGGAGGGCGATATTGTCGCTGTGAAGCAGGGCAACGTTTTTGGCACATCCTTCCACCCCGAGTTGACCGGCGATGACAGAATACACGCCTGGTGGTTGAGGGAAGTCATCAAGAGCAAGCAGGCCACTTGAACAAATGCGGGACAACGCATGCTCATGAACAAAATACAACGCGGGAGACGCCAAGTCTGTGGACATGGTGAACCCACAGAACGATCCCTCTGCTGGAATGGACTCTTTCCTTCCAACCTGCCTGCAACCCCTGCCTCGAAACAAGGGACACCCCTCCTCCTCCTCTCACACTGCTCACCCCTGGTACCGGCATCGAGTTCGGCGTGTTCGGCAGCTCTCCGCGTATCACTCTGACGCAAACGCCACGGTGTCGCAGAAGAAAGTATCAGCAGACGGAAGAGCACGTAACTCCAAATTTTCCACGCCGTTATCGTTGAACTGATTGCATATGTCGTCACCCTCTAGTCCCAGTGTCTGGACACGATCTCCTCCATTGTCGAATGGCTCGCACTGAACAAAAGTAATAGTGGGCCCCAGGCTCGGCCTTGCTACCGCAGCCTCTCTGCTACAGGACAGAAGCGCATTGAAGTCAGAGTTGACGGTGCAAGTTAATTCGAGACTGCGAGCGTCGGTCGGGACGCCGTTGTTGCCTGCAGCTCGAAGGTAGATTTGGCCTGAGCCTATGTCGCCTTTCGGGCCTGTGGTAGCGTCCTGGGCGTAGATGATAAGTCCATTTACTTCACGGTCGGGAAAGATGGCAATCAGGCGGCCAGAAGGACTAATGGTGAACCTCTGTGCTTGATCCGGAGCCGGAACTCGTCGCACGCTTACGCGGTCAGGCTCGCTGCTCGTTCCCAGGAACTGTACTTGGCGGGAATTCGGCAGGGTGTTGCGGAAACGGTAGCCTGTACAGACTGCGCGTGGGGGTCCAGAGGTTGTAGAAGTAGTAGTCGTTGTCTAGCAGACTTAGTATCAAATCACGGAGCCGGAAAGTATTTATTTTTCTTACTGTTGTTGTAGTTGAAGTCGTTGTAGATGAGGTCGTTGTGCTTGAAGACGTGGTGCTTGAAGATGTGGTGCTTGAAGTCGTGGTGCTCGCAGACGTGGTAGTTGACTTCTACACATTGCAGTCCGTCAGTAGGCGATCTTCGACAGCACAGCAGGAATGCCGGACAACGCAGTCGATTAAGACGAGGGGATATCGCCACCCACTTACAGTCGTAGTCGTAGTCGATTTCGCACTTGTCGTCGTCGTACTCTTTGTCTTCGTAACGGTCTTCGTCGTCGTCACAGTACGCGTTTTGCCCGGCAATGTCTTCGTGTGAGGCTTCACGCCGATGCAGGAACAAGCAGATTTGTAGTGAGAACGGTCACAGTCTTTTGCGTATCGCGGTCGCTTCTTCCCATCGGTACGAGCTTCCAGACTCGGCAGCGCAGCATTAGCTTCTGCGGTTCTCTTTGCGTAGTGATAGCCATAGCCATAAACCGTCTTCGTCACCGTCTTCGTACAAGTGCTAGAAGAGCAAATGTCAGTATGCAATGTGTCGCGCAGGGAGTCTCGTCGCATAGCAATACCTATGCTTTGCGGTCGTCGTGACTTCCAAGTAGGAAGAGCAGTCCTTCGATGCCGATCGGCCAGCGTTTCGCACAGCTTTCAAGCATTTGTCGTTGGAGCATTTGTATTGTCCGTAACCGTAGCCATTGCTTGCAGATGCTAGGTCGCTGAACGCAAGCGCAAGTAGCGTTGCAAGCGTGACGAAGGATCGCATGCTTGAAGTCGCTACGAGAGTTTTGCACACTCTCCACCAGAAGCGCGATCAAAAATCCAGAATGCGTGAAGATGCGGCAGTCTTGCATATCTACCGTTCAGTGGCATGACTTCCTCTCCTCCCGCTTCTCTGCATGGCATGATGAGGCGTTCAGAGCAATCTCTAGCTGCATAGAGAGCTCGCCAAATCGTCATCTTGATTGGTCTTCAGCTGCGCCAGAAGAGTTAAGTTCGGTAGTCCATTGAGATGAGTGACGCCACACGTCAACGCCTCTCCCCATTCCAGACATTCCCAGGCCCGGTCAAGACAAGGGAGTCCCGAGGCTTTCACTTCACCTGTGCGGCTTTGACAGGGGGTGGAAAGCTTTATGTTCCAATTGGTCGACGGAAAGTGCCACGGTGGGTGTTCCCCGCAACGCGTGGGTGAGTCTTGACCGAGAGAGGCAGCTTGTTTGAGAAAATTTGCGCCCGAGACAGCAAGGACTCTTCACTGACGACTCAAGCCCCATCTTGGGAGCTGGTACCGCGAGGGGATGGTTCAAGTCCAGATGCTTTTGCGGACGGAAGTTCATGGCTGTCAAAACAGGATCCGGGCAGTCAGTCTGCGTGCGACTGCCGTTGCACGTGTAGGAGCGATCGCAGGCGTAGGTGTGTATGTTCGCGGAGGTAACGCACAGTAGTTCTCGATGCAACATCGCATGCTCGGCTGATCAGCGCTTGAAGAGGTGGTGGAAAGTGCGAAGAGGAACAGCTGAAGATCTCCACAAAGACAAAGACGCACCTGAGGCAGCAGCTCGGCCATAACGCTTCCCTCGGCCGAAGCACCACGTACGAAGACATTGTGCTTCGTGCGAACAGCAGGCAGCGGACATGCAGTACAGTACACAAGAGAGCTAAAAGGCGAAGTGAAGCAAGACCAAAATGCCTAAACAGATTGTTCGCATCGGTGACAGCACTGCGTCAATATGCCTTCTACGCTTGCCGTTGTTAGCCAAAGCGGCGAGTCAATCAGTTTCTACGATATCGCCTCAGGAGAAAAGACCGGACAGATATCGAATCTGACCGCCGAGCCACACGAGCTATGTTACGACGACAGAACCGGCCTGTTGTATGTGACCCACGCATACGCACACGGATGGTACGTGGCGCATGGCGAAGACGGCAAGACAATCAGTGTGATCGATGGCAAGCAGCGGAAAGTAGTCGACACGATCGATATCAGTCCATATGGCGGGCCGCATTACGCCGTCCTGGACAAGTCTCGAAACATACTTTGCTCATCTGTGGAAGTCGGGTTGGATGGAGCAGGTGGCATCATTGGAATCGACCTGAAGACCAAGAAGATCATCCAAAGCATTTCATCAGGCGCCAAAACGCACTGGTTCGTCATGACACCCGATGGCAAGAAAGCATACACTTGCAACAAAGAAGCTGGCTTCGTCTCAGTCATGGACCTCCACAGGGGCCAGATGATCGCAAGGATTGATCTGCCAGGAGGATGCGAACAACCTGGGATTTCGAACGATGGACGATATGCCTACTTTCCAATCCCAGCACCAAAGACTGCCACCCACTGGGACTCCTCGATCAATGATGCGGCGTCTGTTGTCGTAGTCATCGACACTGCTACCAACAAGACCACCACCACGATCCCTCTTCCTTCCAGCGGTCTTACAGTACACGTCGACGCTCTCGATCGTCTTCTCGTGGGCCAGTTCCGCCTTGACCGAACACAGACTCCACCAAAACACCTTCCGGGAAAACTGAGTATCTCCTCCGGTCTTGACAAAGACTTCGCCCACCTTGCGACTTTGGGTACCGACCTTGCACCTTTGACTGTAACATCCACCTCAGATGGGAAATGTGCATTTGCGGCCAATATCTTTTCTGGAACAGTCACTGTGGTAAATATGGAGAAAATGGAAGTAGAGAGAACAACCGAGGTGGATGTCGTGCACAGATCAGACAAGAGCATGCATCAGGGTGCGCATGGAATGGCCGTGATTCCATGAAGCTTTCTCCGAACACTCGGCAGGCGAGGTTCGAGACAACCCAAAGTCCTACGACTCACGTCTGACGAACTTTGTACCTTTCGGCGATCTAGCCCTACGGAAGCTGAGTAATTTGATCAATTGTTGTGCAGTCAGCACCGTAAGCCCGATCGATAGTGTGCAGAATTCTAGCCCATGCAAGAGCACTGTTTGACTTCCATGATCAGCACTTCACAAGGGCTTTCGGCGCGTAGCAGTGTAAGACCTAAGGGTGTTGAAAGTCAATAGGGTGCGGTAGGCTGTCGATCAGGCCTTGGGTGGTGACTGTAGTTACGTGCGAATAGATGGGAGGCCACGAAAGTCAGTCATCATAACAATAGTCGTAGTGTGAGCTAGGGGCTCGGGAATCGTCCTTCAACACGAGATATTGATCTAGTGCTTCAGATCCCCGACAGTTCCGCCGACCATCAGTTACATATAATCGTCTGGTCTCGCAACACTAGTATTTCGTCCTCCTTTCTTCGGATACTCCAAACAATAGAAGTTGTTCTGTCCCCCTCTTCCCTGCTCGCCTCTCACGATCACAGCACACAGCACCAACCCCCAATAATACTCATCATGAAACTCACATTATCAATCACACTAGCATGTTCCATCCTCTCTGGGCTGGCATGGGCACAGATCAATGAGAATGACTTCTACGTACGTCTACTGACATTCCACATCCATCTTCAAAACACCTCAAAATCCATGAAAACATGATAACAGCTACTAACAAAAGAATACAGTACGCATGTGACACTCGAGACAGGACTCCGGGGATAGGAGTAATATGGGACAACGGACAGTGCGCTCGGAAGAGAAAAGGTGATGATCTAAAGATGGCTTCGATTCCATGTAGTCCGGTAAGTAACAGACAGACTAACATTCATCCCTCTATCCCTCTGTGGTCCTCGACTCTTCGTACAATTTTTCAAATTGCTAGAAACCGAGCCTTTTTGTGATTCTGACAGGGCCATGCGTGTTTGAACCAAGGCAGTACATGCTTTTTAATTGGGAATGGTGAATCTGGAGCGAATTGTGTTTCAATTGGAAATTGCAGATTGATTGGGCAACGCGTAGATTTATGGTAGAGGAATTATGGAACGGATGAGTTTAATACATGGGCATGAGGTTGCAAAGCATCATTGTCATCGGGTCCGGCACATCGAAAGTGAATGACCAGCTCAACCTGACAGGATCCGATTAGAAGTTCTTCATCAAACAAACCTGTCACTCTTCGTGAGCGTGGTACAATGCATGCATGGGTCATATAGTCTGCAGCTGTAGTTTTCGGCTGTTCAACGTTCGGGTTGAGATCTGTGCTGAGCTTAATATGTCCTCTGTGTTGACGTCGATGTCTTTGCTATAAGACATTGAAAGGCGACAAGTATAGAAATGGCCACAGACGCTTCCGCCTAACATGTGTGACGTCATATTTCGGCTCGGATTATCCATAGGGCGGCGCGATGTTCAATGTTGCTGGAGGTGTTTCGATACATATCAACAAGTACTTTCTCAATCCAATATCACAGCTTGCTCAGACACTACTACTCACTTCCATCGGAGGATGACGTCCTGGACTGATGCACAGAAGGGCGAGCAGCATTGTCGTCTGGCGTGCTCTGCTCGTTCGCTATCGCATTCGAGGTGCTGAAATTGTACAGCGCTGTGGCCGCCCCAGACAGCTTTGGTGGCCCATCGCCTCCGAGTTTGGGCAGCGAGGAGATTACGCCAGCTTTGTGCAATCGATGGACAGACTCATGCAGGATGGCATTGTCGGGGAGATCCCTCGCGGCACCCAGATTGGGCGGCCAGTGCCTTGGGATCCACTTGCCAAACTCCAGTTCGAGACGACTGAAGAACGGCAGCACTTCTGCAAAGGGTGATTAGCACGTCAATCAACAAGCACAATCACTTCACGTACCAAAGATCCACCATGAACATACTGCGCCAAAGCCAACGCCACCACCGAAGCGGAGCATATCATGAGGGCGCATGGTCTCACGGCGTAATTCCTTCCTTGACTTGGTGTGCCTGAACATGGCAAAGCCTGACGACGCAGCTCGCTTCTCTTCCAACGTCTGCTCTGCACGGATGTACTTCTTGGAAGTCAGAGCGATAGGCTCTTGGACGGGGAGGTTCAGGACCTCGTCAATCATCCACTGTAGCGGCTCATCGGACAACAGCGCCGGCTGCCCCGGTGCGCGTTCCCAACCGCCACCCACGTCGGCGTGGTTACCAGCAAACCAAACCTGGGACAAGTAGGGTCAGTGAACACCTCAATTCTGCGCAGTAAGGGCAAGCTGATGTCGGCACTCACTTCCTTGACGTCCTCTGATGGCTGATGCAGCTCAGCACTGAATAAAGCTGGCTTGAACTTCAACCTTCTTTCGGAAATGGAGACAGCATGCCGAATATGCTTGGCCGGCGGCAGCGGCATATGTTTGTAGGTCGAAGAGAACAGAGGCATCTCGAATTGGCCAACACTATTGACGCAATCGAACAATCCCAGAAAGAGCACTTGTACATTCTCGCGGCAGAAGGTGGACTGGAACTTTTCCATATGCGCACGTCGCTCTCGATCCTGCGGTGTGTCCTCTCCAACCACATGGAGCCAGTCGCTGAAAGCTTTCCACGCAAAATGGATCATCTCTTCGTTACCGCGGGACAGTAAGCCGACGCGGAATATCATTTGGGAGAGAAATCGAGCCGTGTAGGCACCGCGCGAGAAGCCAAAGACGTAGATGTCGTCTCCATCTTCGTAATATCGCATGAGGAAGCGGTAACCTGCAAGGACATGGTCCTTGAAGTTTGTGCCGACGCCTTGGTCGATCGTTTTGCTGACCGAGGCTTTGAGAGCAGACCAGTATTTGAGTATGCCACCATCTTCGTGCTCGGAGTAAGTTCCAATCCCAGCTACAAGAAGGACAAGATCAGCGGCGGAGACATTGTAATCAACAAAGTTGGGGATACAAACGCTGATAGTAATGGAACTGCTGAGGATCACGTCTATCCATTAGGCCATATAACTTGACAATATTGGTATCGCTCTCCGTGCCTTGAAAGCTGTTTCCGGTGCCATCGAAGCACAAGACAAGTCGTCTGTTAGGACGCTGCTCAGGTATATCGCCCATGGCGGAGGCTGCACTGCGAATGGTGCGAAAGGAGCGTGAAGGAGTGGTGCACTCAAACAGTGAGCAGAGACGCAGACCTATCAACAATAGTAAAGAGAAATCAAACGGCTGACGGGATGGATCGGGTCGAACGCTGAACTGCATCTGAGCTTTGACCTATGCTACCAATGGAAGATGGAAAGCCCATCTTGGGTGTTGGGCAGACAAAGTCTCGAATGGCCCAATGGTCGCGGAACGACCGCATGTGAGTCGCCTAGGACCCCGCACTGGGAATGCCACAACCTGTGATATTATTCGGCGATGGACCACGAGATTTACCTGAATTGGATAGAACACCGGGAACGCTTTCCCTCCCACGAACGGTGGCCTGCAGGGTGCTCAAGACCAAACAGTCGCAACCACGCTCGAAGGGCCGTCCCTCAGCGCGGGGATGCGGAATCCTTCCCCGTCGTTACCAGAGCGTTGATGGAGGCAATGCACACGAAGAAGTGTTTGATACGCGTATGTGAAGCCCTTCTCAGCTCGGGGAAGTGTAAATGAATCTCTGCTGATTGGAGGAATGAAACAGTATTTAAGTCTGACAAGTCCAACACCGGAGTGCTCTCTCTTCTCTCTCGACACTACTCCCACTGACCGGGGATATCATCATGGCTCAAGCACTCAATTCAATGCTGCAGCACCAGTCTCTATTGCTGGGTGCTGCAGGTGTGACCGCAGTGGTTGGAGCTGCTGCTCTCGCCGGTAACAAGAATCCAACAGCAGATGAGACGATGTCTACGGAGAAATACAAGCCGGGCGACGACTACAAGGACAATACATCTTTTGCGATCGATATCGTCAAAGAGCTTAGCAAGAGTGGCGTCAGGACCACCTTCGCCGATGTCAAGACGCTGCTTAGCTTTGTCTTTGAAGCAGCTTCTGGCAAGCCAGTGGACGATAAGGAGATGATGGTACGAATGGCTATTTGCGTTCAACAGGAATGGTTTGATCACTGACTGATGGGCAGATGGAAAAAGTCATTGCCATCGTTACCAAGCTGCCTGAGAAATCGCGAGCTCGCCGCAAGTTGACGGGTGTCTTGATCACTGGTTTGTGGGACAGCCTTGAGCATCCACCACTTAGCTTCCAGGGTCCCAAATACCAATACCGACAGGCAGACGGAAGTCACAATGTACGCGATGGCGGTATGCTGCCTCCACTTGCGAAACAGAGTGCTGACGCCCAAGGCAGAATGTTCTGATGCCAAATCTCGGCGCCGCTGGATCGCCATATGCCAAATCAATTCGCACGACTCAGATGATGCATGCCACAAGACCTGATCCAGGTGTCCTGTTCGACTGCATGTTACCCTCATAAGTGTTCAGCAAGCGATATGCTAACAGATGAGTCTAGCTCTTATGGCACGCTCAGACGAGACATACAAGGAGAACCCAGCAGGGGTGTCATCGATGCTTTTCTACCATGCTTCGATCATTATCCATGGCAAGCCATACACTTCCGTCATGGCGACTCTACACTAACATTACGCTCAATAGACATATTTCGCAGCAACCGCCATGACTCGAACATATCAGATACATCCTCATACCTCGACTTGGCGCCGCTCTACGGTTCCAGTGTTGCCGACCAGGCTAAGATCAGAACGTTCCGCAATGGTATGCTGAAACCAGATACCTACTTCGAGGAACGCCTCCTCGCGCAACCTCCTGGCATCAATGTTATGCTTGTTCTGTACAGCAGATATCACAACTTTGTTGCCGACATGATTCTCAAAATCAACGAAGGAGGCCGCTTCAATCTCAAGCCCGGTCCAGAGGCAGAAGCGCTTAAGCAGCAGGACGAGGATCTGTTCCAAACAGCAAGACTGTAAGCTATGGGGTCAGATTGCGCTCACTAAACACAAGATCTGACGATGACAGGATCGTGAATGGCCTCTACATCAACATTTGCTTACACGACTACCTGCGTGCTCTGACCAACACGCATCACTCCGACAGCACATGGACTCTGGATCCTCGCATCGAGATCCCGGGTGGTGCACTGAAATCCGATACTCCCAGAGGAATCGGCAATCAAGTATCGACCGAGTTCAACCTGATGTATCGCTTCCACTCGACGGTTTCAAAGCGCGATGAGAAGTGGTTTGAGGACTTTTTCGGCGAAATTGGCAACTTTGACAAGCCCCTTTCTGAAGCAACCCCTCGTGAAATGCTACTAGCACTGAAGGGTTACGAGGACTCGATCCCAGAAGACCCGAGCCAAAGAACGTTCGCTCATCTCAAGCGAGACGCGAACGGCAGATTTAATGATGCGGACTTGGTGCGAGTTCTCAAAGAGTCTATGGAGGATACCGCTGGTAAGCAATCTATTTCATTCAACACTGAACGAATGCTGATATAAGCAAAGCCTTGTTCGGACCGAAAAACGTGCCAAAGGCGCTGCGTGTAGTCGAAATTCTGGGTATCCAAAGAGCCCGCCAATGGTAAGTGCACAGCTTTGCGTGAAACATCACAACTACTTATTCCATGCTCCAGGCAAACCGCATCTCTCAATGAATTCAGAAAGTACTTTGGCCTCAAGCAGCACGAGTCATTCGAGGATATCAATTCAGACCCTCAGGTTGCCGACACACTTCGAGGATTTTACGGTCATCCAGACATGGTCGAAGCTTATCCCGGAATGTGGCTGGAGGAGCCTAAGCCAGCAATGAATCCTGGATGTGGTGGTTGTCCGCCCTATACTGTTGGGCGTGCCATTTTCTCCGATGCTGTAACCTTGGTGCGATCGGATAGATTTTATACCATTGATTACACGGCAGCCACTTTGACCAATTGGGGTATCAAGGAAGTTGAACAAGACTATGAGACGTGAGTCTGGTTTCCTTGGATACAACTATTGAAAGGACTAATCGGTGATCAGGCTTGGAGGCTCCATGCTCTACAAACTCATCCAGAGAGGCCTCCTGGGTGGTTCCCATTCAACTCTTTGCACGTCATGCAGCCCATGTTCACCAAGAAGACCAACGAACAGATCGCCAAGGAGATTGGCACATTCGGCGATTACACCCTCGATGGCCCTAAGCCACCGCCAATGCCAAAGATTGTCAAGACCGCGAAGGAAGCAAAAGCAATCTTGCGTGATTCGCAAAACTTTGCATCGCCGTGGTTCAAGGCTTTCGAGCAGCTAGCCGATGGCCACGACTACAACCATTTCATGCTCAGCGGTGAAGGTTCTGCTCAGGCCTCTCAGCGACAGCTGATGGAGAGCCTGCTTTTCAGACTCCCCGAGTTCAAGCAACTCGTACGCAATACAGCTTACCACTACGCTGACTCCTACTTCAAGAGCGAGATGTTCTACTGGGGGAAGAACAATGAAGGTGTTCCAAGAAACGAGATCGATCTCGTGCGAGAGTGAGTTGCATCAGCGGTTGATTCGGAAGCATGCGCAGCTGACAAACTCCAAGCGTGGCGACTCCAACATTAACCAGAGTCCTCGCAGACTTGTTCTGCCTCGACTTGAAGACTGAGGATAACCCCATGGGCACTTATAGTATGGCAAAACTGTACAGAGATCTTCTGGCAGTACGCACATGGGGCTTTGGCAATGCAGACCCCGGTCAAGCCTGGAAAAGACGTCGTCAGGCTCGTGATGCGTCTGCTAGGCTGCGCAAGGCCACCAAAGCTCACCTGGAGAGACTCATGTCTTCTCATCATGGTCATGGCCACCAGGCAGGTATCATTGCAACGATCAAGTCATACTTATCCGGTCGAGGTGCCCCTCGCGGCAGCCGTGTTGGGGAAGGCAGTCTTCGATGGTATGGAGTTCAAATCGCCACGCAGTTGTTGGCAGCCGGAGAGTCCATGGACAAGGTTGTCGATATCATGTTCATGACTGCTTTAGCTGGAGTGGGAGTTCCGATCTCTCAGGTAAGAATTATCATCCGAAGAACCTGGCGCGTGGAGGAAACTGACTTGATGACGATAGTTCACTGAGAGCATGTACTACATGACAAACAACGGTGATACCTATACCACTGTCGGCAACATCAAGAAGCTCGCGGCGAGTGATCACGAAGATGCCTGGAATAAGCTTGAGAAGTACGTTCTCGAAGGCGAACGCTTTTCCTCTGCGCAGAGGTTGCTTCGTGTGACGAAGGCCAAGACGACTGTCGAGGGAGTGACTTACAACCCGGGAGAGCTTGTCATTATGCTCTTGGTAAGCTCGCACAGTGGTTTCCCCTCTATGCGATCAACGCTGACGTTCATGCCAAAAAGGGTGCGAGCGGCGCTTCTATGGATCCAGAACACTTTCCGAAGCCCGAAGAATTCGATGTTACTCGACCAAGAAAGGACTATATCACGACTGGTTATGGCATGCACGAATGTTTGGGCAAGGACATTTCCCTGGCTTACTCCACCGCTATGCTCAAAGCCGCCGCCGGCATGCAGAATATGAGCTGGGCACCAGGCAACACTGGAGTCTTGCATCCTATCATGTCTCACGGCGTTCGTCTCTATCTTTCCGAGGATGGCGCACACCTGACTGCGGATCCTACCAGTAAGTTTTCCCAATCCGCAATCCTGTCAATCTCAAATCAGCGCTAACATATCTCCACAGCTCTCAAGTGCCACTTCACAAGCTACACCCACGACCCCAGCAAAGCCGGTGCCACTCCCAAGAACATCACTACCCCCGTGTCCACGCACGTGAAAAAGAACATGGAAGACCAACTCCGTCCCTCCGACCTCGCAGCCGAGATGTTGCACATTGACGAAACAGGTTGCGAGTACACCCCAGAAGAACACAAAGCCTGCTTCCAAGCCAACGCTTCGCCCGGCTCCGTGATCGAAATCGAACAAAATGGAACTGCCAACGGGAAGACGACACATTCTCACAAACTACATAGCAAGAGCATGTTTGCGGCTGTGGATCATGCTGTGACTCATGTTAGTACGCATGTAGAGCATGCGATGGGCATGAGCAGTAGGACGGATTTCACGAGCTCGAGCTCTTGATGAGATTTATGATATACCGTAGAGCTCGTATGATGAGAGTGTCAGATAAGCTGTAGTCAGCCGAAGAGTTAGTCTCAACCAGGTTCTTAGGGTTCTCCATCGAGATACGCGATTGGGATCTAGGCTTTCAAAACCCACACTTCAGCCGAACTAGTGAAACTGCTCAGCTCGTATGATACTCGCATTGAGTCCGAAGGTATTCCAACAACGATTGATATCACTCTCCTTGTCGTCTATCTCCATCATCCAGCAGTTAGAATCACCTACACGACGACACAGACCATGAGACTCACCCTGTCACTTACGCTGGCATTTTCCATCCTATCGGGACTGGCCTGTGGACAGATCAACGAGAATGACTACTACGTAAGCCATACCTTGTACAAACGTTCAAGATGATGGGAACGTGCTATTAATCCGCTGGCAACAATTCAGTACCAATGCGATACTGTAGACCGGACCTTCAACAAAGCTATAACTCCTCTCGGGCAATGCTCAAAGAAGAGGAAAAGCGATGGGGTCACTGAGACCTGGGTCCCTTGTAATCCGGTAGGAACATGTACCATCTCGCTTGATAGCGAGCTTGTCTATCTTTCTTTGAAGTTGATGCTGAGATTCGGGTATTGTAGGGTCATGGATGTGTTGAGCAAGATCATGGATGCATTTGGACGTCTCAGGAAGGAGCGAATTGCAGTAATTGATATTGCTGTTGGTAGAGAGGACTGGGAGTCTTCAATGCTGGATCTGGTGTATGGAATCCAGAGATGATTGCTCCGGAGAAACAGAGATCTTGGGCAAGCATCTAGAATTTGCAGGTCCGAGCTCTATTGATGGAAAGAGAGGTATCGCCTGTAGACCTGGGCAGAACATGCTAGCGAATCCATGCAATCGTGGGCTATCGCTATCACCGAGCTTTTGAGACCACCTGGAGATAATGGGAGAAATCTCAGGTCCAGGTCGTGAGAGCCAATGGAACATACCATTCTTGAAAGATTCCTCAGCACTGTTGATGCTTCTGATGTTACGATGACAGTCTGCTTCTCCATAACCTGACTGTCGCCGTCCTGATGAAATTCCTCCCGTGGGAATAATCCTGGAGATGATATCAATCATTGGGCGAGTCGAGACGAGAGTGTGAAGATGCTCTTGTACGAGGTGGTGGCAAGTCGTATGGGAAGACAGTCAGCTGTTGAAGACTATGCAACCATTGTGAGATAAGAGTTGTCAGATGTCTAACAGCGGGCCCAAACAGGTTTCCGAGGAACGATTGCATAATGCGTCGATGTGGTAATTAGCCTTACAGTACACATTCTGCTCCGTGCAGAAGTCGAGGCCAAAGATAACCCACCTGGCTGCGGGTGAACAGATACCTCAATCAAGGCACTGGAAAGCACTTCGAAGACAGGTCGCCTTGCACGGGCCGAAAGCGAGCGAGGCAGCGAAGCTGCAAGTGCGTTTCTGAAACGCCCTAGGAGCTCAAGTAGCTGCCTTTCCTTTCCAATACTGCGTTGACTCCCTGCCCAAGCACTGCTGTGGAATCAGCTCCAGTCAGCGGAAACAAGGAAGGTGGACGTACACGATCTATCTCTTTCTGATCCTGTGTGGAAGACTTGAGCTTGGCGGGCATAGCACTGACACTGGCACGGAATGCATCGTCCATCAATTGCTTGTCGAAAGTCACAGATGGGTTCATCTTCTGGACATTTTTCGCGAAGTCGGCATAATTGGCACATTTCCAGACGGTATCCATGCTAAGATTATTGCGCTTGTAGGCATTACCTCGTGCGTTCGGAAGCCTTAGCCCAGCAACTGCTACGGCTGCGTCTGCTTGGGCTCGTTCGTTCATTTTGTACTCCATACCTGGGCGGTTTCGATATTCCCGCCAGCGCTTCAATGCCTCTGGGGCAGTGGACTGCGATTGGATACATCAGTGTTCTGAAGTCGGAAACCTCACATCAAGCGGTCGCGTACCTGAGCTACATACTGCTCGACCTGGTTCGCATCGAGGGATCTCCGCAGTAGCGACTCCCACTCGTGGTCTATCGCAGCCTTGCCTTTTACTGTTATGACTTTCCTGTTTTCACGCTGCCGAATAACTTGTTTGAAGAAGCCGTGGTAAGTCGGAGGCGTGGAAAGACCAGGGACCTTCGGCAGAAGCTGAGTGGCGACTTTGGGCAATTTCTTGGACATGTTGTATGTGCGTGCAAAGTGTTCAGCAGGGTGGCAATGATTCATGCCCACCATATATACACCGCGACGGAAGTTGTGTAACCACATGCCCCTACCTTGCTCTGCCCACAACTGTGGGGCATTCCCCTCCATTTGGCAGTATCACTGCCTGGCAGCCCGGCGAGGAGTCTTCATTGTTGCGGCAGACGATGCTATTCCGCAGAATCGTGGTGAGGTGCGGTCGCCAGAGCTGCAGGTCATGATGGCGGACAAGAGTCATGTAGCCATGGGACTAGACTGCGGGTGGCTGGCGCACAGTGACGGAAGAGAAGCAGCGACATGGGTATGATAGCCAAGATAGCGATCGACTTTTCTGGGAGTCCCGTGATCAGAGGGGAAGACTTGCCCGGGCGTGAAGAGGCGGCGTGGAGTGTCTGATCGTTCTTCCTCCAGATACAGCGGAGACGATGGCAATGATCGTTCAGCAGAAGCAGTCGGCGATGATGGAAGGAGTGAAGTCGAGTCGCGGAGCGCGGAGGCTGGATGGATGGATGGAGTTTATTCCGCCCGGCGCTAAGCACCTAAAGGGCACACTACGGATATTACGTCATCAAATCACTTCCTGAAGACTTCCTGCACTCCTAATAGCCCAGTTGGTTTGTCCTATCTCAGTCTGTCATGCCGATCCTTCTGTCCTACATTGCCGCAAATTCGCACTAAGTTAGTGTTGCACAAGCTCTCTTGAAGTCGCTCCTCCAAATGTTCACTGTCCTATCTTCAGCGAGTGAAGCGTGTCTTGTTAATAGTACGAGGGTGCGTTGTGGGGAAACCGTTAGTAATAGTAGGTGTAAGGTTGGTGGCGTTGTGTCCTCTATGTGTCTTGGTTAGCCGTCACCTGGCTAGGGGAAGGTTGGTACGATGAGCTCTCGAGACGGCCTGTAGCTATAGCGAACTGGATTGTCGCCAGGACTGCGTCTATTGCCGGTTTCCACTTCTCGTTGTCCGATGCTGCCTTTCCTCCAAGGAAAAAGGAGAGGTTGCCTCTCATAGTGTCCGTATGTTGTAGCATCTGTAGTCGGAGATCATCCCATAGACGGCACCGGAATAAGAAATGCTCGACGGTTTCACTTGCTTGTGTGCATACGCACTGGTCTGATTCTGCAGCTCCTATCCGGTAAAGGTAACTATTCAGTCGTGACATTCCGGTTCGGAGCTGTGCCAACACGCTCGCTTGTTTGCTTCCGAGGCGATCGTATATCTTTCGTGTGTGTGGACCAGGTATTGCGGTGTCGATTCGTCGTATATGCTTTCCCACCCCTTCGATCGGTTGGCGTCTTTTCCTTGTTTCTGCTCTGAAGTGGCTCACAACAGTCGACTTAGCTGCCGGTCGGGTCGACAGTGGTGTTCGACCGGGCTCTGTCGCAGCTTTCGCCGCTTCTTTCGCTTTCTGGCCAAGTTCAAACTCGGGAGTGGGACACCACGCCAACCGGACAGTATTGCGGCCCTGCAAGGCCCCCACGCTCCTGTAGATCTGTTGTATGGTCTCCTGTCCTGACTGGTGTCTAGGACTGCATACGGCTTGCAGTGCGGCTCGGTTGTCTGAAAATAGATGTATGTTCCGCGAGACTGTAGACGGGGGTATTTGTGCAAGGCCTTCTGCCAACGCTATCAAGGCGGCTGTGTACGGATTGTGCTCGGTCCTTGCTGATACTGTAGTCGAGACGACGATGGATGGAAGCTCTCCCCGCTCGGTGTCCTGTATGGCGACTCCTGCCCCGACGATACTGTTCCTCGCGGAGGAGCTCGTTGCGACGCAGATACCTACGCTCTGCTTGGCAGCGCGTACCGCTTCCTCTGTTGTCTCCTTCGCGTCCGCTGCCAGTCGCGGATGCCAAGGCGCTATTGTGTATGGCGCGATGATTTCTATGCCTTTGGTCGAAATCTTGTGGGTAATTGCAATCTGCTGTAGCGGCGAGCGGAACCTCCGGGTCGGCTTATGCGTCGACTTCGACAGCGGGTTGGTTATGGGCAGCGAGAGAATATCAACCCATGTACTCGTTGCCTGTGCCGCGTGTCGTTGTTGGACCGTGCGGATACTTGCCTCAGCTTCGGCCACTGTTCTTGCGACTGTGCGGAAGCAGCCTATAACTGCTTGTGCGCCGATCCCTTGGACTCGGTTCATCCCAGACGCAAGTCGCCCTTTACACTTATGCATCCACACAGGCGATGCGTAGTCGACTACTGGCGCCACCGTTGCCTCGAACAGTCTGCGGGCAGTGGACGGTGCCAACCCTCGCAATCGCTTCAGTGCCATTGCAGCAATGAGACCCTTCGTGGCTGCTCTTGCGATATGCTGTTGAAATCGAAGTTCGGAGTCCATAACCACCCCTAAGATCTTTGTGCTGGTCACAGGCTCCACCTCTTGTCCCTTTACTATAACTGATTGGGCGCTACTTCGGCACGGTGCTCGCGTGAAGTGGATAAACGCTGTCTTCTCACCTTCAAAGGTAGCCCCGCTTCGTCCTTCCCACTCTATCGCTTGGTCGACAATCGCCTGGATCCTGCCGTGGTTTGCTTCTGCAGAGGGGCCTGTGACCCACGCTGTGTAGTCGTCGACAAATGCTATAGCACCGCCGTTGCTATCGATCTTGCGCTGGACGAGGTCCGCATTAAAGAAGAGGAACAGGATCGGAGACAATGGCGACCCCTGTGGCAATCCTGCTTGCTGTAGCGCTTGTCGTTCCGCTGCCTGACCATTGACTACGATTGTAGCCGACCGGTCCGAGCAGAAGGCATCGATCCATTTAACTAGCATTGCGGGAATGCCCCTTGCTTGAAGTCGCTGCAGAAGTCTTTCCTTACACACTCCATTATATGCACCTTTCACGTCGAAGCTGATCAAGCTCAGAACCTTCCTGTTACGCCATGCCTTATAGATATGTTCCTGCAAGAGGAGGAGCGCCTGTACTGCCGATCGTCTCTTCCGAGCTCCAAAGTGGTTTGTCGGCAGGAGGCCTGCGGTTTCGACTGCATGCGATATCCTTTCCGCTACTACTGCTTCTAGGGCTTTGCCAAGCGTGGGAAGCAGCGAAATGGGTCGCCACGCCTTCGCAGCTGTATAATCGTCTTTGTTTGGTTTCTTTAGTGGGATAATTTTGGCTGTCTTCCATTGAGCCGGCAGTACTCCCTCTCTCAGCGACGTTCGAAAGAGTATTAGGACCCTCTCCTTCACGGCCGGCCATACCTGTTTCCACACTATCGCCGGCAGCCCATCCTCTCCTGCTGCTTTCCACGACTGGGCTGCGAACACGCTCCGTTCAACTTCGTCCATAGTAAGCGGAGGCATATGGACAGGCCTCCTCTGCTTTCGCTGCCCTTCGTCCTCGATCAAGGGGGAAGGGGTGGAAAGAATGTTGATAGCAACTCCGTCGCCTGCTCTCGTTTACCACTTGTAATCGACCCATCTCTTCTCGTAAGGGGCGGGATCTGGGACGAGCCTAGACTGGTATCGGCCTTTAGATACTTCGCCGCCTGCCAGATGTTGTTAGTGTCGTCCAGGAATTCTTCCCAGTGCCTCCTCTGCTGCTGACGGACGGCATCATGATATTCCTTGGAAGCGATCCGTGTCTGTTTCTCGAGTTGTTCGCTGTAGGTGCCCGCCCTACGATAGCTCCTTGCCCTGTTCCTCCAATGGGTATAGATCTGACGAAGCTTGGTAAGGTCACGTGTCCACCACCTTTTGGCATACGGCGACGGTTTCGCGACAGGAGTAAGTGCGTGAACTGCTGCAAGTACCGCACTCATGAGTTGGTCGGCCTGCGTCTGTACATCCACTTGTACATGCCCGTATACGTTTACGGCCAATGGTTGGAGTGTGGTAGTAATCCTCGCACGGATCTCCTTCCAGGGTGCATTCTTGAATAGCAGTCGTGGCTGGACTATATGCTCTGGCGTGTCGACATTAATGGTGGTCTCGATCGCGTGGTGGTCCGATCCGTGCTCGGTCCCATAAATCCTGCACCGGACTAGTGCGGCGGCCAGTTCCTCGGAGGCTAGCACCAGATCGATGGTGCTTTCGTACCTGCCATTCTGCCACGTCTTGGTACCCCTCGGCAGGAGACTGCGCAGCGCACAGTCGTTCATAAAGTCCACGAGTCCGTTGGCCTCTCCTTGTCTGGCAGGTGAGATGTCGTCCCCACCCCATAGCTGGTCATGTTGATTGAAGTCGCCAGTGAGAAGTATATCCATTCTTTCCCTCGTCACCCGTCTCCTTGCAGTGTCCACGCTTTGCCGCAGGCGCTGTATCGTCTCCGCGAGTGCTTGCGGGTTGGCTGGCACCACGTAGACCGATGCGATGAACACCGACCGATCGGGTAGATGCAGCAGCGCTGCAGTGATATCGGGAGAAGGCACCGGGACTGGCTCACTCTCTATTCCCTTCTGAATCCAGAGCATACTTCCAATTATCCGCCTGCCTTCGCGTGTTTCCGTAGGTATCATCTTGGTCCAGTGTGGATGGTGTAGCGGCGCCGTGAACACCTTGCCCTCTCTTACAAACGAGCAAGGTTCTGATAATGCGATGACTCCGAAGTCCTCGAGGTCTGTATCATTCATTACGCTATGCTGCACCACTCGTCGCTTGCCGACATTTAGTGAGAGAACCTTCAAGACGCTAGGCATTAGCGACGGGAGGAGGATACAGTATTCGACAGTTCTTGCTATACGATTCGTGGGGTCCACCGCATGGGATGCACTTTGGAACCAAACCCTCGGTATTGCATTCGGTGTGGCGGTGGCCTTCCTGCGCGCACCTGGCACACCTCTGTGGTTTGCTGCACGTGTGTGCGATGTGGCCCATCTCCTGGCACCTGTAGCACTGCATTGGTCGTCGGCGCGGTTCACATATCCGGGTGTATGCGGACTCTCCTGCCACGTGGAAGTATTGGTCTTGTAACAGGCGTGCCGCGTCGTCGCCTTTAGTCAGGTAGACGATCATCGAACCGTATGCCTTCATACTGTCTTTTCGGCTGATCCATACAATCTTGGCGATTTTGGTCTCGTTCTCTTTTTCCAGCATCTCCATCACTCCCGGTCGGAGGTCCCCCGTCTCGGTGATCACGGCTGTGCGGTTGGCATTGTCGACCTTGATCGGGTAGAGCTGATCCCGGAGTACGCGGCTTCCTGGTGTCGCCGCCGCGGTCTTCAGCATCGCCTCTTTGACTTGCATCAACTCGTCCTCGTTCCTGCACGCTACACGGATCCGGTCGGCGTTGCGTGGGTCCTTGGTGACTGCCACACAGCGCCACCGTTCTTGTCCTTCGACTCCTCGCATCTCTTTCTCTACACATTCCCGGACCACGCCGGGGTGGGTCTTCGCTTTCTCGGCCTCATCGGCTCTCGAGAGGTCTATCGTGCAGTAGAGGGAGTTAGTGAAAGCTGATGGGGTTGTGCTCATACTTAGGCTGCGGATGTTGCTGGGTTGACTGTCTGGGGGTGTGCGTGCTACCTCCGCATATGAGCTACTTCCGTTAGTAGGCACGGCCATAGCGGCCAGCTGTTGCTGGAGGCTCGCTGTTACTTGCTCTTGTACGATAGTTGTAAATTGTTCAATTGTTGGCATCTTCGCTATTTGTTCTTCAAGCTGCTTTACCCGCTCCTCTGCCTGTTTTGCTCGCTCTTCTGCCTGCTTCATTTGCTTACTTATAGACATGACGTGGTTCAGTACCTGCAACAGCATTTGCATCTGTGGTGTGTTGTCGCTAGCCGCTGCTACCATGGGCTGCATGCTCTCTCTAGGTTGTTCTGTTGTCTCCGTTCTCTTCTCTCCTGAGGCCCTAGACTTTGTCGCATTCAGAGCGTGTGTGCCGCGATGCAGGCTCCGGTAGTTGATGGTGCCGTGCGATGCTACCCGTTTGGGGCGCACGGTGATATACTCTTCGTCTCCCGGGGGTTCTGCCATCCTCCTCTTTCTCGCTCGTCTCCGGTCGTCCCGGCCGTCTATGCCTCGTATTTGGTCTCTTCGTTCGTCCTTCCGGCGGTCCTACACAGAGTGGTAGAATAGAATGAGGTGCAAATTTCACCCAGGTTTGAAGTCGATTCGTGTTTCCAACGTTAGGGAGCTGAGAGATCAGCGAGAGAGGCAACCTGGCGATCGGCGGGCGCTTGCGGTGGGAAGGGAGTGGGAGCTCCCGCGTTGATGTGATTGCCGCTTCGCTGCGTTTTGATGCTCTGCCCGAACTGCTGCCGTCGCGGTGCGGATGCCATCATCGCTGACTCTTCTGCTGTCTCCTGCATAGTGCGATAACGTGGTGACCGACGAGACTTGGAAAGGCAGAAACAGCACAAAGACGACAGACATCAGACGCTCGAGTGCGCAAAGCCGGTCGATCTGGTGATCATTGTGTCCCGTGCACGTCTGCTCTTTCGCTCGCCAGCCGCGCTGCCAGCCCGCCATCTCCTCCACCGCCAGATCCCACCATCTTCGCTTCTTCCTCCGCCTCCGCGCCCTCTCCGACCCATTCTCTCCTCGTACGACACCGGCGGGACTCGAGAACAGCGGGGAGAAGCAGCGGGCGTCATTTCATTGGGCGGTGCAGCGGTGCGACCCAGGAAACATGCGCTGAAGCGGGAAGAGCAAAGGAGTCTGACCAGGAATATCGCCTGTGCCAATACATACCGCCGCCGCCTTCAGCGACTATACTACGCCCCTGTCCGCTGAATCGTGCATTCCCAGAGGCAGATGAGTGGCAGCGCAGACAGCGAGCGGCCTTTTGGCGCCATGGATTACACTACGCAGGCGAACAATGTCGAAGACGACCACTCGACTTCTCCCTTAGCACGAATGGCATCGCAGTCCAACAACAATAACCGCTTCTACGGTGCGAGACATGGCAAAAGCGCCATTCGCCCACGCCAGATTGCCACGCCCTCTGCATCAGTAGACCGCGTGCCCACCATGCCCATCCCCATTCCCGCCAATCCCAATGTCATCCCGGGAAACACCCTGCCCTCGGCGCCAGCGAGCCCGCCTACGCCAGCACCGAGTCCCACGCCAATGCACCGAGCGCCAGACTGGAGCACTGCCGACCCTCGAGAGGACATGGGCGATATTGACTTGGACGATTCCGGACAACATGCTTCGACCCACGTCGGTTCCGCTGGATATGGATTTGGCTACAGGAACATGCGCGCAATCTTCGCCGAGGCGAGCAATGACGAGCGCCAGCGCATGCTCGCCGAACTGCTCAACATGTGCGATGGGAAGCTACTGGGTTTCGTGGCCAGCTTTGTGAGTCCACGTCTGAAAAGAGATCCCTTTTCTTCACTGCCCAACGAGCTGTGTCTCCGTATCTTGACCTTCATTGAAGACGCAAGGACGTTGGCGCGCAGTTCACAGGTCAGCAGGCGCTGGCGAGAGCTGGTCAGTGACGACATGGCGTGGAAGAGCTTGTGCGAACGACATGCATATCGGAGAATGTCCGATGACCGACCTTCCTCCTCTCCCCGACCAATCCCCAATGCCACCGCATCCGGCTCACAACAGCGATACGCTCATCCGTACGGATACCAGCCTTACTCCGACGTGCACAGCAGCTCGCTCAACGCCTTGTCCTCAAGTGCACCGGACTTGACCCGCCGTAGCAGTCTGAGCAGCACACCTTCCGGTCTCCATTCCAACCTCGCAAGCCGCCCCGCAGCCTCGTCGAGCAAGCGCCGACCGCAAGCAATCAGCTACCGCAGTCATTTCAAGCAGCGATATCAAGTGGAAACAGCATGGAGACATGGTGGACATATGGATACGCGGCAAATCACGCCCGATCAAGGCGTCGTCACATCTCTGCATCTGACATCCAAGTACATCATTGTGGCTCTCGACAATGCCAAAATTCACGTCTTTGACACAGACGGCCGACATTTGCGCTGTTTGCAAGGACATGTGATGGGAGTGTGGGCAATGGTGCCGCATGGAGATACTCTAGTCTCTGGTGGATGTGATCGAGATGTGCGTGTATGGGACTTGACTACTGGCATGGCGACGCATATGCTACGAGGGCATACGAGTACCGTTCGCTGTTTGAAGATGAGTGGGTCCGGCATTGCAATCTCAGGATCGCGAGACACGACTCTTCGTGTGTGGAACATTGTCGAAGGACGATGTGATGCCGTGTTGGTCGGACATCAAGCTTCTGTGCGATGTTTGGAGATTCACGGTGATCTCGTCGTCTCCGGGTCCTACGACACGACCGCGAGAATCTGGTCCATCAGCGAAGGACGTTGCCTGCGCACACTGCAAGGACACTTTAGTCAAATCTACGCCGTGGCCTTCGATGGACGCCGCATTGCGACTGGCTCGCTGGATACGAGCGTAAGAGTCTGGGATCCGAGAGACGGCCGCTGTCTGGCACAGCTTCAGGGACACACCTCGCTTGTTGGGCAGCTGCAACTGCGCAACGACACTTTGGTCACCGGAGGGTCGGATGGAAGCGTGAGAGTGTGGAGCTTACGCACGTACTCTGCTATTCATCGACTGGCAGCTCATGACAATAGCGTGACAAGCTTACAATTCGATGACAGCAGGATAGTCTCTGGTGGCTCCGATGGACGAGTAAAGGTCTGGGACCTGCAACGCGGTTGTCTGGTTCGTGAGCTAGGAAGTCCTGCCGAGGCTGTTTGGAGGGTTGTATTCGAGGAGGAGAAGGCCGTCGTCCTTGCTAGTCGCGGCGGCAAGACCGTCATGGAGGTATATTGCTTGAATGGTCTTCTCTGTTCTGCATAAGCTAATTCTGATCATAGGTCTGGTCCTTCGCACCGCCACCCGAGGAAGGATCTTCCGAGTACCCATCGCCAGCCGCACTACGATCAAACTCCAGCACTCCGGGCATCCTCCCATACCAGAATCCTGTCTATGGTGAGCGGCCTTCATACAGCGCCAAAACCGTCAGCTACGAACCACTGGCGGATCACGAGCGTTCGCATCGAGACGCTGGCGAGTATGCCGAGAGCTCGCGCGTGGTACAGGAGCGCCATGTATCCGAGCTGGCCTCCCAACAGGACAATATCATGGCCGACAGCTACGATATGGACACACATATCGACGACACAGACGAGAACACTGCCGATACAGCGCTTCAAGAACGCCGAGCGAACGATGAGTTTCTGGCCAACCTGCAGGGGATGACGTAGCATGTACCTCCTAGCACGGTGGACTATCAACTTTGGCTTCGGCAGTATCCCTGGCTGGATTCGTGGTAGCTGATCGGGATGGCGAGTCTGCAGCCGCCTGGCAGCACTGGAGGCGAGGCACAGCTGCTCGAAGGCGCACGAGCAACTGCACCGACGACCATCGAATTGAAGAAATCAGCCTGCATCGCGCTTTGGGTCTTTGCCCACAGCGCATTGCACAGTTGTGCAAGAATTCATTGAGGATTCAACGCATAATCTACGCGACTCTGGTGCCTGACAGAAATAATTACAACATACCGACTATCCAGAAGGGAAGCGATTATTCGATGCGCACATGCTACCAGGTTTGCAGCTTTATTCTACACAGCGGGATTGCCCACGGAACTGAGAGGGAAAAGACCGAGAGAAGAGATGACGAGCATTGAGAGGTATATTGTGTACAGAATGAGAACCCTGTTACGAAAGATGAATATGCATAGAAGCCACTGGTGGGGTGCTTTGCGAGTCGGGACTGGTTGATTTATTGCTGGAGTTCTTCTTCGTTGCTTCTCTTTTCGCCACAGCAGTGAGGGTCATTCGATACAGGAGGGCATTCATTTGGGCGTTGCTTGATTCGACTTGATGTGGGTCAGGCACGGGATTGAGAGGCTCTTCACTGCCGGAGGGAGAGGATGGAGAATTCAGAGAGAAGAGGTATGCATAACTCCGTGTCGAGGGAGAAATTCCTCATCCTCGTTGTTGATAGAGGCGGCAAGCTCTGGAATAAAAAGTATTACTTCGTTGGCATGCTTTCATTAGTTTCAACCTTTTGGTCAAGCTTGAAGCTCCGTCGCGTTTCGGAAAGGAAGCAGTGAAGAGTATGCGAGGAAGGAAGAGGGTGAGGACCGCTGAGTCGCCAAGCTTCTCGGAGTACATTGCTCTTTCTGCCGACCGTGGCAAGTTCGTCCGTAGCCCGAAGGACTTCACTCCACCTCGGAGGCTTTTACTCTTCTCCTGCAACACCCTCGACGACATGTTCTCCAAATTGTGGATTCTTCCCCCGCACTGTGGACGTAACAGCACACATCATGAAGCCCCGCATGATGCTCAGGATCTGCATCAACAAGCAAGCCCGGCTCGAAATGGCAGTTTCTGTTCATGGCAAGCCGCGCCGAGTCACCGAGGGAGGAGTTGCCTCACGGGACGCAATCGCATTCGAAGGGAGAAGGCTCGGGAAAGGCGCGACATCGTCCATACAAAGACTTGAGAAGTAGCTTCTCTAGAAGTCTGCTTCGTTCCCGATCCAATCTCACAAGCAATCATCTTCACGATGGCATCCATCGAACTCCCTCACTTCCAAGCTCTGAACCTGGTTGATCTCGACATCGAAAAGGTCTTCAAGACTTTACCTCAACATCTCGGACTCGAAGATGTTTTTGCCCTCGCAACTCTCGCTGCAGCGGTTGCGGTATATTTCTGGCTCGTGAGAGAACAGGCTGATCCTTATGCTTACAAGCTCTATGAACGTCCACAAGAGGGTATGGGAAAGACTGGGGAGAAGGCGACGAGGGACATTGGAGAGAAGTTGGGACAAATCGGTGCTGAAATTGTCATCTTCTGGGGTTCGCAATCTGGAACTGCGGAACGGATGGCAAACCGATTGGGAAAAGAGATCAGGCAGAGGTTTGGGAAGAAGGCTCTTGTTGCTGATGCTTCGGATTATGAGCCTGCGAGTCTTGGTGGACTGGATGAGAAGAAGCTCGCATTATTTATCGTTTCGACATTCGGAGAGGGAGACCCGAGTGATAACATTCATGATTTGTGGAACTGGTTGGAGACTGCCAAGGGACGACCGGTTGAGAATTTGAGGTATGCTGCTCTTGGATTGGGGAACAGTAATTACAAGTACTTCAATGCTGTGGTAGATGCCGTTGCTGCGAAGCTGGATAAGCTCGGAGCGAAGAATTTGTTGCCTGTGGGCAAAGCGGACGATGCCCAAGGGCAGACGGAGGAGCATTATTTGGAGTGGAAGAGTGAGGTGTTTGGGTTGTTGAAGGAGAAGATGGGTTATGAGGACCATGAGCCTGTCTACGAGCCGGCGTTGAAGGTTGAGCAAGATTTGAGTTTGGAGCCGATTGATCTTTTCCAAGGAGAGCCTTATGTGCAGGATAAGAGCAGGAAAGCGAGTCGATTGGTGTCACCAGTTCATGCTTTGCCCATCAAGGCTACGAGGGGGTTGTTTGATGTTGCGAAGGAAAGGAATTGCATTCACATGGAGCTTGATTTGCAGGAGTTTCCTGGGTTGAAGTACAAGACTGGAGATCATCTTGGTGTTTGGGCGAAGAATCCTCAAGATGAAGTGGATATTCTACTTCGATGTCTCGGACTTTACGATGAGTGCAGCAATCCGATCTCGCTCAGGTCTCTAGAACAAGATGCAAGGCTGAAGGTTCCAACACCGACTTCGATTCAGGCACTTCTCACCAACTACCTGGAAGTCTGTTCTGCTGTTTCGAGAGAAACGATCGCTTCGCTGGTTCAATTCGCTCCAAACGCTACTGCGAAGGAGCTTTTGGTCCGGTTGAGCACTGATAAGAGTGCTTATGATGAGCTCGTTGGCAAGAGATACATCAATCTCGGCCGCCTTCTCCAACTCTCAGCACCCGAACAAGGCGCCTGGAAGGATCTACCTCTCTCCTTCATCGTTGAGGTTCTTCCCGCCATGCAGCCACGCTACTACTCCATCTCGTCCTCCTCTGTTACCCACGCACGCCAAATCGCCATCACAGCCGTCGTCTCCGACAAGCGCATGACACAAGGCGACACTGTCGTTCCCGGTCTTTGCACGAATTATCTTCTCGGCGTACAAAAGTCTTTCTTGAGCAAGGACAACGCCAACGAAACGAGAATCTTCGCTCACGTTCGAAAGTCGAACTTCAAACTTCCTGCTCTTCAGTCACATCCTATCGTGATGGTCGGCGCTGGAACAGGTATCGCCCCTTTCCGCGCTTTCATTCAAGAACGTGCGAGACTTGCGAAAATGGGACGGGAAATTGGTCGTACGATCCTCTTTTTCGGATGTCGAAACGAAGCGGAAGACTTTTTGTACAAAGACGATTTGAGAGAGTGGGAGAAGATGCCTGGGCTGAAACTGAGTGTCATCACCGCTTTCTCGAGGCCTTCTGATGGGAACAAGGTTTACGTACAGGATCGTGTGAGGGAACATGCAGATGAGGTGTCTGAGCTCGTGGTTGACAAGGAAGCCAACTTCTACATTTGTGGTTCTGCGACTATGGCGAGAGAGGTTTCGAGCGTGCTTGGGGAGGAGTTGAGGGCTAGGAAGGGTTGGAATGAGGATGAGTTGAGAGGGTTCATGGAGAAGCAGAAGCGGGTGAGAAGATGGCAGCAGGATGTTTGGGGTTGAGAACTCTGCAGTGATAGCGGCTGAAGCGGCAAAGTCTTGCTTTGTGTGTTCTAACTCTCAATTATATCGGAACGGCAAGCCATTATGTTTCGCCTTCCCCAACACGATACCTTTGGTGAAAACGTGAGTCGAGCGAGCATACTATGGTATGACAGCTTGCCACAATCTCCGTAATGGAGAAAATGATGGCTTGATACATCTGAGCTTCTGCGATGATGTTGACTCTGTTCGCACGGCTTCGACGTCGTAACTCATCTCCGACATATTTCTATGCCTTGCTCACCCGCCGTTGTACCATGAGGCGGCTGGCACACTGGCACTCATCATGAAGCAAATGCGTAAGAGTAAGGTTGGACCATGCTGCATCGTAATTGTTCATATCATTATGATCGCGATGGCGAGGACCACACACTTGATTCGTACCTGATGACACTGTGGCTCATGTTCGACTATCATGGTCCAGGACGCTTTGATGTCCGACATCTATCTGTGCTGCACACATACAATTCTTTCATTCGCCTACAAATGTTACGACAAAGTTCAAAAGACAGCTGATCATGAAACCACCTCAATATGCGCCTTGTTCCGCCTCCGTATCCTGACAGGCAACTCCGTCAAATGCAGATTCTGCCACTCATACCTCCCAACTTCAAACTTCGGATCCGCCAACTCAAACTCATACCGATGTAGCATACTCGCCAAAAGTACCGTTTGCTCCAAATACGCAATATTCCTCCCGATGCAACCTCTCGCTCCCGCAGAAAACGCGATGAAATATGGTCCAAGGTCTTTGCCAGCTTCGCCGAGCCAACGTTCTGGGTTGAAAGTCTCCGGATCTGGGAAGATTGTCTCATCGCGATGAGCGATGAAGGCGCTCATGTTGACTGTTGTGCCGCCAGCAATATATTCGCCTGCGATTGCTTGCCCGTCCGGTGGGACTTCACGTGTCAGACCGTGAGAAATTGGAGGGAAGAGACGGAGAGATTCGTCCAGACAGGCACGGAGGTACGGCAAATATTTCACTTTTTCGTAAGGAGCGACTTCCTCATCGTCGTCAAGTGTTTCGTCGATCTCCTGTCGGAGTTTGGCCAGTTTGGAGGGATTCTTGAGGAGTTGGTACATGACATTCGCCATGGAGATGGCTGTTGTGGTGCTACCGGCATTCATCTATGCATATCAGTACCGTCATGGGAACTTGCCTGAGGAACACTTCAGACTCACCATGATCGTAACTTCAGCGACGATCTCACCCCACTCCAGGTTGTGCGGATCACCATTTCGGTCCTCCATAAGAGCTTGGAAGAAATCGTCTCCTTTCTCGCCTGCTTGATACCGCTGAAGGCGCTGCGCAGCAAGGTACCTCGGGATGCCGTCCCAATCGTTGTTCAGCTTCCACAAGCGATTGAAGTATGGTGACAACTTGCTCAGCTTTGTCAGACGCTTGTACCAGTCATATGAGTAGCAGAACACTGAGGTAGCTCGACTGTTGGCATAAAGGCATTCGCGGAAGTCAACTTCGTAAGTCGTTCCATCTGGAGCCATCGACATCGTCTTCCCACTGCCGTTGTCGAGCAAGTTCATTCGATGAGTCAGACCAATATCGGCGATTGCGTCAATGGTAAAGTAGTTTGTCCAGGGCCGGTAGTCTACGACTTCGTCTGTATCGGCACGCTTGTCGAATTGAGCAATCAGCCTTTCGACTTTGTCGGCGACTTTGAATTCCCAGCCTTCGAGGTTCTTTAATGCGTAGGCTGACGAGAGAACCTTTCGTTTGCGTGCGTGCTCAGGCTTGTCAACGACGTCGGCAAGATGCATGTGTGAACCTGCTTGCACGGCATACTGGTCGTCCTTGGTACACTTCGAACTGTGGCCGTAGATGTCCTTGATTGCACGCGGATCGCTGAAGTGTAGACTTGTTGGACCTGTACGGATAATCTTGTGGCCAGTCTTACGATGAAGCTCGAGCATGTGTTTTGATCGGAATCCTCGGTAGCTGAGGAGAAGGTAAGGAGCATTGGTGATGCCGGATATCCAGGTCATGGCCGGATAGCGGCGTAGACCCTTCGGGTCGCGGAAATAATCGAGTGTCCATATGCTGAGTGTGAGGAGCACACCAAAGGTGAGTGCCCCAAGGGCAAATACGAGGCCATACATTTTGTGCCTGCCTCTCTAGATAGACAATGAGGCTGCAATGCAGGAGTCAAGAAGAAAGTGAGGTGATGGTGTGAGGAGTTGGGAGATCAGACGTATGTATGGGCTTCTCATCGTTCGTTATATGGCTGGCGACTTACCTCTGTCTCCTGCCACATCAACTATGGAGCTTTGCACGCATCATGTGCCGTTGCAAGAAAGACTTTGCGGCCATAGTTTCCACAACAGAAGCCGCCAGGCACGTCTCGAATGAGCACGGATGGGGTATGCTCCACAGAAGCTCGAGCGGTCCGCATGTGACATGTCACACAAAATTGGGGACGTTCGTAGATCGTTTGCATGTGCGCCCGTGTGTCAAAATGGAGTTGAGCCCTCGACGGGCGACATTGCCGTTTTCCGAGAAAGGCAATCGCCGGCGACTGCCGGCAGTTTTCTTTGCCAAGCCTAGCATGATGAATATTCCCCTTTACTGCGATGTTGCTGCAAGTACATGTAAGTATGTAATCCTCTCAGGCGGCATATTGTGAACACAACTACCTCTAAATGCGGTTGACTCTCGATTCGTCGAAAGCCTTGCTGACAGGCTTAGCGACACAAGCTTGCGTCCATAGTGAGTTGCATCCTGAGAACTATGGCCTTAGTATCTTACGTGCGATCTGAAGAGTCTCTGGTATTCGATAGGTGATTCCTAATCATATCTGTACAGCAGATCAAGCCTCGAACTCATGCACAACCGGCAATTTCAAGGCGAAATTCGCAAAGAAAGCCTTGACATACCGCCGAATCGCATGTTTCGATGGACAGCGGGAAAACCCGGCTACAAGCGCTGCGTACATAGACAGGCTCGCCTGAGCTGTTGCGCAATCGACATCTTCCCTGTTACCAGTCGCATCAGAATGAGGCGTATGCTGGCTGTGCAGAGTTTCGGAGCTATGCGCCCATGGATGCAGAGTCATCCGTCGGAGATTTGAAGTGTGGTCCAGTATCACCAGCCCGCCAGACTCGACAAGCTCTGGAAAGTAGGAACGCTTCAGATCCTGCAAGATGGGCTGATATGCTGCATTTGGCGGGCTTTTTCCGCCGTGATTGGAGAGAATGCCCTTCTCAACGGGCAGTGACATGTCAACAGTGCCTCCGTTTCTGAGTTGGAACTGATGGGAGGTATTGCTGCCTAGTAGGTTCCGATGGCCACAGTGTTCCGGCTTGTCGCTTGTGGTAGAATGTCCATGATTCGAGAGGCTCCGTGGTTGATCACCATCTTCCATATTACGAAGACGCTCAGAAGGCAGCCAGCGTGGTCGGTTCGCTCGATGCCGCTTCGACTTCTGGGGAGCAGCACTGGGGTGAAAGTTTCTAATATGTCGAAGAATCGCATCCTTTCGCGAAGACACAACCGAGCAGTACTGGCAGCTGTATGGCTTTTTGTTTCCATCTTCGAATCGTAGGCTCAGTCCAAGTAGCTTGATGAGAGACAGAAGTGAAAGCTTAACTCACGCGTCATCTGATGGCGCCGGAGGTGTGCCATGCGGTTAAATCTAGCTTTGCAATGCCGACATGCGAAATCCTTTCGATTTTGCTTCGATGTACCGTCTCCAGGAGCCTGGAATCCACACTTCTCGGTCGTGGCCTCGTGCATTATGATCCGCGATGAAATCAGGTCTTCGGAACACAGTAGCGACTTTCTTGGTGACCGCCAAGATGGCGTCTCGAAGAATGATTGTGGATTTCCGAAAGTCACGGAGCGGTCCCGCGATACTTTGCAGGCCAGTAGAATTACCGAAGCTGACAAAGTCGCTGCGCGTTCATCTCTTGGCCTTGGAGATTGCTAAATTCGTCTTGCTGGATGATTCTCCTGTGAAGTTCAGGGAGTCGTCAAGCGTGTTGCGACTTTGGGCCCACAATAATCACTAAGTGTTAGCTGCATCAAGCCCTAGGGCTAGAACCACTTCGTGACGGACTTCTCCAGGCTTGCTGCATACCAGAGATCTCATGCTATGGCATTTCTGTCAAAGCGGCCTTGAGATCTGCGGAGATGACTGCTTCCGGTCAGCCAGAGCTACCACAGCAGTTGATGAAACTTTGCTCGACTTCCGGCTCGGATGCGATGAGCGCCACGGGAGAGCTGAGAATCACAGATCATTCGTAAGTGCCGACACGTCGGAACACGCTTGCTTCTTCTTCATCGTCGTCTCAGGCTTCGTCTGCGTCGCCGCATGGCATACGAGGTCCTTGGGCACATGTTCCTAGTATTGGAGGTATTCTCCTCCCATTGTGCCGCTAGCGCTCACATTCGCAAGTCTACTTCAAACGCTCCGGATTTAGTGCCGAAGAAGATGTTGGAGTTGTTGGAGCATTAATGAATGGATGTTGCGGGAGTCGCGGGAAATACGGGCCGCTACTGCTGACTAATTGCCCGAGTGACAGTGGACTTCACTGCATCTGCGAGCTCGAGTTTCCAGGTACATCGTCACATCCAGATCCAGCCTATCGTCAGGGGAAACTGCTACCAAATACTGGCGCCTCCATTAACAGGCAGATATGCTCCATTGATCCAGCCGGCCCTGTCCTCGCAAAGCATGGCAACAACCCACGCAATCTCCTCTGGCGTGCCCAGTCGTGCAGCCACAGGAGTAGCATCAACCATCGGCCGCAAAATGTCCATGATCTCAGGCGGGGCCGCAAAAAAGCTTCCGTTGCAACAGGACCTGGAGCTACTGCGTTCACGGTACATCCATATTTCCGCGGCAACTCAGTCGCCCAGCCATACCTTTGGACCCCGCATAGATGCTGGACTCTGGCGCTGGAGTGCGAGATACCGAACTGCCGATATTGATGATGCGTGAGTTGTCGCGGGAAAGATGTTTCAGGACAGCTCTTGTGAGGAAAAAGAGGCCTCTGCCATTGGTGTAGGTGACATCGTGCCACAGTCTCTCGACGCCGTCGTCATCTGGGTCGTCGAGCAATGCTGGCCGATTGATGCCCGCACTATTCACTAGCACATCAATCTTTCCAAATGCTCTGGCAGTAGAGTCGGCTAGATGTTCCGGACCTTGCTGCGTGGACAAATCTGCTTCGATGGCGACTGCTCGGCTTGGATCTCCCAGGCTCTCCAATACCTTCTCTGCGTTTGCTTTCTCGGTGGCATTGGGATAATTGATGACGACGGAGGCCCCTCGTGTGAACAGCTCTCGTGCAATAGCAGCACCCAGGCCTTGCGAAGACCCGCTGACCAAGGCAACTTTGCCAACGAGTGGTGCCATGCTGACTCCGTTCGACCCTTTTATAGCCAGTCTGAATCCGTAGGTCTGTTCTAGTGTTCAAATTCTAGTCAGTCCGTCGAGATGGAGGGATCTATAGCATGCAGTCCTCCCTTTCTACGCAGACCGCATTTTGAGCGGAACCTCCTCCACCAGAGCAACAAGCAGTCACGAGGCGATCCAGCTCGTGTGGCAAAGGCCCACCGTGAGGTTGGCACAACTCGAATTAGCTCCCCTGTCTCCAGTGGTGGCTTGGCCAACTCCATGCACGTGTTGATTATAGCTGACTCCAGTGTAGGGGAATAGCGTGAGCCACCGGAGGCCCGCCCCACCCGGTCCGGTCGGTGGGCGATGTCATGGGTTGAATAACCTGCAGTCCCAATCAACTACTCAAGCGTGTTATTGCCGTCAACTTCGGATCATCGCGCCATGTGCCCTGGCCGCGTCACCTCAAGAGTCAAGAACTTGCCAACAGAGGCCGCGTCAGAGCGAGCGGCGCTCACAGTAAGCACGCGTTGATAGATCAGCGACGCCTCATCTCAGCAATTACTTGGAAGTCTGAGGGAACAGCACGGCTCTAGGATAGCAAACGTGCATCAGTGGCGCCCCGCCTGGGAAATATGCTCAGCCACTCGTAAGTGCTTACTGTCTGACAATGGCAGAATCAAAACTTCTCTCCACTTCGTACAAGCTGGCGCGTCGCATGATCGGTGGTCTTGGGTGTATCTTGAATCGAGAGATCTCAAGGTGGAGAGCTTGCGCTGCCCCAGTGTTGCAGGATTGGTGCGAACTGTACGGCAATAAGTACAAGTGATTGCGTTGAAACAGTGCATTTATCTCACTCTCACACAGCTCATATTATTCACGACTCCCTAGGTCATGACGTCGGAACTCGAAACCCTTGTACGCGGTAGCGAAGACTACAACGTCCTTCGGAGCAAGTTCTTTACCGCCCGCGTTCCGGACGTACAACCTGCGCAGATTGTCCTACCCAAGACGACCGCCGAAGTTGTGATTGCTATCAATAGGGCAAAAGAAAATGGATGGAAAGTCGGAGTTCGATCTGGAGGGCACTTGTTCTTTTGCAACTCTCTCCTAGAAGATGGCCTGCTAATTGACACGAGCAATCTGAACAAGGAACTGGAATTCGATCATGCCGCGAAAGTTGCAAGTGTGAGCCCTGGCCACAAAGTAGAAGACGTCACCAAGTTTCTACAGCCGATCGGGAGATTCTTCCCAGCCGGCCACTCGCGCTCTGTGGCACTTGGGGGATTCCTGCTTGCTGGTGGTCAAGGATGCTTCCTGCGCGGATGGGGCTACACGTCCGATCAGTGGATCCAGCAACTTGAACTGGTCACTTCCGAGGGACAGGTGGTCATTGCGAACAAGAAAGAAAATTCAGATTTGTTTTGGGCGGCTCCTGGAAGTGGACAAGGCTACTTCGCGGTCGTGACCAGAATTTGGATCAAGACGATACCTCACAGGAAGCTGTACGACTTCACCACGATAGTTGATTCGACTGAGGTCTTCCGCCCATTGATGAAATGGGTACTTGAAACCTCAAGAAAAGTGCCCAAGTATGGCGTGGATCTGTTCTACTGCACGTTCTATGCTGACAAGGACGATCCGAATGGAGGTCACGAATCTGCTGCGAAAAGGTTGTTCTTCGTGATCAACCAGACAATGTTCGTTGACTCTTTCGATGAAGCCAACGTCTTGGCGAGTCCTTGGAACGAGTTTCCCGACCAATTCAAACAAAAGGTTGTTACCAAAGTACCGCTTGCGGAGAGGACATGGGAAGAGCTTTGGGACCTGCAGGAGAGTTTCCAACCACATGGCAGTGGTGAAAGATGGACTGTCGATAGCATCTTGGTGGACCCAAAGGTCTCCGATGATGAGGTGAGCCTGCATTCTGCCATCGAAAATAACATGGGTGAAATGACGCAGCTGATCGAAAGCAGCTGATCGATGCCATCACTCCGGCACTGTACGACCTGCCCTCCCGCTTGTCTTCCGGCACCTACTGCCCCATTGACTACTATCCGAACGGAGAAGATCAAGCCCTAAGCCTACCACAAAGAGCTTATGTCTCAACAATGTGCTGTTGGAACGACCCCGCCTTCGATACGAGTGTGGATCGGCACTTGCTGCACGCATACACTCGGGCCGATAAAGTCTCTTGCGGCGTATACGTAGCAGATTTCAACGTGAAAAGCAGAAAGCCGAAGGTAAAACTTTTCTTCTTTGACGATAGGCTTGTGCTGACTTCAGCTAGGTAATGACTGACACAAATTTGAAGAAGTGGCTGCAGATCAGGGAGAAGTGGGATCCGACGGAAATGTTTGTTGGACATCGAGGGTTCGCTCAGACCTTGAAATTGTAGCTAGTAAGCACAATTATTTCTGCCCGAAGAAGAGCATCTTAGGACGGAAAATCCGGATTGCATGTTCAAGAGCGGTTCGAGCAAGGTAGATTTCCAAGTCAACGAAACGCTCGCTTTGATCGAACAACATACCGAGCAGCAAAGGTAAGGCGCGAAGTTGCAAATGACGAAAGAGGCTTTTCTAGAAAGATGTTAACTCAAGGCCATGTTTTGGTCAGCGTTGCACTAATACGTATGAAGCAAGACATGCCTACGCCCTTGTGTCAAAAACGTGAGACCACGCGAAGCGGCCAAAAAACTCCACCAGACAGGACGGCCACTCCACATGTGCAAGTGTGTAGTCATTCGGCAGCTTCGCAGGCAAGATGGGTGAACAGGAATGTCTTCGACAAACTCGGCTATCTGCTTGCAACGACGATGGCAGGATGAGCCGACGGCGCAGCGTGTCAATGCACAAGAAGTGACGTTGTGTGCGATGAGCAGCGGTTTATTATGGTACTGACATCCCTTGCCATAGCGCGAAGGAACATGC
Organism: Cercospora nicotianae; assembly: GCA_029490675.1. Classification (NCBI taxonomy): domain Eukaryota; kingdom Fungi; phylum Ascomycota; class Dothideomycetes; order Mycosphaerellales; family Mycosphaerellaceae; genus Cercospora; species Cercospora nicotianae. The sequence continues at coordinate 3,384,413 of JANQAT010000010.1, read as the reverse complement.
CCGCAACTATGGCTGCCTTCGCCGAGCCATTTCCACAATATAAGACCGCCCAGACGGTTTTTCGGTTGTTCTCTATGGGTGACCGGAAGAATGAATCGCCTTTCGTGTTGTCTGATGCAACATCCGCGAAGTCCAAGGAATGCCGATGCTCCTCAGAATGAACTAAGACTAGCATGAATCCTGCAAAGCTCAAGTACGGGGTCTTGGCGGCGCCATGGATCCTGCGCAGAAGCGAGGTGTTGGTCTTCGACGCTATCACGTTGACTACACGTGGGAAAAGCGTGTCAGATCGGACTCAATGCTGGAAGCTTCATACTTACAGGGCAGTCAATGTACGTTGCAACTTCTTTGAACAGCCACGAGCTGCGGTTCAGAACACGCAAGCGCAGTGATTCCTGTAATCGTCCCACGACTGTGCTCGTAATGCAAAAGAAGGTGTCCAAAGACGTCTAGTTTTGTGACTGAGACGCATTGTGGCACGCGAGACGTGGGCTACTTCGTCAACACGAAATATTGACGATCACCACAGACCAAGAAGCGTGGCATCACGGCGATCGCAAAGACCACTCCAAAAACAAAGACCAACAGCATCACACTTAGCAGATCACATCAATCTGCGCTTCTTGGCCACCAACGATCTCACGATCGTTCGGCCTTCACGCGATGTTGTGACACAAGATAGCAGTCCTGGCGAGCATCGATTGAGAGACTGGGAAGACATAAATACTCTCATTCTCGCTCGAGAATATAGTATCTCTGCACCCATCGCAGCATCCCCGCAGCAGTAACTACCACCCACGGCTACTCGCAGCTTCCAATTCAGCAGATACCATGCCTTCCATCAACATGATACTCACGGCAGGCCTTGCTGCACTCCTTTGCACTATGGTTCGAAACCTCTTTAACCTTATGATCACGGATTGATCGAAAATTAATAGAGCTTCAGGTCGACGCCAATCCTCTCACGAAGCGCAGCACACTCTCCCTACAAGACAGCGCAGTCCCAGGCAGCTGTACAGGCAGTTCAGCATGCTGTACCCCAGGCTGCAGCATCACGATTGGAGACTTTCACGGCTGCAGCGGCACCCGTGCCTTTGGCGGCACCTGCAAACAGAACTCTGAAAGCCCAGATGGAACTTTAGACTGGCCACAGGATAAATGTAACGATGTCCAGGTCACGTTGTTGAGGCACACCGATGGTCGTTCGGCAATCGATCTCTACCACAAGCCAAGCAAGACCTATGACCGCTATGTCTTTGGCGATTGTGATATCCCAACAGCAGGAGGGAGCCGGTGCATCGCACAAGGTGGTGGCTGTGTATGTTCGACTTCTCCAATCGGCCGTAGACGTGCTCAATTCGCTAACATAAGTTGTACAGAAAACTGTTGAGCAAGTTCTCACGGGTGCTCAGGGCTGATGACTGATCAATGCAAAGGCTTGGCTTCCAGTATGACAGCAGTGTCCCGGGTACGCTAGGTGAACCATGTTGTGGTGGGTGGAAACGATGCTGAGGGAGAGGTCCATGTTGTACCATGATGCCTATCACCGATGAAATTTTAGATGCTGTTCTTCACTTGTCCAGAGTGATCTGGTGCAACTTTGCTTGATATGTCACGAACAAACCCTGTAGTCGGAGTACTCATATTCCGAACTCACTAGAAGCCACTTGGGTAGAGGGTGTACACCGCGTAGCATCCCGTCGTGTACTGCAGCTGTGATCCTGTTCATGTTCCAGCGCCTGAGGCCAGTTATGTTCCAGTGCCGTTGTGGTTGCACTATCGATCGCGCAGAGAATCAGACGTCCATTCTGCTTGTCGTGGGTCGATGTATATGGTCCCGACAGCACTGAAGGATTTCAAGCTTCCGAGAACTATCTGCTTTCCTTGTTGCACTATGCACATGCATGCAAGTACAAGACCGATAGCGACCATCCATCTGCTTTCCATTGTTGCGGCTAGATTTGGCAAGGGGAATGCTGTAGCCCTTATGGCCCGCACAGAGTGCAACCATGATGAAGAGGCCTCATCTGTTGACGTTGACTGGGCAACTCTTGAAGCCGTTCTGCCATCCAGTTCACTGTCTTGCAGCCAGAACTTAACTGCTTACTTGTATCCCATGCTCTTATAAGACTCAACCGTGTTGACGCTCTTCTTGTCAACTACAAGCATTTTGCTCCGCCATGTGTGAACTTTAGTCCGTATTTCACGAGATGGATCAAGAGGCAAGTCAGTGAATCAGCGACTCAATGGACATTAGTGCATCCACAGGCAACGAGTTGGGCATCCTATCGTAGGGGAGGGATGGCAGGTCCAGCAGCGTTTGTGCTCATATCAAAGCAGGTATCAACACATTCGGCGGAGCCGCCATTGATCGAAAGCGAAGCTGAACGAAACAATCCTGGAGGCACAGCGGCAACAGTGACCGAAGGCCTCGTCCTTGCAAGTGGCGTTAACCCGAAGTGCCGTTACAAGTTCCGTAGGTAAGGCATTTCTTGCCGCACCAGGAGTCTAAGGGTCGAGTAGGCAGTGAACGGAGTGGCAACAGTACTGATAGGCAGACCGCGAGTCGAGGTTGTAGACAGGGGCCTTAGTCTGGAGGCACACAGTCGTTGGACGGCCAGAGGCCGGCACACGGCAAGTATTAGATCAGGGATTGTATGCATGTGATAGAAAGCATCATCCGACTGGTGACTTGACTTTCGACAAACTTGACTAGACCGATAATTGGCAAGAGGATTGCAATGCCGGCGAAGCCGGAGACGCGATCATGGTCTGATGGAGGTCGGCCAACGCTCGTGGCTTCGCATGCAGATCAAAAGCGGAGCGTCACCTGGATCGATACCTTGCGTGACCATCGGATCATGGCTCAGACCGAGTGTAACTCACCGAGAAGAGACATCGGTGGTCCGTAGCTCATTTGGCACAAAGAGTCTAGTGTTTCAGCTCCGAAGTCCCTCGTAAAGAGCCCATGATCGGTGAAGATGATCTTATGATGGCAGGGCGCGACGAAAGCATCGCGAGGCATTCAGCTCGCGCTACCCACAAAATCGGGGCAGATGGGATGAGACCGAAGGCCGGGAATGAGGCGTCGACAGACCTTCCCGCCTCAAGGCCCTTCAAGTGTGTGCGAGCAGAGATTTAGAAACATCCGCGGTTCGACCAACGCTTTGAGGTCATCCACGACATGGTCCACAGCCACGAAATCGTGTTCATTTCGCTTTCGCAAATCTGGGTATTGGCAACGTAGTGCGGCTCGCACTCTTGACCCCGGCATAGTTGTGGTACAGTATTGCAGAGCAGGGGGAGAACCACTGTGGACTTCAGCGCATTTGCCATTGCCATTGATTGGTCAAAGTAGACCACCTCCAACACTGCACAGTCCGAGTTACATTGGTGTGGCAACACGTTACCTAAGAGTAGTACCGAGGCAGTGCAAAGCATGTGGGCCGCATCCTAATCTCTTCCATTGGCTCATCGATCAATTACAGCATTTTCTCGGCCGAATGGGCCATGGTCATGTCTACTGATACGACACTACAGTAATGGTCTAGCTGTGTACTCCGTCTTGTGATACAGCCGTCTCCCACACGTAAATAGTATCAATAATTGCCAAGTTCACCAAATGTCTTCATGAAGCAAGTGCGTGCTAATCATTCATGCGGGTCTTGCATTGCAAGACCCTAGTTCGCGTATTTCATCCCCTTCCCGTAGATAAGTTTTGATGCACACCTTCTGTGCTTGGCCACACTCCATCTTTGCTGATGGGCTTTGTAATAGGTGTGGTTTGAGACGTCACCCAATGATGTGATTTAATATTCTCGGGGCCGGTCGTGGCATCAGGAGTCAGATTTACTGGCTAGCAGACTTATCTTTGCTGATGGCATGTGCAGGGCTACGATGAACTCGCTGCGTTTGCCCTTCGTGATGACGTTCGGCAGTACTTCCGAGCATAAGTCATTATGCTTTTGCCTGGAACGCCACGGATTGATTGCGGCCGACTCGCGAGTCGGCAATGCATGCAAGGATGACTGTACTTATCATTACGTGGCCCGTGCTTTCGACGTCTATGCCTCAAAGTCAAAATAAGCCCATGCTTCTCAGCGCGGCGATTACTAAATCTGTGCTGACTACTACGCTGGCCCTGACTACATGTGTCCTGACTACCATATTGCTGTTGACTACTCACATGTTTACGCAGGACACATAGCATCGCGACGACTGGTCAGGAAAGTGGATAGCAGTGCGGTAGACAAAGCCACAGATTGAATGATGCAGAGATTTCACCTTGGTTCCATCGCATATTTTCGTCCTTCAGCCCACGTCTCAACTTTTGTGCGTTACCCCAAGAATGAGCCTCCATCAATACTCCTCGCAGCCATACCACAACCACCAAAGCGGTGAGTATCGTTGCAGTGAGATGCTAGCCAGCACTGTTACTGGAACTTTTGACGTCTACGCTTGTACTGACCTCCGACAAAAGGCGCACAACCTTGGTCTTGTGATTCGCAAATGCAACAATGCTTTTGACTGGTGGACTCCACATCTAGGCGTGTACTGATTAAACATAGGACTCAATGTCGACATACGGAACAGCCCATACGGAATGCTACACGAGCATGATCGATCGGGGCATCTCCGCTCTTGGTGAATGACGACAGACCATGTGCGATGTTTGTTCACGGAGTGCATAACACATACCACAGTTCTGCAACCTTGAGTCTCAACATTGATCGCTGAGCGGAGTGGGATCAACCGTTGACCACATACAATAGAAAGAGTGCGGAAACACTACAGACTCGCCCTGCCCTTCTGTGCGTATGCGGGTCGTCCGGACCACTTCTTGATCCTCGGGATCTCACACCGTGCAATAGCTTAGCACTACCCATAACGATCTCTCCTGGCATGAAAATAAACGGTGGCCGCGGAAGAGCAGGACCGAATGCCCGAATGCAAACAGGGTGCTTGGACACCCCTGGCAAATCCCCTGTCGTCTTTACGAAGCCGCGCTTTGATGATAACGAGCCATGGAGCTGCTTGAGAGAAGTACAGATGGAAGGGACGACCTGAGCGAAGGGACCATCGGTGATTTCAGCACAAGAGCTCGAGCCATCCTATCATTTCCGCTCATCCTCTATTACATTATCATGGTATCAAAATGATTCGAGATGCAGTGAAAGTCGGCTTTCGCGTGCAATTCGAGGAACAGCTAGTTCCAACTGCTGTCCGTCTGGCCGCCATTGATGTTGGAGAAGGAAGTTGTGTTGCGCCCTGAAACAAGAATGGCTGAGATCATGCCACCTCCGCAGTCACACTCCCAAGCGATGCCGCCGACAACTCTCGATATTGTGCAACCACAGAAGGATCCACCGGGGAGCACTTGAATGGAGCGAGACCGTAAAGCGAGGTGGCGGTCCCAGCCGCACTCCTCGTGCCATAACATCTGCTTGGCTGTCGAAAAGCTCAGGATACCGCTCAAAGAGAACTGGATCCAGACGATAGTCGTTGTAAGTACGGATACCCAGCCCAAGCACCTGAAATGCAGCTCTGGCAAGGATTGCCGACCCATATAGCTCCTCTACACTTGCAGCAGGAAGCTTCCCCGATCCGTCTGATCCACCCTCTGAAGCAGACCGTGTTGCCCGATCCTCATCTCCCGACGATACTCTGGTATTACAACCGTGGTGACAGACGCTATTAGGTCTGTCAGGATGACAGTTTGAGGCTGTGACAGTGTGTACAAGTGGCCACAAAGGAACGAATCCCACAACGGGTGTTGGGCATTTGATCAACTGAGACAAATCGGCTTCAATGGCCCAACAAGAGCCGATGTCGTCAATGATCTGGTCCAGCTTAGGGTTGGCAGAGTGGTAGATGATCAAATTGTCTCGGATGGAAGGCCATGGCATCCAGTCGATGATACTGGGATGTGCGGAGAAGGTTTGAATTTTGGTCGGTCGGAAGTGGGGTACGATTTTTCGCCAGTTCATTTCTGTTCTATTCATTCTCCAAGCAGTCAACGCCTGCAGGTTGGTAAAAGTCCTCGTGTCCCATGCTTTTGCGGACTGCCAAGTGTTGTTGGCGAATGCTTGAATCACGCAGGAGATGGCGCTTGCCAGTCTGCGAAGACCGTCAATATTTAGATATCAATCGTCTACTTGGAGATTGCGCTCACTTCTCGTCGCCCAGATGTCGTTTCGCAGCGAAAGTAGAATGATGTGCGAGGCAGGCTTCGTACGTGTCAATGTGATCAGAGAAGATCGAATTCGTTCTTTTGACTAGCGACATGTTGCCATGCGCCATCGACCTCTCCACCAGATCTTGGTATCGCTCGGGACCGAGTTGCGATGACTGTAGAGGCATTAGAGACATGGCCTGTTGAACAAACCCGTTTGCTGTGGGATGGGACTTTCCCATTGGCGAATTGTCCGCGTATTGGAACATAGATCCTGGTGCTCCGTAGTTGGAGGACGAATAATCGATATTGAAGTTGTGCCATCTCTGTTCCTGCAGAGCTGGGTTAATTCCGGCACCTCCGTCGCGAGTTATATGCGATGGCGCCGTGTGTTCGTGCGCGTATGCTTCTGGAACATACGCCTCCGGATTACTTGTGGGGACATCCATTCGGTCGGACGTCCTCGCCAGCTCGATCGTAGAGTCTGGCGTCGCAGATGCAGTTTTGCCGGAGACTGACCTCTCGCGTGAGTCTATGGCAGTCACAAAACTGTCCAGTGGGACCTAGTACACGATCAAATCAGTAAGGGGTGTTCGTCGCACGAAAGTTGGACCTCAACATACATTTTCCATTCCCAAGGCTTGCGCCGCAGAGTCGGCCACAGCTTTCAGCGATATCTGGATACTGATGGCTTTTTTGTGGATCTCCAGCAATTGTTGACGGAGCTTGGCATTCTGATCCTGTAGCTCAGCAGGTGTCGATGTCTTCTCGAGGCGTTCCTCTAGTTCTTGGATTCTCATTGCCTGCCGTGCTCGGAAGGCCCTCTGGGACATGCGGTTCCGCAATTTCCGCTGCTCTGGACCATTTGCACCTTCATCGCCAGTATTGTCCGTATCACGAGAGGTCGCCGGACGTTTGCCATTTCGAGGTGCTCCCGTGGGCATTTTCGGACAGCTGTATTGCGAGTACCAGATGGCAAAGGCTCAAAGGCTCTTCGAACTGGTCGGGCTGGCACCGATTAAGTGCTAGTAGTCAGATCGACGTCCGTGCCAAACCTTGTTTGTAACTCATTAGCCATGGTTTCCGCTGCTGGTGTGGCTGATCGATAAATCGGCTCTTGGTCTTCGTCAGCATGCCAAGGCCGGTTCTGGCGTGTTTCTACCGGTTCCAGGACGTTCTTCGCAGGGCGTGTTATGCATATGAGCGATCCTTGCACTGTTGCAGCACAAAATAGTGCCCACATCCTTGTTTCACATTTACGAAGATAACCGAGGTGAACAATCACGTGTGCCAAGCTTCATTGTCCCCTCCTCGAGACGACTCGCGCTTCCCGCCGCTTCTCACTTTGGAAATTGCATCACAGTTGCAGTAGCGATGGAGAGTGGCGGGTCAGGCCATGCCTTTTGCCCTCTCTGCCTGGTGGGGTCATGCCCACTACAGTATGTAGTTCTTTCACTTGGGGCAAACCTCGTGGAAGTTGTCCAGGCACCGCATACCTACTCCTAGCACGAATCAAGCGGCACTCTGTCTTACGCGACATATCACCGCAACCATGGGCTCCGTAAACGACCTTAAACAAGCACAGGAGCACATGAGGGGTCAAGGCTGGTGCGTGATTCCAGATGTGCTCAGCACGCAAGAGACGAAAGTAGTACTTGATGAGCTCTGGTCAGCAGCAGCGAAGGCCAACGAGCGTGGCGAAGACACTTTTCTACCATTCCTCGATCCCAATGAAAGCAATGTTCGGGTGAGTGCTGTGTAGCTTGTTCGAACTGGTTTCCTCAATTCAGTTTGCATAGGTCTTCTACCTTCTCGAACATGAGATCTTTCGAAAGCTTATCCAGCACGAGACGGCGATTGAAATGGTGAATAGTGTGCTCGGCGAGAATTTCCTCATCAGCAACTTCACCGCCAACATCGCCCGGCCTTGGAGCAAGTCCATGGGTTTACACTCTGACCAGTCGCTTGTGACCCCGGACCCGTGGACCCGGATCGAAGCTATGAATGTGATATGGTGCTTGACCGATGTCTATTTCGAGAATGGCGCAACTTTGTATGTTCCAGGGTCAAATAAATGGCAGACTCGCGACGACATTCCCAAAGTGCGTTGAAGCTTATCTCGTCGAGAAATGACTGCTCTGATAGTCTCATGACAGGATGCTAAAGAAAGGCTTAAACCATTCGAAGCAAAGGCTGGTTCGATCGTCGTTATGGACGGCACCGTGTGGCATACGTCGGGCGCCAACATTACTCAAGATCAAGATCGTGCCCTGCTTTTTGGCTACTACACCAAGCCACATCTTCGACAGCAGGTGAGTGACCGGGCAGTCCCTGGTCACGGCGCGTTCAACTCCGTACTTATTGCATAACTAGGTGAACTGGACCAGAAAGCTTAGCCCAGAAGTCAAAGCATCTTTGTCGCCTGAAATGGAAGAATGGCTTGGGGTAAGTGCAAACATGTCTCTGTGTGCATTGCCATCTTATGTTTGTGACAGCTCGGCGTGACTGCAAACCTCGGGGAGGCCATCATGCATCTCAAGTATCTGGACGACCAGTTTGCTGAGGATGGAGGCTCGGGGGCAAATGCGGCGGCTGCTTTCGCGAACTCCTCCCATAGTAGATAGAGGATGTCTGTGCGCTCATCAATCGTCGAAATTCGTCATGCGAAGTCACTTCGCTTTCAAGAATTGAGAAATTTGAAACAGGCTCGAACCTTACACGGCAGTTGCTGGGTCGAGAAATAAGCACATGCACCAAGCTTCATCTCGGGGAAAACGCAGGATCGCATGGAAGGATGCACATCAGTCTTGGCGCGCCAAAAGTGTATCCTGCGTGACTAAAACTTCCTTTACTCACCCTTTGCCGCAAGAACCCAATGCGATCAGCCCGCACACCCCATCCGCGGCCATACCTGTCATGGCAATTGTGACCGCTGCCTTCCTGAGCCACCTATGGCGGTGGAGCCGTAAAGGGCTAACCGCATTGTGGGACTCACAAAAACGACCTACACCGCCATGATGTGCGACACCGTCCACATCTCGCTCAGGAGAGTTGCCTGATAACAAGCAGCGGGTCGGGTAACGAAGCAGAAGAAGATTCCCCACCAATGGGATTTGTTGGTCTACCGCACAATCAATGACCATCTTTCACTAATGATCGGGTCACGCGTCCCAGATCAGAAGCTATCGGGTGCTGATCACAAAAAGGAAGCATGAGAGGTGAATTGATCTCCTATCGCTCGTTGCACGCCGTGCAGATTATTCTCACCAGAACTTCGATCCTGATGGACGACGGGAAGGACATCGATTGTCATGGCAGCGAAGTATTACACGGAGCGGGTGCTGCTGGCCTTACGCGCTGTTGATTCATGGATCTTCCTCACCAAAAAATCGCGCAGTCAATCGGTGCCGTGTCACAGCGTAGGCTATGGGGGTCTCGGAAGACAGGTAGGAAGCCCGAGACCGCAAACTGAATCGAGAGCGTTCATTGTATATGGCATTCGAGACGTCGCGAACGTCCTTCCCGAGCCTCACATCTTGTCCCTCGCAACTCGGAACTCGGAACTCGAACAGCAGCTGAGCATTTGCCTCTTTCACCCATTATTCGCCGGATTGACCATGCATCGATCCGAATTGTGCACCGACGGATCCGGATTTCCCCACCACGTCGGAAAGAGGTGCGCCGTCCCACTTCCTCCAGCCACAGCGAACGTCAAGATGAACACCATGACCTGCGCTCCGCCATCCAGCGCCGCAGAGAGCAAATAATTGTAGTTGACGAACCATCTTGCATGGTACTTCCTCACATACCCCTGGAAGACGAATCCCACAATCCAAAACGTCGTGAGTGAACTGTTGATGCCAACGAAGAGATTACCGGCATACCAGAGGACGATGCATGGATTGATGTATGCCAGCACTTTGGACAAGAAGAAGGTCTTGGGCAGATATCGGTATCCGAGGTAGAACGGTAGGGGAACGGCAAAACCAAGGAGGAAGGCAATGGTGACCCATTGGTATTGCGCGCCGAAGGAGAACATCCTTGGAGCAATCGACCAAGCAATAGCGAGGGTATTGAACTGTTGGATGTTTTGACCCGACCAGATACTGTTGCCCTGGACAGCGACCAGGATGTCGAATTGATTCTGAACGATCTCCCACATCATGACCCAATTCATGAGGGCACCGATGAGGCAGCCGGAGACCTGGAGCACGAATGTATCGCGTGGTGGAAGATGCGCGTATTGCGCGATACGAAGATCCCGAGACAAGACACCCGCCTGCGAAGCACCATTGTATGCAAATGTGGTGAAGTAGAAGTTGGCAAGAGGGCGGCCAGGAAACATATACCCTGCTAGCATTTGAGCTATCGGTTGCAGGTTGAAGCCGAATCCTGTCAGGCCTTGCAAAGAGTTGAAGAAGAGGGAAAAGAGCCAGAGGAAGACGGTCGAGAGCAGGAATCCCCACCACGGCAGCGTCGACTTCATCACGTGAAGGCAGACGATACCAGTGATCCACGCTGCGACCACAACACTGGCCCACCACCACGAAGGTACCTCTTTGTACCCGTTGCGCATCATCAGCTTATAGTGTGGATCGAGATCGGGATGTCCTTGGATGGCTGCAACACGCTCCTCGTAGGACTCATTCTTCCAGAAGCGGTAAGAGTCGATCTGAAAGAGTTTGCGCAGACTGGTGGGATGCAAAAAGGACCACGAATCTTTGAGATCGTCGTAATGCCACAGAAACATGTAAACGATACCAGCAGTAAAGCCCATATTGGAGGTGATCAAATACAGCAGATACGTAGCTGTCAGAGCAGGTGCTCCCATAACGTCCAGGGCATCAAAGTCGATGGTGAAGTCCGGCTGCAGGATGAGGGTCTGATTGTAGGTGGTGTAATTTGTTGGGGTACTCGACGTCTGGTTGAATAGCTGCTGTGCCATCCAAGGGTAGTTCTGTGCGTCCCAGACATTGCCGTAGTAGGTGCCTGCAGTTCTTGCTGTCAGTAAAGGTCTCAAAGGGAGCATAGCTTGCCAAGACATACTCGCAAAGATAATGTAGCAGACAAAGATTCCCAACATCATGTTTGTAGTCGTCTTCAGCGGATACCACAATGGCGACTGAAACGATGCAATGTAGTTCCAGTCGAGGCAGATGCTCAGAACTCCAAGACCTTCGTTTCCCGACGCACCACCAAAGATGTTAGAGAACACGATTGAATGTTGATCTGCCAGGCAGAAAACAGAAACACCAATTAACAATGGCATGATCCACTCCGGTATGATCTCCCAGAAGAACATGGCAAAGAATGCAATATACCAGAACCGCATTTTCTTCTTGGTCTCGGCCTTATTGCCATGCATTGTCTGGAGTAGAGTGTTGATCGGTAGAGCCATAGGCCAGATCATCTTGGTGGCGTTGACTTGTATACGCCTCATCATACCAGCAACGCCAAATCCGAGAATTTGAGAGGATAGAACGATAAATATCCCAGCACCCTTGCTCGGATAGCCGCCATAGAAGAGCTCCTGAGCAGCGAGAGCTTCAGTTGCCAGAGCAGATACGGCGGCTGCTGATGCCATGATAGTAATGGCGGCATGCTCTTTCTTGGTGAAGGCATGTGGATTCAGATACCGAAGCACTCCCCATCGCGGAATAGCAATTGCCATGAAATCGCCAAGGACGTACGCAATAACCGTAATAAATACCAATGAGACGTAGATGGTCTGCGGCTTGAAGTAGAAGATTTCTTGCAGGACGGAGGCGAAAATGGCGAGACCAGATCCAAGAAAGAATGTTCGGAAAGTCATGACAGGCTCGGTAGGGTCGTCTTCCATGTCAACAATCTTCGTCGACAGATCGGCTGCGGACTCAACGACATATCCCTCATGCTTCTCGAGCTCTGCATCGGAGAGGCTGCCTGCTCCAGATGAAATGTTGTCCATGATTTCGTGCTCCTCCTTCCGATCACTCATGCCTGACTTCACAGCTTGGAGTCCGCCGACCTCAAAGGTCGACTTCTTCATGCCATCATTGCCAGTAGACATTGTGAAGGCTTCACAGGCCGAAGCACAATGATTGTCAAAGAATCGAGCACGACAAAAGCTGCTGGAGAAGATCAGAAGGTGCCCTCGTCTGGACTTATCTCCATCTTATCTCGCAACCCTGAACTGGCCTGGCCATGTTTGAATGCGTGCCACGCGACACGCGACACCAAGCATGGGTTGTGACATCCAAATGTACAGCGCCATACGTTAGACTTGTACCTTATCACAGCCATTGGAATGGTAAGCGCCTTCCAGAACTGTCCTAGCGGCCTCAAGCTTTTGCCAAGTTGACACAAGCACCTGCCCCATGGTAGCTAGCTCGGTGGCGTATACATCGGTTGACAGTGTCCCAATGGTGCGATTGGATGCAGTCTGCAGTGTGTAGGCGTGTGCAGCATTGCACGGCATCAGAGGTGAGGTCTCTTTTAAGTATCGACTGCAGCAAGATGCCGTGCCACCCGCTGAGATACGATACGAGCCTCTGTATTCATCTCCGCTCGATCATTGATGCTTCCTGTATAACTTAAATTTTCATCGCAGGAGAAGATACAATAAGACATGTTCAAATCAGAGATGCTTCTGATTGCGCATGTTGGATTTCTGGGCCATGCATCAGTAGCCGATCACCCACTCTTTTAGTCGCGCAGACGGCACAAGTGCAACCTGTACTTGTGAGCGGTCTCAGCCGGCTATTCTTGAGTTCTTTGTTGTCAAACCTTGCAACCATGCTGCGATAGCGTATCTTGCGGTAGTTGTCCTCCCGGAACACGACCTGTCGGAGCAAATCCTGGCCATGAGCGGCTATCGCGGATGTCTCGGCTCACTGCTGGCGAAAGTGCTGCCGAATAACTGCGACTCGACTGGCTAAAGTCGATCGTTTGATCAAACATTCGCCTCCATGCCTCACAATCTCGCACCATGCTTGACCGCCTTTGAGTCGCCGAAAACGATGGCTTTATCAATTTCCACCTCTTTGGCGGCCATCACCCGACCAAAATGGCTGCCCTCGATGCGTCTCCGTATCCACCTGTCGCAAATCTCAGCAGATACTTCATCGCCATCGCTCAAAGCATCTTCCGCCAGCAGCAAAGTGCATATGACCCAACCAAGATCTTGACACAGCGCTCTGCCATCCAATGCCAGCTCATCTCTGCTTCGTGTCTGAACCCCGTTCTGAACATTTTTCCAGACCTTCTCCAAGCTTCGTGCCCACTGAGCTCGTCCAGCACCTTCCCATCTCTTCGCTGCGTTGCTCACGACATCTTGGAGTGCAACCAAAACTTCAGCTCCACCTTGTCCTTTAACAATTCGCAGCACATCATCTGCTTGGATGTTCGTCGTTCCTTCCCAGATGCTCAACACGTTGGCGTTCCGGAAGATTCGTGCGACGTTCAGTGCTGGGTCTTCATTCTCCAGATAGCCTACTCCGCCAAGATTCTCCATGCACTCTTGCAGTCCGTGAATGGCAGCTTTCGCTGTCAGCATCTTAGCCAGCGGCGTGCAGAGCCTGAGGAGCTGAGACTTCAGTAGTCCAGCAGCTTCGAGCGCAGATTGATCTTGTCGTGCGGAAGTTGGGGTATGTTCAGGCCTCTCCGAATGGCCGAGAAGTGCAGCTGTGTAGAATGCCAGGTGCATCATCGCCCGATACGTGATATGATCCTCTGCCATAGTTCTGATATGGACGGGCGTATCCATGAGGAGTTTATTCCGAACACTGCGCACTTGCGCAAATGCTCGCGAGATTGCGAGACCTCGTCCCAGATCCCCAACTGCTGAGACTGCGTTGTGCAAACGGGTGATGTTGAGCACTGTGCTAATCTCCTTGGTTCCTTGTCCTGGTTTGCCAAACCGATACGCTCGCATATTGTCGAGGATAAGTTCGGCTGTAGGCATTGGGCGAGTACCAAGTTTGGACTTCAGGCGTTGGATTTGGATGCCATTCAACTTCACGTTCGGCTTGTGCTCTGAGACCGCATATTCCAAGCGGCGTTTGGTGGGTGCAAAAAAGGCAGAGATTGAACCCGATGGCTCTGTCGCGAGAAGCACAGTGCTGTCAGCATCTGTCGCAGATGAGAACCACTTGAAGCCAGAGATTGCCATGGGTCCAAGGGGATGGCCAACATGGTCCTGGCCGCCCTTTTCAGTGGCTATGGATGCTTGCGTCTCGGTGTTTCGCACATCGCTCCCACCTGGTCGTTCAGTCATCCATTGACCGCTCGTCCAGGCAACCGTGGGGTCCCTGCTGATCAGTCTGTTACGAGCATCTTCGAAGACTGATCTTTCCTGCTGTTCCAAGTCTGCCTTCTGCAGCTGCAGCGTCAACAATCTTGCTGCTCCATCAGTCATAGCACTGGGGCATGTCACACCCGCATTCCATGGGTCCCAGATATGGTACTTCACGAACTGATACACTCTTGCGTGGCGACCATATGTCTGATCATGACCAATAGCAACTATCCCTTCCTGGATACCGAGTTTCTGGAGTTCCTGCCATCCAGCAGAAGTCACCAGTTCATCGATGCGGTTGCCGAAGTCATCGTATTGCTTAACATAGGGCGTATTACGCTCTGCGTCCGCACCCCAAGCTCGAATCCGTGGAGTCAAAACTAGTTTACTGAAACGGCCGATATCAGGAGCGACACTCTGTTGCGTTGATGAGGGAAGGTAGACTAGACAAAAGAGTTAGTATATAAATACTATAATATGGAGGTGGCAGTACATTTGAAGATCCGCTGCAGCGTCGCGTCCTCTTCAAAGGAAGAGACGAGAGCCGGAGGTACCTGAAAGAAACCTGCCGTGCCACTCGAAGGAGGTTTGGAATGCTTGAGTTCCGGCATGTTCGTGCCTGGTGATAGGATAGATGTTGATCGGCTGCTTTGACTTCTGTTGAGATCTTGATGCTGACTTCTGGATGACCGGAGGACTGTTATCAGGTGCGAAACGATGGTGGTGCAGTTGAACCGAGTTCGTTATATGCGTGCAATTGCAATATGATTATTGATTCCAGCCCAGTATGTTACCATGAGGTTCCGAGTTGTGGTAGAGGTCGAGCCGAGGCCTCGGCCACATGCGGGGCGTTTTACGAGCAATGCGAGCATCGCCTCCATGATGCTGCAATGATAATGAATTTTGTCGGCGTGCAGAGCTAATGCGCTGCAGAATTTCAGACGATTCGCAGATAATGTGCGATGCCGTAAGAGCGAAGGTGCGAAGAGGAAACAATCTGCTGCTCAAAAAATGAAATCAATGCAGTGCAGTCGTCCAGACAGTCACACGTCAACATACCACTCGCATCCAACCCCGAAACCCTGGTGTCAATGATGAGACAGGTGAAGAAGATCTGCGCGCGATTTTCGAATCATTGCATACACCTGCGTGCATTCGTCGTATCGTACAAAGTGTACATTTGTCTCTCAGATTCCTCGGCCTCATGCCGTGCCGGCTGGACCGCCTTTGTCTCACCATATATCCTTCTACTTGAATCTCTTCTCTGCCGCCTTCCAGTTGACAACATCCCAGATAGCGCTGAAGTACTCGGCCTTGCGGTTCTGGTACTGCAAGTAGTAAGCGTGCTCCCAAGCATCGATACCGAGGAGTGGTCGGAATTGACCAACGACTGGGTCTTGATTGGCGTATGTCTTGATCTGGATGGCACCAGTCTGGACATCCTGCACCAGCCATGCCCAGCCTGAGCCTTGGATGCCGGCCAGCGCTGTGTTGAATTGCGACTTCAGGTTGTCCAGAGAGCCGAAGTGGGAGTCGATGGACTTGGAGAGCGCGCCGCTTGGTGGCTCACCACCTCCCTGAGACTTTGGTGCGAGGTTCTCCCAGAAGAGGCTGTGGTTTGTGTGGCCGCCTGGCATCTTTGTCAGCGTTTTATCCAAGTTGCTCGCATTTCGTGTCCATCAACACTGCCTCGCTCACCTCCGTGGAAGTTGATCAACGGCTGAATGGCAATCTGCGCCTGAATATCTCCCTTGTGCTGCGCCTCCTGCAGCTTCTCGATCTGTGTGTTGTAGGAGGTCACATAGGTGTTGTGGTGCTTGGAGTGGTGGAGCTCCATGATTTGGCCGGAGATCGCAGGCTCGAGAGCGCCATAGTCGTCTATGCCACTTGATCAGCATATGGTTACCATAGAGCTTGCCTGCTGCTATCAAGAGCATTGGCTGCCATACATGGAAGATCTGGAAGGGTGGCTTTGCCGCGGGTGAAGGTCGTGCTCGCAAGAGCTGCTTTCTTCGCGGTCGATGGCGCGGAGGATCGCAGGGCGGTGCGCAGGGCGCTTTGGCGGAGGAGTGTCGATGCCATTGTCAGATGGATTCTTTTCTTTCTGGCGAAAAGTGGTTACAGAGTTGTGGTTGTTGCAATGGAGCTCAGTTATGATGATGGACTGGAGCTCATGCAAACAAAACGTCACTACCCGGGCTTGGCCCTACGCCCGAAGCTCCGAGAAAGATGGTCATGATTATCACGCAGTTCCTTAGCATTGCGACAGCGAATCTGTGCTGCTGACAGATCATCTACTTGATGATCCTACACATTGGCTGGCGGGGTCCGACATTGCTCACCAGTCATGACAGTATCGGCTCTTCCGCCGAGATGCTTGGACAGCTCCCGAACGAGACCCCCAGCATAGAACATTGCACAGAGCTGGTGAACCACATGTAAGATGCAGCTCTGAGCGAGTGCTGCCTCCATGTAATCTGACAAGACACCGGGCGCACAACGGGCGCTTGCAGCACGGAGACTCTGTTGCCAGCATATCATTTGTTTGGAAAATAGTACAATAGTACAATGTATCTGGAGGTTGCTATACAGGCGGTTCTAGAGCGGTTTATGCATCTCGTCGGTCCACCTCGACTGGTCGCGGCCGTTTGCGTTTGCGGCTTCGAAGTTCTGTTTGTCAATCGAGGTCCAGTCATCGTGTAATTGTCTACCGGAGCTGTCTGAACAGCTTAGGCGCCGCGCATTGGGTCGCGCAGTGCATCATATGGAAGACTAGAATTGATCAGCCGCCTTCCTTCACAGTGTCGCTCCCAGCTGCTCCATGCAGCTCTCTCAACTTACACTCTTCAACGCAGTCCTCCTCGGCCTTGCCGTGGGTCTCTTCCTGGTGCTTTACGCGCTCGGCGCACTCGTCGTAGTGGTGCTTCAATGGCGCGCACTGCTTGGACTGCAGGCACTCTATGTAGTTCGCATGTCAGCGCACTGTTCTCCACGTTGCTGTCCTTCGTTTTGTTCGCCGCTAGCCAGAATGTACAGATCTCAAGCCCTGCACTGGTACTCATGTGGTGATGGCAAACATGCACGGGCATGACTTACCCTCCTCAAGCTTTGGCTTGATGTCCTCTGGCTCATCTTCCTCCTCTTCCTCTTCCTCCTCCTCTTCTTCCTCTTCCTCGTCGCCGCCCTCCTCTTCGCCGCCCTCGGCCTCTTCCTCCTTCTCCTCGCTCTCTTCTGAGCCCTCGTCACCACCTGTAGCATGTCATGTCAGCTCCGGCTTGTAATTGTGAGAGCGCGCGCGGGCGATGCTGCGACACTCCCTCATCCCCATCATGATTCCTCACCTTCGTCCTTCTGCGGCTCCTCGGCCTCGGCCTCGCGAACGGTCAGCGCCTCGTAGAGGTCGGACACATAGTCGAAGATGCCCATCGTGGCGGTAGATGGGATTGCGTCTGTTATGAGCCAATGGCTGATTGATCGAGTGCTGCTCACAGGTCGAAGCTTTTGCGTGGCAGGAGTTGTGTTCGGGAAAGAACGTTGCGGGTTGAGCCGCGGTCTTAGCGTATTTTCCAAAGCGTCAGCAAGCAGGACTGCCGGTGGTTGGCTGGATGACTTTCACTTTGACATCAACATCGAATTCATTTTCAAGTGGCATTCTTCAACTCCATCCCATATCTAACCGCTGGGCCTTCATCGCAAATGGCAGGTACATTGAGAGGAGCCTCGTGGCCTGCACGACATTCACAGCCGTGCTCGAAATGTGACGGATTAACTCTGTCACCGACATGAGCCAGACAACTATTCTTTCTACTCACACCTCGTGAAGTCGCAGCCGACTGCCGTGAGTTGCGTGAGCTGCCTGTGGCTTCATCAGTCCAAGATAACACAGGGATGCTTGGAAGCTGCTCGTTCCTGGGGTTGACGCGATGTGAGGCCAAGCACGGAGGAGGCACAGTGCTTCAGCATGCCACTAGCAGCCAAGCGATTGGATACGGACGACACCCAGCTTAAGCGCTCCTACGGGGCATAGTCGCAACCCTGTGGACTGCTATTCAAAGATTCCAGCTACACTGTCTGATGTCCTCGCCCTGATCTAGCTAGGGCGCGTCCTGGTATCTACAGGTATATCCTCTCCTCCGCCATGTACCTTGACACAAATCATTCCTGAGACTCTACTTTCCCAACTGTTGTATATATCTCATTTATCGTTGTATATATGCCTTCATTCTTATTTTTCAAGAGCAAGAAAGCACCGGTTGCTAGCTCTTCACAGAATTCCATCTCCACTAAAAGCCATGCATTAGGACAGCAAATCGTGCCGGCTGCGAATTCTGTTCAGGTTTACACTCACGACCAGAGTCGTTCCAACGCGATAAAATATAAAGCTGTCAGGTCTGAAATTAAAGAGATCCGACTCTTGAAGCTACTACCTGGAAGCGGTGCACAGCCTCTGCAATGTTCTCTTCAGCACACGGTGCTTTCGAAGAACCACACACCATACGAGACCGTCTCGTATCGCTGGGCAGAGGTCGATGGCAAGGACAGGATATTCATTGACGGCGTTAATGCAGAGATTACAAGAAGCGCGGCGATCGTGCTCCACAGGATGCGAGACCTCTCAAAGCCGCGAATGCTGTGGATCGACGCGATTTGTATTGATCAGACCTGTGACGACGGGAAGAACGACGAGAAGTCCGAACAAGTTGCTATCATGGGCGATATCTACCGTAAGGGATTCCGTAATCTCATCTGGCTTGGAAATGTACCGGAGGCAGGTCAAGTACAGCGAGCGTTAAAGAGCGTTCTGTCCAACATCGGCCGTTCCACAAATGGTCCTGAACACTTCCACAAGCTCATGGCTGGACCACCTGGCGCAATGATTCATGATGGGAAGTACCTTAATGGGAACACGGACTGGTCTGCATTGCGACGCCTCTTCGGACGGAAATGGTTCACGAGGCTATGGGTAGCCCAGGAGGCTGCACTGTCTCGGACCAGTATCTGCTACTTCGGCGACGGTCAGCTTCCGCTTCGAGATGTGTTGAATATAGCAGTCTGGCTGGTTTACAATTCCCTCTGTCTCCCTACAGACTTGGTGAACGAAGTGGGACTTTATGCAGCACGAGCCATGTGGTACATCCTGGACGAGAAGGACTCTCCCGACACAGACCTCTTCGCAGCTTTCATCATGGCCCAGAACTTCGATGCAACCAATCCGAAAGATCATGTTTACGCCCTCCGAAGCTTATACCGTGACCGACAGCCGCAACTACAGCTGGAGAAGTCTTTGCTGTATCCTGTCTACGACGACAAAAAGAAGTCGAAGTATGAGGTGTTCCGGGATGCCACTCGGGCGGCTATTGAAGATAGCAAACATCTGCATATACTGCGATTCGTCGATCCTGCCCAGACTCCAGATTGCTGGCCCTCATGGTTGATGCATTTCGACATCAAGACCAGCCGCGATAAAGATCCAATATGCTGGACTGGCAACCAGTTTGAAGCCGACAACAACACAGATGAGCATCCAGCGCGATTTATATCTCCATCTACTTTGGCAGCATATGGTGTTAAAATCGATCGAGTTGCAGAAGTCTCCGCAAGCTTTTCGAAAGCTCGATTGTGGGAAACAGGAGAGCACGCCCTACTGATGGACAAAGTCGGCAACATGATAAGAAAATGCCGAGGCCACGCGGATTGGGTGGGAGAGTTAGGCACAACTCTTGTCGCAGGAGGAGTCAGGGCCGATGACAAAACGAGCGTCAAAGACTTCATCGCTTTCTTGGAGTATTCGAGACGCAATCCACGTCGTCCACCGTTGACAAAACCGGGTCAAAGATACGACGAGAGCAACTTAAGAGCCAGCCGCTGGTTCAAAGCTTTTGAGCTGACCATGTATGGCCGCAAATTTTTCATGACAAATATTGGATTCCCTGGAGTCGGACCAAAGGGAATGAAGGCCACTGATCTCGTTGTGATATTGTGCGGAGCATCTGTACCTTTCGTACTTCGGCCTGATGAGAAGCGGCCGGGTAAATACAGACTGATCGGCGTCTGCTATGTCTTTGGTATCATGCACGGGGAGGCCGCGTACGAGGCGAAAGTGGAATGTATACACATTGTGTAGTACTTTCCGTCGACCATATATCACCTTGAAAATCTTGAATCATTTCTCTACAACACATTTGCCTTCATGTTTGTCCTTGGCGTGAATCGTCACGAGGTTGGAGCAGCATTGTTCTTGAGCCATGATTGAAGTCGGCCTCTTTTGAATATGGTCCACCACTGTAGGCGCCAAGCAACATCATAGGTACAATACCTTCTGATTCCGCTTGAGGCACGATTTGTTGCGGAGTATTGCTGTGTTGATGCGTTCCGGAAAAGCCGCGGTCAGGTCCAGCTCAGCGTTTAAGTACACCTGCGGCGTACTGTTTCAGTTCTGTGTAGCCGCCGGAGTACAGAGACCCAGCGCTTATCAATGCGCGTGGAGACTCAACGCCGCGAAGGAAGCGTCTGAGAAAGGCTAGCAGGCTTTCTCATGCAGCCCAGAATTGAGATGCACCGCTCTGCTGGAGCATTTGGAACAACGGCCGCTTCAAATGTGGCCCTGACGAGCATGGCTGCATGCTATCTACGTGTTCTGGATCATATGGACACTGTATATCATGGAAGACTCTCCATGTCTGTGGTGTGAAGGTGGTTTCACACACTATTTATTGTTAGCACTGTATATATGCCTCTCTTTTTCAGTCGTTCCAAGAACAAAGCGCAGGTCGCACCCAAGGATGGATTCAGCATCCGCAAGGTCGAAGTCCCGAGCAAAGTAAGATACGCACCTTCATCCTGTGCATCGCTGGGCGATCATCATGTGCAGCCGAAGTCGACTCTCCGTTATCAGCGACTGGATCACCAGAGAATGGAGATTCGGTTGTTACAAATATTTCCGGGGCAAGGCGACGAGATTATCAGATGCACAATATTGTACACCGCTCTTAGAGAGAAGCCCTATCTCAAGTACGAAACCATATCCTACTGCTGGGGAACGTCGAAGCAGAAGGAGATCATAGAAGTGAATGGACTGCTCATCGAAGTTGGCGTCAATGCATTTTACGCCATGCAGCGGGTCCGATCACCCACTGTTGCGCGTGTTATTTGGATCGATCAGATTTGCATCGATCAAGGATGTATTCCGGAGCGTAACCAACAGGTGGCGAATATGAGCAATGTGTATCTCTGCGCGAGACAGAATCTGATTTGGCTGGACCAAGACCGAGGGGCCGCTTCAGCAGTGAAAACATCACTGCAGGCAATTCTTGCGAACATCCGACAGGAAAGCCAGAACTTCACCAAGTTGTATGAAATGATGCACAGATCAAATGGAATGTTTCGGCGGGACGGACGCTTGCTCAACACCAGGCTGGATTTAGGACCGTTAAAGCGACTGTTCTCGAGCCCATGGTTCGGCAGACTTTGGGTACGTTGCCTTGCGCTACCACGTCCAGCACTACTGACCAGATCGCGAAGATAGTGCAAGAAGTCGCCATGGGCCGCTGGAACATATGCCATTTTGGTTCGGCCGATATCGTCCTTCGTGATGTCCTGAGAGCTGGAGTCTGGATGTTGTATAATACTGCTTGTCTGCCGGATGACATAGCAGATATGCCTTCACTGGTGCAAGCACTGAGCCTTTGGTACCTGACTGACGAGGTCATTCCAGACAAGAGGTATCGCAAGATCACCCAATCGCTTCCTCAAGCGCGGACGATTCTGCAGAATTTTGAATGTACCAATCCCCATGATAATGTTTACGGCCTCCTGGGTTTGTTCAAAGTTGGTCAGCCGATGTACGGCAAGACTTTGGCAGCCCTGAAGCCTGCGTACGAAAAGCCTGTGGACATAGTGTTCCGAGACGCCACACGAGCCATCATAGAGGACTCCGGATACGCAGACATCCTGCAAAGCGGATTAATGAAAGTCAACGACCGCCATGCTATTGTCCCGAGCTGGGTTGTCAATTTCCACGAGAGACCATACAACATGCACGATTCAAGTCCATTCGGAGAGCATTTCGCTGCGCACAATCGCGTGCTGTATAGAGAAGATGACTGGATTGGCAATCCGGATATCCTGAGACTCAGAGGCGTGTCCGTGGACGGCGTTCGGGCGTGCACAAGGCCTCTCAGCGATGCCACAAACAAGACTGCTTGTTTATTCTTTCGTGATGCTTACGAGCTTTCCCTTTCGGCTATCAAAGGGACTTCCCGGAAGCACAGCATCGAGATGTGCAGTGTTTTCACTGGCGGTTCAAACTGGCTGCTACAGCCATTGACGAAAGAGGATTTTGACGACTTTGGCAGTTGGCTTAGAAACTTAAGGATCGACTCTGGCCGTGTCGCTGGCCACGCAGATTTGGAAGCCACGCACTTTGCTAAAGCTGTCATGCGTGCCTGCCACAAGCGGAGGTTCTTTGTCACCCATAATGGACTTCTCGGTATTGGGCCAGGCGATATGGATAGAAATGACTTGGTTGTAGTGGTATTTGGCAGCTCGATCCCACTTGTGCTTCGCGACATTGGCTGTGGTCGGTACAAGCTTCTTGGAGGCTGCTATGTGTATGGAATCATGAAGGGCGAGGCCGTACAACAGCATGTATCGACAGGCAAGCCTGACCAGTTGTTCGACCTGATTTGAAGAACGTATAGAGATATTGCAGCCAAGATGATTCTTGTCATCCAGATCTGGTGGCGATATGTCGCGTGACAGAAGGTTGTCGCGTCTGGACAACTCTTCATGTAGTCGCCATGCTGGGCGGCGTTCGCAATGTGCAAGCACGGCGCCGACTACTGGTGGCATGAAATGTGAGATGTGATGAGGCGTGAGGAAAGACCTCTAAGCGCCGGAGGTTGTGCTTGGCGTGCCCTTGCAGCTGGGAGTCGACGGGCCGCTGGCAGCTCACGCATCTAAGCGCCCAACTTCTCACCAATCACTTCTTGCATCTGCACTGCACCACCTCCGCCTCCCAGGCGGTGGGCGAGCGCGATTGGGCTCGAGATATACACGGCGAGGTCCCCATGTGTGACTTCGTGATGGCTTCCGTAAGTTGCTGGACAACCTTTCCATTTCCTACCGTTCGTGTCAGACAGAAAAAGGGCCATCAAAGCCCATAATACCAGCAGATCAGCACCTTCTCAAGATGGGTCGAGGAGGTCCTGCATACATCAGCTACACGGCTCTCGTGCTTCTGTTTGGACTCCCGGGGTGCAGCGCAGGTCTCTGGGATGTGGACATCGATCTCAGTCCAGCACCACCAGCTGAGTCTGGACCACCGTTTTCAGCAAACGCAAGCCGGAATCGAGACATATTGCCATATCAGGTCATCGGAGTCGTGGGTGCCTACGTAGCCTCTGTGCTCATCATCGGCAGTCTGTTACTTACGATAGGGCGAAGATTGCGACGACAGGCGCAAACCATGGCAGAACAAGCCACAGAGATGGTCAAGCCTACGAACAAGGCATTCGACAACTCACCCCTGAGTCCTGGAGGAAGCGTAAGAGGCTGGCTGCGCAGCAAAAAGAGCACGGCGAACAGTGTACGCAGCGCGAAGAGCAATTTGCGATCTCCTGGCGGAGCGAGCGTAGCGACCTTCGACAGCAATGTGGTGGAACAGGACAAAGAGCGTCAGAAAGAAGCACTCGCGCGCGTATATGATGCTGTTTATGCACATGATGAGTCGGAAGTGCCGCCATACCCTCAGAGCGGAAGCTACGCCTCGGCACCAGCAAACGGGCGTCCGGTGCTGCGGAATTTGGACCTGGACCGTGTGAGGAGTGGTGGTTCACAAGCTTTGAGTCCGCGCTCACCGAAATCGCCATACTACGCTGCAGCGCCGCCCAGAGATGTACTTGCGCAACTGTCGCCCAGATACAAGAACGATGCGCCTCAGTCTCCATTGCGAGGCTCGCATGAGAATCGAACTGCTTCGTACAGCAGTGACAAGACGACTGACTCCGGCAAACTGCGAAGGAAGTTCAACGCTCTCAATATCAAGACCAACGGACCTGCGGTCCTCCGCGACAACCACGACGGAGCTCGTGAGCCACTATCGCCTCGCGCATATATCAACCCAGGTCCGCCTCCTGAGCCTCCATCAGCACGAACAGTCGAAACATATCCATACACACCTACCACACCAGGAACAGCCGTCAGCTATCCCTTTCCTGAAGATGAAGACTTCGATGATATACGGGACCTGCCTCCTGCTCATCCTCAAAGGCAACGCGGATTTACCAACGGAAGTCAGCCTCCCTATAGCCCTACCAGTCCTGGGCTCCCTTCAAGTCCGGCTCAGCATCGAATTGGCTCTCTGCCTCGCCGCAATACTCCTGCTGGGAACGTTGATCGACCACTGGCGCTACGGCAATTCAACGAGGAGCAGAAGCAGATGCAGCTGCAACGAAGCCAAGTCAGCCTGGCGTCGCCCACCGCGAATCAATTTCCATTGTCACCAGCCGGCGCGTGGAATACACGGCCGGCGTATCCAGGAGGGCTTCTGTCTCCCGCCATACAGCAAACTGTCCTTCAGACACGCAATGTACACAACGGGCCAACAACCGCTGGTGGCACGCTATTACCTTACAGTCCTTACTTTCCAGGACAGATGGTCACACCGGTTTCCGCACGATTCACAACAAGAGCAGAGCGGAAGCAGAAGGAGAAAGAAGAGAAGGCAACTCGCGGCGCCATTACTGAAGAGGACCAAGTGCCGGATGAGGAAGACTTGTGGCGAGATGGTTACAGATAGTCTCACTATACCTTTCGTAGAATTAATTGTATATATGCTTGATGACCTACCTGCAGCTCACGTCCCATGATTCCTCATGCCATGTTAATCAATTGTGCATGAATTGCTGACCAAACCTGCGTGCAGATCGGCTTGAAACGGTATACCCTCGGTACCCCGCTCACGTGTCTCCCAATGGCGTGAGAGGGAGCTGTAAGCTGTAACTTCCACCTTGACGCGTCTTCCTATACTTCAATCTTCTCCTCTGCTGCTTCATACATTGTGCGAGATGACTTTCTGCTCTCTGGCAACATGAACGCAACGCGGCAAGCCCCAGAAATGTCCCGCATCGGCCCCAGAGTCTGATTCTGGCAAATTCACGGCGACACTACGAAGCGGACGCTACCCACGAACCCGCCCACAAGTTGTCTCTGCTGAGTGGGTCGGCCATGTCATGATTCTTCCACGATAACAGGCACACGAGGCCGGATTGTTGTTATCATTGGCACGACGTCGAAGGTTCATGTCCGGCACCTCGCCGCTGCTTTCACGTGCGAGAAAGAGCAGTCCACATTCGAGGACATCCCGCGTGGGGAGGTGTTGGCTTTCCACGCGCTCCCTGCTCTCAACACGTCTCACCAAAAGACGACTTGCCTCACTCAATTTGGGACAGGAAAGACTTCCAAAAGGAGCGTCTTCATCAGTGCAGCACACAAGATACCGGAAATATGACGGATGCACAGATGCATGACCCGACTTCAGCCGCATCGCCAAAAGACCGGGAATCAGTGTCGATGGCGCGCATCGGAGATGATCCACGCCAATGGTTGGGCCACGCTATCAACGCGCAAGATTCGGCGCAACCTCGTCGGACCATTTCCACGACACGGTGGTGCGTGAAAAACGTGCAAGCCGGACCCACTCCCGTCGGCCCCTAGGCGCGCACGGGCCGAGCAGAGCTCTTTTCGACGTCAGGTGTTCGGGACCTCCGGCGAAAAATTGCACACCTCTGGCGCAAAGGCATCGCAGTGTCGACGCAGTCATCGGGACACATGCATGCATCACGAGGGCAAAGGCGACGCATTCGCGACTTGCGAAAGGATGCGAAAGCGCACCTTTATAGCACAGAAATCGGGCGAAGCCGGATTTTCTCGAGCTCGGACTGCGCAGAATTTGATCTGCGGGCCGCATTTCGCAAACAACGACAGCCTTACCCGTAAGCAGAGGAATGCATGATGTGGCGGGCTGGCATCGCCGCGCACTTCATCTTCATGGCGGGCCAATGTTGTAGGAATGATGGGGCAGAGAGGCTGAGATGGAAACGTCTTGATGCACCTGCTTCATCGATGGAATGGATCATCCATCACGAATCATAGGTTGGTCGAGGTCATGGCATTTTATATGCGTCCTCCTGCCTGTGCGTCCCGGGCAACATCGGAACACAAAGTGGTCCTGATACAAACGACATCACTTTCTTCGGTGAAAGGGGCCTCTCCGTGCCAATCACAGAAGGTTGGCCAGGTAGGTGTGTAGGTCCAAGCTTGCTCTCTACTCCCCGATCTTTAAGCGGCGACCTCAAGCAAAAATCTGCTCTCATTGTCTCCCACACTTTCCCCGTGACAGCTCCCTCCAGTCTCTTCCAGCTCATCACAACCACTCCGCTCCATCACGAAGACCATCAAACCCATCAAATCCATCACAATGGCCTCTTCTCTCCGCATGTCCGTCCCAAAGATGGCCTCCATGGCCGCTCAGAGCACCACCAAGGTCGCTCGCCCAGCTCAGTTCCAGAAGTTCACTCGTGCATACTCTGGTAAGCTTCCGGCGAGGAGAAGATGAGAGCTCCAGAACAGAGCTTCCAGAAGGTGCAGCTCCATTGACGATGATTTCGATATAGCTGCCACCCGCAACACCGCCACCTTCAACACCATGAAGCGCACATCCACCATCATGCAGGCCGCCCGCACCAAGGTCTCCCCAATCGGTGCCCAGGCCAAGCGTGCCTACTCTTCTGAGATGGCCAACGCCCTTGTCCAGGTCTCGCAGAACTTGGGTATGGGTTCTGCCGCCATTGGTCTCGGTGGTGCCGGTAAGGATATCTATTGCTTCGTGAAGATGGAAACAGCTGTCTAACTCGAGTGACCAGGTATCGGTATTGGTTTGGTCTTCGCCGCTCTCCTCCAGGCTGTTGCCCGCAACCCATCTCTCCGTGGCCAGCTCTTCTCTTACGCCATTTTGGGTTTCGCTTTCGTCGAAGCCATTGGTCTTTTCGACCTCATGGTATGTCCACGTTGCCGCTCTTCCACAACTCCGGTCCGAATACTAATGAATTCCAGGTTGCCATGATGTGCAAGTACGTCTAAACGAATCGATCAATCTCATCAACACGCGCGCACACAACAACACCACCACCACTATTATTGCAGCATAGCGGGGCGGTGTTATCTCGGAGCAATTGTAACAGTATCACGAAACTTGAATCAACTCAAAGGAGCTTTGAAACGGGTTACATCACAACAACGCATACACTATAGACATACAACGGATCGGATAGAGCATAGAGGGGAGCAGCGGTGCGCGCGACTTCGGTTTGGTTTTGCTTAGGGCGGCTTTTGCTACGACTATGAAACCTACGAAGACTACTACACTCTTGTACATATTCGAGCTGGAGAGGAGTGTGGCTGTACCCTTGGTATGAGAAGTTGGAAAAATCGAAGTATGAGCTTTCTTTTGTGATGATTTTCATCTGTGCCATGGCCTTCGAGCTACTTGATATCAGCTGTTTTGGGTGAGTGGTTGCTGGAGCTTTACTTGCATCTGCCATTGATCAATTGGGCACGAATCGCTGGAAGTGTGAGTACGAGCATCATGGAATCGTCTCCTGCGTGCGTGAGACTGCCGAACATGGTGATGATCTGTGGTCTCCATCACATGCTTCCGGTGGTACGACTTCTATCTTCGCTACCTCACATTCGCTGCCTCGGATAACAGCTGGCACGCGCGCGGAACCTCGGCGCATTGGTGTAGTTAACCTTTGGCCCGGACCAGAACCGGTACTGCTTGCGCGTAGACTAGCTTTTACGCCTCAGACATCCAGCTTGTATGGTGCGAAATTCACCTCATCCGAACTTCAGTTTTGAAGTTGGGCGCCGTTGCAATAATTCTCCTCTGGAGTTATGGTTTCAATGGGGTAGTCTGGGTTCTTCTCCAGTTGCGCCAAAATTCCATGCTCGATCTCGTCTTCTCGTTGTTTGCTGATCCAACCACTGGCCTTCTGCGGGATGGATGGCCAAACTTGTGCAGGTTTCTCACGTTCGAGCCGTTCGAAGCTGGTCTCAGGACAGAATGCAGAAGCTCTCTGCGCATTCATGGCCGCGTGCGGTATGATGCGATAGCTTCCAGTCACAACAACACAGCCGCATCGCGCCTATCTTCCCTGTCCATACTCATCACCATAATCGCGATCCGCCGCAAACTGCTTTCCATACCCTCCTCGCCCAGGATCATACTCCTCTCGATACTCATCTCTTACTTGCCCACCACTTCTACCACGTCCATACTGTCTCCCCTCACTGAACCCCTCATCCAAATCCGTTCGAATGATCCTCTCGTCCAGTTTCGTTCCTCCAACATATTTCAAGCAGTCCAGCGCGTCCTGATGCGTGTAATACTCGACGAAGCAGAAACCGCAAGGCGTCTTAGCGAAGCGGTCCAGACCCATTACGAGACGCTTGATTTCGCCGCAGGTGCTAAAGAGAGAGTGGATTTGCTCTTCGGTTGTGTAGAAGGAGAGGTTTCCGACGTAGAGGGTTGTGGCATTGGAGAGTTTCTCTTCGAGGTCTGGAGATGGTGCGCGTCCTTCGGCGGGGCCTTCGTCGGGGTTTCGCTTGCGCTTCTTGTACTGTAGAGAGACGTGGTGTTAGTTGTTGGTAGATCGGGTGCCTGAACAACGGAGGCTGCTTACTTTGCTCATGGCGTAGGTGGACGGCTTATCGAGCCGCTCCACCGTGCTGCGCATTTGGAAATTCGAGGGCATCGCGGCGAATGTGTTGCGACTGGTCTGAATGTCTGTGAAGGGATGTCATCGTGGACGCGGCGGGTGAAGGTGTAGGTTCGCGCGGGAGCGGCCGCTTTGGAGCTTGACGCGGGTTTTGATCCGCAAGTCGCGTTTCCACTTCACTTCCACCAACCTTCGCTTGGACATTCACATGCAGGAGACGGATTGAGGCTCATGTGAATGTGAAGATGGTCAGAGTCTTGGATCGCGCGCCGCGTTGGCTCAACTACAGCACGCCCGGATTTGATTTCTTCCAGGACAAGAGCAAAACGAGATCGACACAGAAACACGATGCGCCAACGAAGAGGATCGCACATCGCGGTACCGAAGTCTTCTTCGCGGTTGGCAAGGAGCTACGCTGGGCCGATTTGCGGGACTTGAAAGATGCTGGGGAGCAGCGAGAAGGACGACATGGCAGAGATACCGAGAAGCAGCCATCGTACAAAGTGCTCCTCACACCCGTACCAGCCGACCGACAGATCCAGCAAATATCCGTTGCGCCAGACGGCAATTTGATCGCGATCGTGACATCCCACACCTGCCATGTCTGCATTCTGCCTTCGCCCGAGCAACTTCGCTCGCCGGAGCAGGCGCCGCACAAGATGAGATACTTCACGGTGGGAGAAACGGCGCATGTGCTGGAGAAATCACCGATAGTCAGCGCCATATGGCATCCACTGTCATCGCTCGGCAGTGGTCTGGTCACAATCACAAAAGACGCTTGCGTCAGACTATGGGAGCTGAATATCCACGATAGAAGCACATTCTCGCAGCCGACGGTCGCGGTGGATCTGAAGAAGCTGGCAAATGCAACATCTGCACGAGAGGATCTATCTGCGAGCAAATACGGGGTCAACAAAGGCTATTCTGCAGACGACGTGGACATGCTCGTTGCCGGAGCGTGTTTTGGAGGCACGGCTCGGGACGATGAAGACGGCTGGTCGAGCATGACTCTTTGGGTTGCCATGACTGAGGGAGACGTCTATGCGCTCTGCCCCTTCTTGCCGGTTCACTTCTACGCTCCTCCTACATTACTACCCAGTCTGACTACGAGTGTTGTGGCCAAGTCAAACTTTCTTGCCCACGACCAGGAAGCATCGGAAGCAGAGAGACGTGTCGCAAGACAGCAGGAACTTTGGTTGCAAGAGCTCGACGAACAAGAACCAATTCGCATCCCTGGAAGAGAGGATATGGATGTCTACGAGCGACCAAAGAAGCTGAGTCCCATCGCTAAATTGCAGGGACCTTTCCAGCTGTCGCCCGAACCGCTTTCTGGTGAGATCACCGACATTCATGTTGTGGCACCGAAAGTCAACCAGGATGATCTTTTCGATGACGATGAGTACGAAGAACGCTCCGTCGACGAAGGCTTGAGCATTGGTATAGTCTGCTTGGCAACAAGCACGAACCAGATCCACGTGTGCCTGAACATCGAAGGCGTAGAAGCGGAGTGGTTGCCCATGAAACGCTCGCGTGCTTTCCAGCTTGAGGATGATTCGACGCACAATCTACTCCTTTTCGAAACTCTCGATCTTGCTAACTGCCCTGCCACCACACGTCCTACATTCACACGCTCTCCCGAGAACCGATACGAGCTTTTCACAACGCAGCCATCAGGGATCTACAGCTTGTCCTTTAAACCCTGGATTGCCGCTCTTGAAGACGAATTGGCACCCCAGGACGGCACGAAGGGTGTGGAGTTCCGCCTGGATGTTATACTCAACTCCTCGAGCACACATGTGGAGCATCTTGTGGGAAATTCGCTCGAGCCACTTGAGCAGGCAAATGCAGCCATTGCGATCATCGATGCTACTGATGCAGAGTTTGTCGTCCTGACGTCCGCTTCCTCCCGCCCACTCGCTGCGCTGCTGGACCAGCCTGTTGTTGCAAGCCATCCTTTCGAACCCGACGACTACCACCGCAACAATCCTCTCATAACCTTCGAGTCGCGCACCCCATACATACCTCCAGACGAATTCTTCCAGCCTTCTCGACTTCCAGCCCAAATCGAAGCCTGGCGCCGTGCCAGCAGTACTGGAGCTGATCTCGGCAATCTTAGAGGCGATCTCAACTTCTCTCCTTACACTCTACAGAAATTCACAGCCGCTCATCAGATTCTGTCCAATGAGACCCACGCAATCAACACGGCAGCCGCAGAATTGTTCAGACGAGTAGATCGAATGCTGAGTGAAATGAAAGACCAAGTCACCAAAGTCCGAGACCTTTCTAATCGCGTCAATTCCGTTACTGGCGAAGACGAGTTCCCGCAAAGTCAGAGACCTGGTGAGCCAGAGTTGGTCCGAGGGGGCGCGACAAGATCCAAAATCGAGTTGAGGGTCAGAGAGAAAAGACACGCGAACTGCAAGACCGTGTTGAACGACTGCGGAGGAAGATGCGGAATGTTTCTGGCAAAGAATTGTCTTCTAGGGAGAGGCAATTCGCTGAAGAAGTGGACAGGATTCAGCAAACTGTTCTCGGAGGCAAGAACGCACCACCGAATTCTACTGGTCCTGCTGGAATACTACAAATGGAGAACAGTAACTTCACGACCAGGACAGAAGAAGAAGACGAGGAGGAGCAAGACACTCTTCTGTCGAGATTCGAGGAGGTGCAGAAGGTGGTCGCGCAATTGCAATCACAGACAGAACAGTTGCAAAAGGAACGTGAAGCTGCAACAGAGGAGGGCGCTTCGAGACCCACTTCAAGTTCTGACTTCAAGGGTACGGATTTCAGACAGAGGAAAATGGATGAGGTGTGGCAGTTGCTTGAGCGGGAGACAGCGCTTGTTGAAGCTGTCAGTGCGCGGTTGGAAAATTTGCAGATGGGCGCGAGACGATGAGTGATGACAGGAAAGTTGTATAGATATGCTCAACGCTCACTGTTCTGAATGCATTGTCCTCTGAGGGCGTATGACTACTAACACTTCGATCTCCTCGCGCCATTTATCCTGAGCCCACCTATATATCATTGTTTCATGCTTCTCGTTGTCCCTTGTGACCACGCTTCCACTGTTCTTGATAAATTATCCAGCCAGCCAGTCTCGAGAAATCGCGGACGAAAGAATTTCACGCATTCTTGCGAAACTCAAATGCATGATATCTACCAACACAGTAAAATCATGACGAGCAGAAAAATGAATGACAAGCTTCCACTAGCGGAACTCGACACAAAACCGCGAACATGGATTGGAATGAGCATATAAAACAGACAAGGATGTATGGATATTGAGAAACGACAATACGAGAAATGAGAAATGAGAAGGGAGGATATAACCACGATAAAAGTACATGTATCACACACATATACATCAACCGAATCAACAGTTCTCTATCACAAGCTAATTCGTTGAATCGCACCTCCATAGCCTCTCCTCAAGATACAAAGAGGCTGGAAAGACCACTCCGCCCATTTACTTCTTCCTCCCCTTCCCCTTCTTCCCCCTCCCGCCCTGCTGCAGCTGCTGTTCCGGCGCATAAGCATGCCCTTCCACAACCTCCTCCCCTTGCTCCTGCAACTCTTTCACCTTCTCCTGACTAGAAATAAACATCGTCAAATCATGATTCATATCTTCCAAATCTTTTCTTCTCTTGCAAGACTTTCTCCTTTTCCACCTTTGCAGCTTTGACCTCTTCTTCCGCTTTCGTAATTCTTTGACTCAATCCTTCGTTCATCGTCTTCTCCTCACGCCACTTATTCCCCATATCTCGTGCCATTTGTTCGAATTTCGCGCGGGATTTCTCGGCTTTTTCGAGTTTGGTCTCTGCGTTTTGGAGTTGGGTCTTCAGAGCGGAGAGGTTCGTGGTGAGTTGTGAGACTTCGGCTTCGAGTCTACTTGCATGAGTGGCAGCTTCTTCTGCGCGCTGAGAGGCTTGCGTAGCTTTGTCGACAGCGCGAGCGACCTGCTCTTCGAAGTAGCGACGCTGCCCTTCGAGTTGCGAAGTAAGTAGATACGTGTACTCAGTCGCCATGCTTTCCATTTTCTCGCGTGGGACGCTGTCACCACCTTCTGCCCTAAAAGCTTCATTCTCGTGGCGGCTGCGAGCTGGCATGTCCACGTATCCAGAACCGTATCCATCATGAGTGGCAGCAGGAGTTGTGGGCGGTTTGCTTTGAATGAGTCGGTGGACGTATCCATCGCCAGCGTAATCCCATACGTGTTGCGTGTTGATGTCCATGGCATAGCAATGGCTCGTTTCTTCGTAATGAGCATAGGCATGCGCAGAGTCGTATCGTCCGCAGCCAATATTACCACAGATGAGACAGACCCAAAGATTCTCCGTGCCGGCGCAGACGGAACACATGGTTTCCTGTTCTTCATCTTCTGGCCCACCCGGTCGTGGATATGGGAAGGTGTATGAAGGAGCATGAGTATATCGGCAGACGGGACAGCCTGAGCCTCGCCATTTCTCAAGACACGCGCAGTGGAAAACGTGCTGGCAGAGAATGGTGAGCAGCCCAGTCGTCTCATCCATGCGCTCCAAACAGACCGGGCATGTCGGCAGCTCGAGTAGATTTGGCGGTGGCGGCGGCATAGGCTTGCTGAGTAGTATCGAGTTCGCACCATTTGACGCAGTGAAAGGATCGTTGGTGTTGTGCGGGAATGTCGTCGAGGTCACATCCTCGTCAGGCGACAGAAATTCGACGCTCTTGATGAAGACGACATGACAGTTCTCCGGTTCCAGGTCACTAAACAGCCGTCCGTTGTTCGCCTTTTGCCAATCTCGTGCCTTCTTTGACGAACGGAACTTCAATAGCACCATGTACTTGTTTGCTCGTGCCGTGCGGATCAATCGAAAGTGGCTTACGTCCTCTCTTGCCTGTTCACCAAGAAAGCTGAGCAGATCTGAAGGCATCATCCAGCTAGGAACTGCCAGTATGCACAATGTCGAGCAGTCTTCTGGATCGAACTTGCCATCTTGTTCTGATCCTTTCGACGTACGTTCCAAGCTCTTCTGCGGTAGACCATCTGCATCCAAAGCCTTGCTCTCTTCCAGGTCGCGGTAGAGGTGGACGACGCCCCAGCCTGCTTCTGTCGTCTTGGAATCGCTCGGCACGTATACGGCCTTGGTGTGGAGGCCACCAGTGGTACTTGTCTTGCTCTTCTCCATGTCTATGCTCTCAATTTCCACCTTATCGTATCGCCAGTCCTGCGCTGCTGCCTCGTTCGAGTGTTTGGTTGTGACAGGTATGCGCGGTGACGGCGGCAGGTCCCTCCTCAGGTTTGAACTGCGCTCTGGCAGTAGGAGGGCGTTCCCATGCGACTCTTTGCCTCGATCGTGCTCGGGCGAAATGTGGTTTTGGGAGGAGTCGAACGATGAGCGCGTTGGTGTAGATGATCGGTTTGTCGACGGGGTCGTCCGTTTGGCGAAAGTCTGGCTGGGCCACTTGCTCGTACGATGAGTCGGAAGTGCAGTCTTGCTGAAGATGTCGGTGCCGGGACGAGGGGTGAATTGCTGCCGGCCAGTGGAGAAGGTTGTGGTGTTGGAAGAAGAGCTTGCCTGATCGCTGGAGCTGGTGGTGCTCTCTGCTGGAGTGGAATAGAGCTCGAGCTTCAAGTGAAAGAAGAAGTGAGACATGACACGCGGGAACCTACAGGCGCACTAAACAGCATTGTGTTATGACTTGGGGCGGAGTTGAGGAGAGAAGATTTCTTTGTGGTAGTCATGAGATACGATCACTTCGGGCAGGAACGCAGTCTTCAGGCAGCCGTTCTGCCTCTACGTGACTGACGAGGATTACGTGCTACAATTCGACAAGTAACATGCGTCCTGGACGGTTGAGAAAGAGTGGCATTGTATACTTGATGGGATGGAGTGCACTTTTTGGGAAAGCCATCTGTGAAGAGCGCCAAGCAATACGGCACTCGTCTGCGGACACATCCGAGCGACCCCAACATCCCCAACCACCCCACTCGACGCTGTTGTGGGTGTTGGCAAATGGTGCTGAGCTCACAACTTGCCGTTGTAGTGCAATAGGACTGTTGCAGAGTCTCGCAAGACTGGGTTACATCTAGATAGTGGAAGCGTTGCTGTCCGCTGTCCGAAGGTCGAACTCGGAAGCAGACGCCCGCGCATACGATCGATCAAAGAGCGGTGACACGTCGACGCGACTCAGAGTATTAAACCTGCAATAAATGGCAAGAGAAAAGAGGAATTGGAAGAGGCACAGAAAATCAGGAGGTGGAAGCCCGAAACTTCATTCATTTCATTTAAGAGTGCTGCTCGCCGGCAACCTCTGCCACTCGCTCATAACAGTCATTGCAAGAGTGCCGCCCGTGCTCTAATCACATCGGATGCAGCCAAAGTCGTCAAAGCCTCTATTGCCCACCACGGAGACGCAGCACCAAGTGCAGTGTGCTCTCCTTCTGGATGTTGTAGTCTGACAAGGTGCGGCCATCCTCCAACTGCTTACCCGCGAAGATCAGGCGTTGCTGGTCCGGTGGGATACCCTCCTTGTCTTGGATCTTGCTCTTTACATTGTCGATTGTGTCCGAAGATTCCACCTCCAATGTAATCGTCTTGCCTGTGAGAGTCTTGACGAAGATCTGCATACCACCACGAAGACGGAGCACCAAGTGGAGTGTCGATTCCTTTTGAATGTTGTAATCAGAGAGGGTGCGGCCGTCTTCGAGTTGCTTGCCGGCGAAGATCAAGCGCTGCTGGTCAGGTGGGATGCCCTCCTTGTCCTGGATCTTCGACTTGACATTGTCGATGGTGTCGCTCGACTCGACCTCAAGAGTGATGGTCTTGCCGGTGAGAGTCTTGACGAAGATTTGCATACCACCACGCAGGCGGAGGACGAGATGGAGGGTGGACTCTTTCTGGATGTTGTAGTCGGACAGAGTACGGCCGTCCTCGAGCTGCTTGCCAGCGAAAATGAGACGCTGCTGGTCCGGAGGAATGCCCTCCTTGTCCTGAATCTTCGACTTGACGTTGTCAATGGTGTCGCTGGACTCCACCTCGAGGGTGATAGTCTTGCCGGTCACTGAAAAGGATGTCAGCACAAGTCGCGCAGGCGGTCGCCCAGTGGCGAGGCGGCGACGGCGGGGCGGTACTTACAGGTCTTGACGAAGATCTGCATGATTGCGATCGGGTGTGGTGTATCGTCGGGTGTGTTGCTGATTGATGAGTGTGATGCTGAAGTGCGCTGCCGATCAAATGGGTGTGGTTGGTGTTGATGTTCAGGTGGAGGAAGCGAGAGGGAGTCAGCAGGTACTTGTAGCGGCGGAGGAGGCGAAGCAAACAGGCAGGTCGACAGTCACGAGGGTCCGTGCGTAGCGTTCGTGCCTTCTCGAACCACGAGTGATGACGAATGGCGAATCATGGCGAAGGCAGCCGCGAGCTGTTCACTTGTTCTAGCCACCTTTCACCTGCCACTCGCCACTCAATCTTTCGCGGCTTCAGATGCGAGACGTCGCCACCAGCTTGTTTCACTGCCATCGCCGCTGCGCCTTCACATGTCTGTCGTTGCCACGGTGCCCCCTCCGCCAGCCAGCCGATGATGCAAGAACGCCTTATCTGTTATCGGCCGAATGCGGGGATACAACGATACGCGCGCGTCGGCAAGTTGCGGCAGCCAGGCGCCAGGGCACCGAGAACTGCAGACCGTGATGGCCGATGTCACTTGCAACCTACGCGGTTTTTCCACGGCTTCAGGAAGACCATCTTCAGCGTCAGGAATTGCGAAAAGTTTCATTTTGTGGCGTGATGTGTAGACTGATGACATGACGCCTCAGGTGCACGACTTGACGCGCGCGTGCTACGCGTTCGGCGAACGGCGTCAATGGCCAGCGACAGAAACAGTATTTGGGCTGAACAACATTTGAATACTGTCGATGTTATTACTGACCAGCAGACTTTTCGCCACCAGAAGATATATGACTAACTGCTGAGTCCAGGCACAGCATCACATTCGCCATTGCTGAAGAATGTGTAGAACTGAACAAGCCGCTGGCCATACCTCAATGGAACGCCATCTCTCCCGGAAAAGGCTTCCTTGCCCATACCACTGGCATCGGAAAATATGCGTGGATCTTCTTGTTCCGAAAGTCGTTCGAAATCCTCGCAACAAACACGTCGACCTCCTCCTTTTGCCACCCAAGTCCTCTCGTCAACAACGCCAAACAGAAGGCTTCAAGCCCATCAATGATATTCACCTGCGTCCACCTGCCCAACTCTTTCATGAATGGGTCCTTAGGCCAGCTAGATGTCGGCCACATGAACATTTTGTGCTGAATATCGACAAACCCAGCTTGTTCTAGCCACGTTTCGAAATGCTCGCTGACATCTGAACCCAGTGGTCTTCCCATTTTCCGGCCCGCTTCGAGGAGCAACTCGCCCCAGCGCAGCATGTGAGTACCGAGATGTGTTCCGTCCGCCGACCTCACCGGCAGACCATAGTCTTGCAGCTCCAGCCAGCCTCCTGGCTCCAGATTGTCATAAGCTTGACGAATGAAAGCTGGCCAATCTGCGAAACATCCCGACATGAGACGCGCGTGGATGAAATCGAACTTCTCATCGTACAGCCACTGGTCTTCCGCATCGTCCACTATGAATTTGATGTTGGGTGGGACCACACTGGGCTGTCCCGGGCTGAGATCTATGCCAATCACCTGACATTCTGGCCATTCGTCCGCGAAGTCCACCGCCCAGATTCCGGTTCCTGTTCCGACATCGAGACAACGTTTGGGATTCTGAAGAGGCGCAAAGTACAGCTTGTTGGCGTACGTTATCCGCAACAAGTGGTGTTGCAGATCCAGGCGGTCCGCTTCTCTCTCGTCGTTGGGAAAGATGTACTTGCCATCTTTGTACGCGTGGTACGTCCGGCCATGCTCTCGCCGATAATTGTAGATGGATTCGCTCAAGGACGCCGTTTGACTCTCTGTGTCACTGCCAAGAGCAGAGTCGCTATCTAGCTCGTCGACTTCCAAAGACTGCTCCTCGGCATTCTGTCCGGCATCAAAGGGGACCTGCGATTGCTGTTGATCTTCAGTGTTCTCGTCGCCACTGTTGTTGGCGGTGACGAACTGTGGATCTGAATTTGCTGCTTGAGTTTGTGTATCGCTGCTGGTTGGCGCATAGTCTCCATTCACCGAAGCTGCATCTGAATCCGAAGTTGGCAGGTTGTTGAGGTAATCCCTCGTGCCTCGTAGTTTTGCTGCGAGTTCGCGTTCAATGGCCAGGCGTTCGTCTGAGTCATTGTTGCTGTTTGCACCGTTTGGCGGCGCGCGCTTAGCTGAGCTGTTAGCAGAGGCTGGCGCTCGCTGCTCATGCTGATGTTGATCATGTCCATTAAGTGAGCCAGGTCGCGGAATATTGTTGTCTTCCGCCATGCTCACCGCTCGATCGTACAAGATCGGCGGGCTTGGCTCGATTTTGAGTTCCTTGGAATGCCCGGAGCCAGCGCCGCGAATGTTGTGTTCTTTGTTTCGACCTCTCCTCTCACACACCTTCTCCTGCAGTACGATGCGCGAGACGGGAACGAGATGATTGTATATTGACAACAGCTCTCACGACCACACGGCACGGCTCATCTCTGGCGGAGCGCGACGCTGTTGCCAAGAGAGGAATTCAGACGCATCAAACGAGACGCCTCAAGCAAAGCTCTGCGCTTCCTTTGTGTAACGATGGCGGGAATCGACAACGATTCGCGCGGCTTTTCGGTACCAGACCAGAAGGATGTGCATAGCCGTTTATCTAAACGATACTGATGCAGAGCTTGCCTTTCCCTTTCGTATCCCGCAACGCGACTTCGCCCGTTGGCACACAGCAACTAACAGCAACTGCCTGCGTTGGAAATGGCCGCCGCTGCACTGCACATTCTGCTGCATACTGTATTCACGTTGCAGCTTGACGCCGGCCAGCGCGGGTGGAACAGTGCTCCCCGCCTCCCGACCCTGATGAAGCATTGTTAGCTCTCGACTTCAACCACACCGTCTCTGGCGTCACGCTGGCATCCTTCCGGCATCAGACATCGCCGCGCCTCGGACTGGCCGAACACGCGAGAGGAGCAAGGATGGAGACTGCCATCCCTGTCCAACTCTGGCCGCCCTCCATCTGCCAACCGAAACGGCAAAGCGACTCCAGCTCGCAATATGGAGAGAACAAGCTCAGCGGCGATTCTTCTTCTCTCGGCAAGTATCGCCTGTCATCGCCACGTGGACTGACAGGCACGGCGAAATGACCAGCCAAAAATGCAGCCGCCCGGAATGATCCTGTCCACGCCGTTCACCGACCGCTGCAACCGCTGTTGGCTGGCTGTGGAAACCTGCATCGCTGGCCAGAATATGTCACCGCGGCGAACACGGCGAGCCTGTCAACTGCCAACATCATGCGGAGATAAAGCCTGTT
The DNA here is from genome assembly GCA_029490675.1 of Cercospora nicotianae. Lineage (NCBI taxonomy): Eukaryota > Fungi > Ascomycota > Dothideomycetes > Mycosphaerellales > Mycosphaerellaceae > Cercospora > Cercospora nicotianae. The sequence goes on along the minus strand of JANQAT010000010.1, from coordinate 3,344,783 downwards.
GTAGCCCGGTATGGGCAACATGGAGGGCTCGATCACTCAACTCCACCCCACAGCCTACTGGATGCACACCTCGGGTGCACGAGCTGTGTCAAGGGCATTTTCGTTGCCGACACTAGTGCCAATCTCGCGTGCGCTGATTGCCCACGCTCTTGCACGTACTCCCTCTCGTCTTCACGTCTTCAATCGCATTCTTGAATGACATGACAAGGCAAATACAGCTTCGACTTGAGACCTCCCACGTGGAAGGAATTACACATCCGGTGGCATGAAACAAGCGTCATTGGCAACCAATCAAACGCCCCTTTGAACCACAGCTTGCTCAGCATAGTTGAGAACGCACTCTCAACCCATTCAGGAAGTTCAAAGTTCGCAGGACCTGTATACCGAGGACTTGGTGTTCGACCGAGTACAAATTCTGCACAGCTTCGAAAACGGCAAAAGGATTTGAGCTGCTTCCCAACGACAGCTCACGAGCGGGCCCACAACGTCTACGGGATCCCAGCGCAATGGCTCCTTCAATGCTCCTGCTCGTACTTGCAATCTTAGCTCTTTTCATCTTCCGCAAATCCCGGCAGTACTTCGCGCTCAAGCACTTTGGTGGCCACTGGTCGAGTGGATGGTCGAGACTATGGCTGCTCAGAACTCAGAGTAGCGGTCGTATGAACAGGATATTCACAGAAGTTAATCGAAAATATGGTATGTTCCATGCACTTTCCTATAGTGTCACATATACCTTGTCGATCTCGTGTCTGTGTTACACTAGCTCTGCGCGTGCGGTACGGCATGGCCACAGAGGGCGCATGGAGAAACAAATGTGATGCATCAAAACTTGCGACAGGTTCAGCGCCTGTCTCCTCCACCTGTTCCGGAGTCCAGACCCGCGGCGTACATGTCCAAAATGTTGGCTGACCAGAACAGGCTCGACGGCACGCATCGCACCTGGCATGCTCATCTCCTCGGATCCCGAACTCCTCAAGCGCATGAATGCAGTTCGGTCTCCATTTACACGAGGTCCTTGGTATGCCGCGCTGAAGCTACATCCAGAACGCGACAACATCACATCATACATCGACGAAAGGAAACATGCCGATATCCGAAACCGTATGGCACCGGGTTACTCCGGCAAAGAGAATTTTCATCTGGAGCAGGAGGTAGACGAGAAGCTGTTGCAGATGCATGAGCTTCTGAGCCAGAAGTATCTCAACAAGCCTGATCAAGGTATCTTCAAGACCGTTGACCTCGGACGTGTCACGTCTTTCTTCACACTCGATTTCATCTCCAAGATCGCCTTTGGCCAGCCTTTCGGTTTCCTCGACAAAGATGAAGACCCGTTTGGCTATTTGGAGAACCTCGCGCAATTCCTCCCCGCCATCATCGTCTTTGGCGTCTACACCGAGTTGACCAAACTCCTCAACTTCCCTCTCCTCAAAGCCGCCCTCCCCAAAAGCACCGACAAACGCGGTCTCGGCCGCGTGATGGGTTTCGCAGCTGATCGCGTTCGAGAACGGTTCGGGAACAAACCTGTCGTACGACAAGATATGCTCAGCGCTTTCATCAACAAAGGTCTCACGCAAGGCGAACTCGAAAGCGAAACCCTTACTCAAATTACTGCAGGTTCGGACAGCACTGCTTCGGCTCTCCGCTTGGCTCTACATTTCATTTCTACAAACCCACCTGTCTTGCAGCGTTTACTAGCCGAAGCTCAAAGTGGTATCGCGGAAGGACGAATCTCAAGACCTGTCATCAAAGATTCCGAAGCGAGACAATTACCTTATCTACAAGCCTGCATCAAAGAAGGATTAAGAATGTATCCTCCCGTCACCGGCCTCTTGGCCAAACGCGTCCCGGACGGTGGAGTGCGAATCGATGTCGACGGTGAAGAGAAATTCGTGCCTGGAGGAACGCAGATTGGGTGGAATAGTTGGGGGATGATGAGGCATGAGGAGATTTTTGGGGAGGATGTGGAGATTTTTAGGCCGGAGAGGTGGTTGCCTTTGAGAAACAAGGAAGGCTCGGGTGATGAGGAAGCTCATGTGGAGCAGGAACGAGAACGGATCGCGAGGATGACGGAGACGGTAGGGTTGTGTTTTGGATATGGGAGGTTTGGATGTCTTGGGAGGGGTGTGGCGATGATGGAATTGAATAAGGCGATTTTGGAGGTGAGTTTTCTCCCGTTTCGTTTCTTTCCTGTGCCAAGTTACTGCGCACTTGCTCGCTGCGTGGGCTGATTAACTGATTGATGACAGACTCTACTGCGGTTCAATCTACAGCCCTGTCGGCTTGACAAACCTTTTGATGAAATGGTTGTTGGATTTTATGTTCATACGAATATGAATTTTGTTGTTATGGAGAGGAAGAATGATGAGGATCGTAATAGGTTGGACTCGAAGGAGTTGCAAGTTGAGGCTGGGGCTATTGAGGGAGCTTGGGAGGAGTAATAGCGTAGAATATTTATATTGTGTCATCGAACATCATTCCTACATGTATCCTTCACCCACCAATCCAACAGAGGCAGTGTTCATATGCTTCTTCCCCACGATGATCTTCAGAAAACAGACAATTTTCGCGGGATCACAATTTCTCGACTTCGAGTGAGATTCAGCACATCTACAAGGCCCCGCGCAAAGCCTGAAATATTTTGAAATTATCAGTGCTCTGTGCAATCTCTTCGTGAATGGGAGTGTTTTGTTCTTGGATCTGGCTAAACAGGGCTATGACCATAGCCAAGTTTTTTGCAAGCATATAAACGAGTGGCTGGAAAGTGTAGCTAGTACGTGCTCTCCCAAACTTTCTTCAATGGTTATGCATCAAGCATCCACCCTCATGATCCCACAACGATCATAGCCGCAACTGCTCAAGAAACAGTAACCGACGCACTTCCAGACCCACTAAAAGCCTCCGTCGCAAAAACCTGATAATTAAAGTTCCCATTCCCAAAACCCTTCGTAGCCCAATACTTGAAATGGTTCGCAGTAGTAACGGAGCCCGAAGTCCGCTTACTCTGTCTCACAGAGAAGAACTGCGTGAAAGTCGCCGTGCCGACGATCGAAGGCTGGTTGACTTGGGTGTGAGTGCAGACTTGGTAAGACGAGCCATCAGAGGTTACGGAGCCTTGTTGGGTTACGCCAGAGCCGGTGCAGGGGTTGAAGGAGCCGTAGTTTTCGACGATGTAGTATTCGGTTAAGGGGGAGTTGAGCCAGCCGTAGACAGTGTAGTAGGAGCCGCTGCTGCCGGGGTTGTAGCTGCCGGAGAAGTTGATTGTTCTGGGGTGGGGTTGTTAGTTGTTAGGAAGGAGAGATCAATGGGGAGTGGTGTGTCACCTGGCACTGCCTGTGGTCCAGCCAAGGCCGACAACGACATCAGTGTTCCCGTTCCAGTTCAGACTGTAGGTGCCTGCTCAAGCATTAGTACTGATTTCTATTTCTTGGGCTCATCCAACATACCTGCACCCTGGTTGTACTTGAAGTTTGCAGCAGCACCATTGTAGTTCTGCACATAGTTGAGTGTAGCGCGCTCCTCCAGGGAGGCCGGAGCTGCCAGAGCTGCGCCTGCGGCGGAAAGAAGTGCTGCGAAGGAGAACTTCATTGTTGCTGTGATTGGGTTGAAGAAGGCTGAGTGACCAGGCTGTATTGATGAGTTTGAGAGTGAGTTTATCGTCGACAAGACGTCCAAGACTCGCCTCTTATATCTTGGCCTACAGTACAGACGCTGTTGACCCAAACATGCCGGATAAATTGACCAGAACGGAATCTACGCCATTTCGCGGTCCTCATGCACGGTCTGTCCAGTCATCGTCAACGACATCTTCGGTTTTGATCAAACGCATATTTTGGCTGCGAGCATATGACCTGCTGTTTGGATAGTCCTGCAACACGTTGTCGGCTAAAGTGGAGCTGCGGTCTAGCCCTGCGAGAGATCGTCTTGCAATCGATGCTGAAACGGGGCATGATCCACTGCTTCGGCAGCTAGTTTGAGTAACGACTATACCCGTTTCACATAGACGCTTCTCCCGGCAAAGAGCGAAGGTGGCTGCAAGATGGAATGCGTGTTTGCATTAAGCCTTTATTGAAAGCTTGGTTGAGGATGATATTGTGAGGGGCTGAATTGATTGCGGACCAGCGGACGCTTGATGCTTGGTTCTGATGCTCGTACATGTATGTGCTGTGTCAACGCAGTTGGAAGGTCGCTTGCAGCGAGCGATCGTCGTCGCTTCGCGTAGTGTAAGCTAGATTGCCACGATACTGGAACAGGCAAGCCTAGCAGGACAATGCTGTGTTCAACAACCACGCTCAACGAAAAATCAGTGCACTGCCAATTGATATTCGTCTTTGTGCCTTCAGCGCTGGTAGAAGAAGCTCCACTTCTCTCCGAGCTTCGTCAACGAGCGTGTTCCAGCCAACTCTCAGCCAGTGTGTCGCACATTGAAGCACCACGCAGTCGTTTAGGCCTCAGCTATATTGCTCTCCACATTGAAGTGCCGGTTTTGTACGTTGCGCTCTTTCGCTCTGGACGCACATGCCGGCAGAATGACTATGACATGATTGCAATTGCATGCATCGTCAGCTTAGACAAATCGGCTCTGTTATCGTCCCAACCGACACTCTTCTGGTCGTGATGCGTGCTACTTTTGTCAGGCTTTCGAATGGCGCTGTGCGTGTTCGAGCATCTCGATGCTTATGAGAGGAGCAATACGTTGTTTCGCAACGCAGCGGGTGCCTCATCGTCCTCCAGACGTGAGGCTGCTCGCTGGCGATGTCTTGGTCATGGCTATGTATTTGTTGAGCCAAGTCATGAGACAAACAAGAGCCGGAAGTAATCGCAACACTTGGCAGACAAATGAGGTGTCGCAAGTCGCAAGCATCCCAAACGCTACGTTTGCGCCGGATCTGTTGATCAGGTCCCATTGCACTTCGATGTGTTTGGTTGAGTGCTCACAAATGAGCCGCTACAATATGCTTCTCCTGCACTTGGCTTACTCAAATTTTGTTCAAAAAGGGACTTGTGTTCAAAGGTACACCTGGTCGACCATGAACCTGTGCCTGTTAAAAAACTTGGCCACCTTCGCCATCCGTGTCCACGTCCATGCTGTCTTCAGGTCGTACAGTCTCTAGAGCTTTCGATTGAGTTGTTTCATGCTCCTCCAGTGGCATTGGGTACTGAGATGTTGGCCTAGATGGCTTTATTCTGCGGCGGCTTAGCATCCGACATGGTGTCCCTCGCTCCGCGCATTGCAGACAGCCATCGTCTCCTGGATCGCAGCGTAATGTCCGTTCTCTACAGGCCAGACAGATTTCCGTATGGCCTTGTTGTGCCTCTGGTGGGTCACGTAGCTCGTGCGGATCTCGCGAAGACTCAGCATTCGCGCTGCGCATTCGGCACGGTATACCTGCCTTCTCGCATTGCATACAACCTTCCACGCCCAGGTCGCAGCGTATATTGAGTTCACTGCAAGCCAAGCAGCGTGTCGCGGGCCTCTTCCGCCCCTTGCGTGGCGAGCGTGACTGTTGCGGGTCTCGCGAAGTATCGGCACTTGTGCTGTCAATTGGGGGCCAAAGGGGAGATACGGCCTCGTAGAGGTCGGAAGGATTGTTTCCAACGAGATCTCTGGTGCCTGAATGGCTTGGGAACTCATCGGGAAACCCGCCAAAGGGGAGATTGAACCCGTCAAAAATTTGATCTTGAGCATCTGCTTCCCAATAATCGTCGTGTCCGGGTTGCCCGTCCTCGATCATACGACTTCCGAATTGCCTGAACATTGATCGAGCCGTGACGACAGCAACTTGTCGGGCTCCATCGAAGCGCGGCAAGATGTTTCGATCAAGTAGATCATCCTTTCCCGCTTGGCTTATGACAATTTTGTCCAAAGTCTGATTTTCGTTGAACAGAACGTCAGAGTCGCGGTAGCCCAGTACACGAGCACATTCGGTAGCTAACATATAAAGCGTAGTGCCACGGCCTGGACGTGTAAAGGTTCTGCACTGATACTCACGACCGCCACGTAATTGTCCATCCTTCGATACTTTGAGTTCGCCAGCACGATCAACGTCATGTGAAGCATACTCATCGCCTTCAATGGTGGATGGAGCGGCATTCCTACTCGTCGCAGCTTCGTCCAACGAATTGTACGTGCCCCCGACGTCGTCTTCTTCGTCTCCGAAGCTGGAGTGACTACCCGCACAGCCACCTGGTGCTTTGTTATGCCGCGCTAGTGCATCGTCTCGGGCAAATTTGCGGCCACACTTGTCGCACGTGTGTGGCCTTTCCCCGATGTGCAGCTTAGCATGTCGCTTTAGATCGTGCAGACGCCGGAAGCGTGCTTGGCATGTCTGACATTCGTACGGCTTTTCCTGGCTGTGAGTAAGAAGATGCGATTTGAGGTTGTGATGTCGGGTAAATTCGGTCGCGCAGTATGGGCATTTATGTGGCTTGTAAGATGCAGGCGAGTTGGGACTGTCCTGGTCCATGCCCGGTAGAGTCGTACTGCGCGAAGGACCTCGATTGACTTCAACCGGGGTTTTATACTTCAATACTAGGAGCATCATCAGTAAATGAGCGTTTGAATTATAGCTGTACTGACCGAGATCGGGCACTTCCTCACTGCCCGGATTCGTTAATGCGTAAAGATAGCGCCACTGGGCTGCTCTGGATTTCCGTGACTTTTGTTTGAGACAACCCTTAGTAAGCCTATGGCGTTGGTTCTTGACAGCTTCGGATGAGCGCAGAGCCTCGGGGTTCGCATTTTCGTCGCATAGAGAGACACAGTGTTTCTCGCAGATAGGTGGGGCTAGGGATAGTCCTGTCTCTGCTTGCTGGACCCTATCGAGCTCCTGTGGGGATCGGTGGCTTTGCCATGATTCCTCGTCGCGGAATGGGCACCAGCATATGGTACATACTCTGATCTTGTGCTTACTAAGGCAACGTCTATATCGCTAATGTATTAGCAGCTTAGCTTCCCCGATCGCAACGATATACTACTTACACAACGTTGGATATGTACGGCCAGGTTGCTGTACAACTAGCGTAGACGCACGGGATTCCTACATTAAGCTTCCCAGCGAACTCATCTTCAGCGTTGCCTTCTAACCTAGGCTCGTTACCTTCGAAGTGCTTATCGCCGCGGCCTGAACCTCCGGAAAATCTGCGCTTTTCACTGAGCTTGCTTCCATCCTGTCCTTCCTGTTGTAATGGACCAGGGTACGTCTGTGAAGCAAAGTGATTTTCATCCTGAACATCAGATGGCATTCGATCCCACCTGGATAGTTTGATTTCGCCGACAGGATCAGTTTCGTCCGATATGTACCCGTTATCTCCAATGGCGGGTAGAACGCCCGTGCTGCCATCGGCGGATTTTTGCGTCCTCTCTCGAGCGGCTTCTGGGTGATCCGCGTCTAGAGGCATGGGCAATGTCTGAGAAGGGGATCCATGCGAGAAACTCGTCTCCAGGGTATCATATTTCCTTTTGGAGATAGGCGTCGGAGTGGGAGGAGGACCCATGTCTTCACCTCGCTTTCTGCGCTGATTTGCTTGTTCGGCTTGCTCAGCTAGATACTCACGCCCGCCATCGACCTGACGTTTGAAATGGTTCTTGACCATGACTTGAGACTTGGTGCCCATGTGATTGGCAATGGCTGCGAAATCGGTGCCGAAATGTGCGATATACTTGGCAAAATCTGTCTGCTCTGGCACAGACCAATAACTGGATATCGTAGTGACAGCTGCATTGAGCGGCTCGTTGTTATCAAAAGTCAGGGGCATCCCATCATATCGTGGCGGACCTTCGCCAACAAAGTCCAGTTCCGGTACAAAGGCATACGTCTCGGGGTATGTTTCTGGATCCCGCGTCAGTTTCGCGTGGTCTGCAGGCCTGTTGTCGGAGCTCATTAGATCAGAGTTTAGTCTCCACTCGCTGGTGAAATCTGCTCGCCCATGTGTCGCCTTGTACTGCACATTGAGCTGAGCCAGTATGCCGTCAAATTCTTTCCTTCTTGGATCGGTTCGTTTGGCGTCGCTCTGGTTGACTGCCCGGATTGACCCTAAGAGTTGACTTGCATCTGAGACTCTTGCTGCTGATTCAGCAGAGCCATCCGACACTGAGAGCTGATCCGGCAGAGATGTCAAGGCCATAGATCTCATATGCTGTGCCATACAGTGCATCATCTTTCGTTCTCGCGACGCTGCAGCATCTTTGTTCTCGACTTGCACCTGCCCGCTCAGCTCATATTTCCCGCAGAAGAAGCAGGCCGAAAATGCTGCAACAGGCCGCTCGCAAGTCTTGGCTACGAAGGCTAGTTCGCCTGCTGTCAGCTTGGCTTCGTGCTGAGAACGCAGGTGACGTTCAAACGCAGCTTGGTCATCATAGGACTGTGTACAATTCTGGCACTGCCAAGTATAACGAGCGTGTTCGTTGTTGATGTGTCGTGTCCAGTCCTCGAAAGTGCGATAGGTGGCTTCTGGAGTCTTGCAATCCAGAAGGCAAATGTAAGGTTCCAGATCGTAGAATGCATGCTTCCTGCAAAGAAATTAGTATGGCTTGCGATTCCGAAGTTTGACCTTTGTGAGCTCACTCCCATGCCCGATGTTGGTGAACAGCAGAATTATCACTCGGCAGCTGCTGTGGAATCTTGCACAGAGGACAGAGGAAGTCGAGCATCCCGTTCTCATACGTAACATCCTGTTTTCTTAGTCTGGGCATCCGGACGCTGAACCCCGCAACATTTGTCATCGCTACAGAGGGGGTGATACTCGGCGGTTGAGGCACTTTGACCTGTTCGTTCAAAGAGCCCTGAAATGTGGTAGCTTTCTCGTGCTGAGGTATCACCAAGTTTTTCGAAGCATGGATTCGATCGCCTCTCAAGGGCACAGCGTGTTTGACGTCAGCATCAAATTGCACATCTTCCATAACGATGTCCTCGTCATCCGTATGTTCCTCAACCGGGCTGTCCGACCCTCGTAATTGTTGATAGCGAGCAATATGGTAGCATATACGCTTCCACCGGCTAGTCACGGTCTGTTTGATCCTCTGTGGCACGCTTTGTTGCATATCTTGTGAGGAGTCGTCGTAAAGCCCTGCCATATCGGTATCCTCGAATGTCTCTTGCAATACTCTTGTGACGACCTTGTCAAAATAGTCTCCGAGTGGCAGACCATCATGATCCAAAGGTTCATGATGTTCACTGCGCTCACGATATTGCTGCATACTACGCAGACGTATCAGCGCCGCAAATCTGACCAAGTTCGCGACATCGCGACCAATTCGTCGGCACGCGATCTTCGTGACATCGTATGTTGGAGCGCGCTCGATCGGATCTTCGTCTGTCGTTCGCTGGTGTTCTACGAGCTGCACTCTCGATCTGATGCAGAGACAGAGGTTTTTGCTGATCGCCTCCAGAAGCTGCGCGATGCTGCTCCGAACTGCGCTATTGTTCCTCAGCCTGTGTTCCACAGACAGAGAGCCGTGCGCGAAGACACCCAATACGTCGGCGAAAAGGTTCAATTTCGTCTTTTGCTCTGGGATCCAAGCCAGCAGATCCAATGCCGTCGGCGGTTCAGTCAGTGTATCGTGCCCAATGCGCTTGACAGCATCGCGATGGCTGCTGCTCAGTTCGTCGAGCTCATGCCGGCTGATGCTGGGTCCTAGGTCAGCCATTCTCATCCATAATCAGCACAACAACGTCCAGAGCTCATCACACCAGTGCACCGAGATTCCTCGCCATGCTTCCAGCTCTGCCTACGCCGGAGTCTAGAGCATGCACGGCGGACGCCTCTCACGTGCAGCGGAAGGATCAAATAAGGCTGCGCTGTGCGCCTGCGACGGCGTCTTGAGGTCGCACCTGACCAGGTCCAGTCTGGGCAGCTGTTGCTGTTGCCCCCATGATCAACGACGCAGTTTTGCTGGTCTCTACTGGGATGGATGCGGAGTCGGATATCAGCCTTTTGAGAGGGACACTGCCGGCCTTCCTATGCGTCGCGGAGCTTCTCATTGCGACGACGGACGACGCCAAGGCGGCCCAGGCTGCCGTGAACCAGGACTCCCAGCTGGACGACGAACCTTTCCAATTCCGTGTTATACATGGACTGCTACCACAATGGACCTCCATTGCTGGCCAGATCTCGGCATTGGACGCTGTTCGCCAGCTTTTGACGACCCTCGAGGCCCTCCTTCGCAACGATATCAGCCTGGGCACGCTGGCACTCTACCCAAATCTGCACAGCATCAAGCATGCCGTGGAGTATGAAGGCACTGATGTGACCGCGAATACGGGACACAGCTTCCATAAGACTATTAAGCCGTTTCTGTTCTGCCCAGAAACCAACATCCGCGAGCAACTCGAATTCGATCTGGAAACATGTGCCGTTGCTCTAGACCCAGAATTTCTCCCAGCTTCAATTCTAGACCTCGTGAAAGGGGAGAAACTGCTGCAAACCATTGGCAGTACGTATGAAAGTGTACGCAAACTTGAGAAGCTGATCAGCCTTCAACTGAGATGCTCGCATTGCACGTCTCAACACGATGCCATGGTCTCGTTCACAAGTGGGGCGGAGACTTTCAGAGACTGTTTACTATCCTTCCGATCAGGCAGTCGAGAGAAGTCCATACGCGAATGGAAAGCTGCCCGGATCAGACTTCAATGGCCAACCGGTAGCGCTGAGGAACGGCAACAGGCTATTCTCTGCGAGATCCTGGCCAACGGTCTCGAGGAAATCTACCTGCGGCCCTACAAAGCAGGCTTCCTCCAAGTCATCTCAGAGACAAAGCAGAAAAGAAGCGGCAGCATCACACTGACACCTTTGGCAGACTGGCTGACTGACCCAGGTGACAGCTTCTATCCAGATGTCAAACATCGTTTGGCAATTGTGCTCCTCTTGGCTTACGCGTACCTTCATCTGAGCGGTACTGCGTTTTGGCACGATCGTCGTGTTGATCTTGATCTGCACTTCCCAGGCGACGCTGCTGGCGGGGTGCTCCAGCCGTATTTGCCCTTTTCAACATCTCAAGACTATCCGGGCGGATTCGTGGAGAATTTCATCAATGCCGCGCGGCCCAGTCTTCCAGCATTCGGAAAGCTGATCCTGACCATCTGGCTCGGACGCATCATTACATATGAGGAAGTGCCTAAGCTGGGACCAGAGTGCCAGAAGGAAGCACCGACCATCGGGCACCAGATCTACACAATTGCTCTGGCCTGTGTCACTGCCGAAGAAGATTTGAAGCACTCGGGACCTATGACACAAGGCTCACCGATTTATGAGAAGTTCACTACTCTGGTGAAGTCCCTACAGCTCGTGGCAAGATGCGCTGAACTTCCGCCCGATAAGTTTCTGGCGCTGCTCCGCGACTCTGGTCGCCCACTGTCAGACCTTGATGTACAATCGGGCGCAACACAGAGAGACGATACGCGCCCGGTAAATACTACAAGCGAGCAGGATACCAGGCCAAGTGGGGAAGAATACACCCCAGCAGTCCCTACAGAAGGCCCGGAATCTAAATACGCGGCGGAGTGGTTCATTGACCTGAGGAACAAGACTCACAAGGCCGTTTTGTCAGACAAACGTATGTGTTCTCAAGTGAAAGTGGCCATCATTGATACTGGAGCAAATTTCGACAAGAATCAATACAAAAATGTCCATCACAAATGTATTAGCTACCGGACCTGGTGCACCGAAGACGGAGACATCGAGGGCCAGCCGGGCTGTGATGAGGTGGGCAACGTCATGGAGCAATGCACAGCGACTGACGATCACGGACCTCATGCTGTGTCTGTATTGCGTCAAGTCGCCCCGCATTGCAAAATCTTTGTCGCTCAGGCTTTCCGAGGCAAGCAAGATATCATCAGCGGAATGCCAACAGAGGAGCAGGCACGCCGAATAGCAAATGTAGGTATTAGCTCGGTTCCATTTTCTACTCCCGCAGCTGACTTCTGCTCTACCCATAGGCCATCAATTACGCGGTCAACGTCGAGGGCGTGGATATCATCTCACTATCATTCGGATTCGCGCAAGAAGTCCCAATCATAAATCAGGCTATAGAGGGTGCAGTGGGACGACCTGAGAGACCTTGCCTGGTGTTCGCTGCAGCCTCAAATTTCGGTGGCAATGACGAAGTCCAGTGGCCAGCATGTCACGATCGAGTGATCTGCATCCACGCTGCCGATGGCATTGGCAACAAATACTCTCGCAACGTGACGATGGAAAATTCACACAAAGAGTTCGCTACTCTTGGATGCGAGGTTCAAGCACTGGTCAGGCCTGGCGTGCGTGGAACCAAATCTGGAACTTCAGTGGCCACTCCCGTTGCAGCAGGCATTGCATCGTTGCTACTGGATGATGTTCTCCTCAACCGGGCCGACTACCTTCTTCGATTCCCCGAATCAACCTCAGATGAGTACAGTAGGCGGGTTCACGGACTTAGACGCTGCAAGGGCATGAGCAACGCTCTGCAGAAGATGGCGATCCCGCGTGACGGATACAATTACCTGCGGCCTTGGAAGCTACTTCACAATGATTATGTTACAAAAAGCCTTCGTGTTGAGACCATCCTCAATGCTGCTGCAGGGACTAAGCGGATACGACCACTATCTACATATTGCAAGACTACTAAAAGACGTCATGATTGAGCAGACGGAACACTGCTCACAAACAAGTCATCGGCCTCATTCTTCATCGAGCACCATCTCTGATGTCACTTCATCGACGTCCCACAGAGTTTCAAATTCGGCCTCAGCAGTCGGGATCTTATCGTCGAAGAGGAAAGCACGGGAGTTGTAGCCTTTGATCTCCAGCGACCCATCTCTCTTCTGCCGAATCCGCTTAAGCTGATACGCAAGCACAAAAGGCCCGTCCTTATGCGTACGAAAATGCACCTCGCGAGACCGACTGAAAGCAGCCTCTGGCCCTACTTTGACCGGAGCTCCAACAACCGTAAGATCTGCGCCCACACTGCCATGAAACTCCTTCGACTTCTCTTTTCCAAAAGTGATATAAGCATCATAGGCGACTTTCAAGCCCGTTACCATGAAAACCGGTGCTTTCGGATCCTGCAACAAATGCTCGCTGGCAGTAGGCTGCTGCAGTGCAGTGGCAAGATACTTGGCGCTCGGGCTAAACCAACTCGTCTCGACCTTCTTGGCTTCCACTGTGATATCCTCGCCTCCGGAACGCTGAAAGCCTAGCGACCCGCAGATTGCTGTCAGAACTGGTATATCGGCCCAAACTCCGCCCGAGACTGCTTTTTTGTAGCCTTCGCCATACTCCCAGGGTTCTTCGACTTCATGTTTGATGAGGTTGGGATCTGGGTAGAGGTAATCTGGGGAGTCCGTCAGGTTGGACTCGGTATCTGGCAGGCGAGGTTTGTCGTATGATAGTGGCAAAAGCTGGCCGAGTTTTATGTCGCGGTCTGGGACGAGTGACAAATTTGGCGGGAGCATGTATGTGAGTTTGAGACCTTCTGGCATCTCGATTTCTGGTGTCAAGCCTGGAAGGCTTGATTTGATGATCTCAGTCTCCAGACGATGTTTGATTTTCTGTCCTTTCAATTTGTGCTTGTGTCTATGGCTGTCGTTCACACAGTAAAGCGTAAAGTTGAAGCTTCTCTGTATGTTCAATGAGTACTCGCACAGATTCACTTTGAGTAAAAGAAAGAAAAGCGATCACAAACGAGAGGGAAGCACAGCGGGCTGTGTCAAAGTGGGACAACTGAGGTCGACGACTGCGCCACAAAGGATGCATAGAGCCGTCAGCTAGCATATGCAGCCACATGCATCATTTCTCAGAGCTGCTGAAGCAAATCCTCCACCGCTGTGGAAGGTATACTTCGATTCAAGATTGGGGAAAAGCTAAGGGATACAGGCGTTATGGCGTTTTCATGCATTGCTTTGCTAGCCAGAAAAGTATGGCTACTACATCTCGCCCATATTTCTGGGGATACTTCGCATCAGTACAAATGAATGTCAAAGAGTGTGTTGTTGCCATCATAAGACTAGTCGTGCTTCTCGCCCTCAAAGTCGTCGCCCAATCTACAACGCTCTGCTTGTAGCCTTTGCTGCCATCCCCTCTCGTACCATACTCACGGACATCCAACGCCACAATCTTCTGCTTCAACACCTTGCTCCACAAGAGGCAGATACCTCTTGGTTGGTACCGCTCCCCTAGTCAATCCCATCAAATCACCAAACAAACGCACTGACTCCCACCAGACGTATCTTCCGGATGAGCAGGATTAATATTCCTCTGACACTGCCACTGAAGGCCAGGCACATTGCCAACCTTCCTCAAGCAGTAGTCTCTGCATGGTGACAGATCTTCAGGGCGACAGGAGGGCGAGAGTTCCACATCTGGGCATCGTTCCCGCGCTGGGTCGCAGGCTGCAACGCCTCCATAATCTGCGAGGGCCTGCGCGAGGATCTCGCCGGCCGGGGTCAGTGCTGCGGCGCTGGAGAGTTGGAATGCGCCGAAGAGCAAGATTGCTGCTTTGAGGATGGTGGAGTGCATTTTGGATGTAGAGGGTCTTGGGTTGAAGGGTGGTTTTGGGCGTGGAGAATTTGTAGTGGTTTGGTTCTGATTGAAGTTTTGCGGAATGAACTGGAGATGATGAGCAACTTTCAGATATCGAAGGACGAAGTGGTGGAGATTATATACCAAAGAAATGGTTCCCAGAGGATTCGAGGCTTGCTTGAGCACAGCACCGTGCTGTATCAGCCAGGTAGGACTGAACGAAATACGACACAACAACGGCCAGGAAGAAGTCCCGATGGGCAGGTGTCTCCTGCGCACCGCGGATGACAAACAGCCTTGTGGCTGCATTCGTGCTATCGGGACATTGGAACACATTCGTTTCGGAATCAGCCCGATCTCCATCTTGCTGTATCTCCTAAAGGTTGTCAAAGCATAGGAAAATGGTTTTATTTGCGTTGAAATCTACGTCCTGTCAGTTTCTCAATCTCGATATCGAATGTGATTCAACTTCGCGCAGGTATTCTCCTACAGTGATGTCCTGCACTGGAGTTAATTGATGTCTTGCTGCCTCCATTTGTCCGCAAGGCGATACATTGCAACGTAGGGCAGGGCCCGGTGAAGCGTGTTTTGGACGGGTTCTGGTGCATATGTTGACCGGTGAAGTCGATAAGGGTCATCTGCTCAGCCGCAGTAGAGGAGATGAATTTGTGCTACAATCGCATCCACGTGAGACAACCGTCGTTGTGATCTCCTGAACTGCAAGCGCTGTGACCTCGTTTCGAAGGTAGAAAGTGTTCGTGATCGCCAGCGATCCAGATTGCTCGGAGAAGCTTGCGATTCCATGCTGGTTGTGTTAGCCATACGATCTGTGCTGCGCGCGCCTGTGTATTGTAACTCAATGCCAGCTGCGTTGACCGGTCTACTGTGCCAGCACATGATTGTTCTGCACACTTCGCATGAAACGAGTATGTTGCGTTCTGTCAGTAGGATCTCGTTCATGACCCTTCCATTGAGAGGTGAGGTTGCCTTTGAAGGAAAATTACAATGACACTCGACGCTTGGCAGCGACTCGTGACACGAAGCATCGATGTTTCCTCCCTTCTTACAAAGTGATCTGCAGCGCAGTCAACAGATAATCTCGTCTAAGTCGTAGCAGCACCACACGTAGAACAAAAGCGGAAAGGATATTGTTGATGCGCAGCGACTTCGATTGCACTGAATTATTTCCCGTCGCTGACCTGAGCGTGTGAGTGAGCAGAGGCAAATTCCTCAATCTCATTCTCAGTAAAAAGATATGTACAAAAAATCAGTATTGAAAAAGGGGTATACACGTTGCGACATGTCCAGGCGTATCTCCATGAAATCAGTTCACTCTTCTTCTCGTGTTCTCTGCTGCCGTCACCCACAGGGCATCCGTCTTCCTATTCTTCTCTCATGTACATGATAGCGGTCAAAGGAATAATGAGATCCCGAGGTTTCGGGCTGTTTACAGCAAGAGAGCGATGACACCGGCGAACATGGCGGTGAGGCCAGTGGCGACGCCGTTGATGGAGGCAGCGCCGGTGTACTGCACTGGAGTGTGAGTGCGGGTAGCGTTCTGCTGTGGCACTGGGAGTGCGGTCACAGTGGAAGCTGGTGGAGCGGCAGCTGGATGGGTCTCAGCTGGATAAGTTGGTGCAGCTGGGTGAGTCTCGACCGGGTAGGTAGGAGCAGCCGGGTGAGTTTCAGCTGGGGCGGTTGGGTGAGTTTCTGGCTCTTCTGGGTATGGCTCCACAGGGCCGTAGTGAGGTGGCTTCTCAGAGTCATCTGGGCAGTAGGTTGGTGGCTTGGTGTAGTCGTCGTGCTCATCTACGTGCAATGTTAGCATTTTGCGCATGCCATGTCGATGCGACATTGATCACATACCCTCGTGCTCTGGGACCGGTGCCGGAGTAGTCTCGTTCTTGCTTGGAGTGTAGACTGGGTACTTTGGAGCTGGGGTCTCGTAGGCTGGAGGAGCTGGCTCGTACGCAGCTGGAGTTGACTCGTAGGCAGGAGGAGCGTAGCTGGCAGAGGCGACGGTCGCGGCAGCCGCGATGGCGTTGAGTTGGTAGCGCATGTTGATTGATGGTATTAGTTATTAGTGGTGGAGCGATGGTGTTTTGTGCTGATCGGTAAACAGTGATGTGTATTCTGAGCGCCTCTTCAAACGAATGTCGTAGTCGCGTGGAGAGTCACAACAGCAGGGGGCGCGGCTGTGATGGTTGTTATACGGCGCGCACTCTCATCTGCGCGAGCGTCGCAACTATTGGTTCATGTCAGTACCTGCGTATTGCCAAGGCTGCTCTGCCGCTAACAAGTACCATCTCCATGGCAGTGATATGCGAGCGCACCAGAAAATGGCTGAATTAGGCAATGCCATGAACGCCACGTGTTTTGCGGGAGGGATTTATTCAACTCTAGCTTGCCGCTTCACTTTCCGGCCAATGAAAGTGACGGGTCTACGCCAAACCAAGACCCGACTCCTCGGCGAACAGAGTTTGCCCAGCATACCGGCAGGCTCGGCGTCACGCTGGGCTTGTACACATTGGGCTGCACGCGATTTCTCGCTTTGCTGTTGTCGGAGATGCGATCGAAGGCTTTTCGAGAAAGTTGTTCGACGATGCCGCTTACATCATGCTCACACTGTGCTCCAAATGCCCCATGACGGTAGGGAAATGGAAACGGTTTGCGATGGTGTCGTCGTTCCTTCAGCTGAAGTGCAGTCAGCATGCCAAACTGTGGCTTGTTTCGATCGCAAGAGGGATGCGAAATTGCACGCTGGGCGGCGACCTGGTGTCCAAGGACCTTTCCAGTTTGTTGAGTCCTTGACTGATTCTGGGCGTCTTCCATCTCCCGGCTCGTCACGCTAGTCTACAATACCTGCCTCTATCGTTATGAAGTAGGACAGTAGAGCATTTTTACCGCCAGAAATCAAGGTAAAGCGTACCTCCGATTGGCTCAGAATGCACGTACCATAAGTGAATCAAGCCTAGGTGAATAATTAGTGTTTCTATAGTTCCAACCTTAATAATTACACTATGCCTATTTTGACCGTAAACCCTATTTTCTTCGAATTCCTCTACTACCTAGTAGAAGCTGCTATAAACGTACTATCGCTATAAACCTCGATTATAATTAGTCTTGCTATTCGACGCTATAGCGCCACTTTATAGTAGTAACTCGTCCGTGCCTGCGATATCGACTACGCGTTCTACGACGCGTTAATTCTTCTTCTAGTATATTACTATTAATCTGTTACGTCCTGCCTGTCCGTCGGCAGCCTAACCCTAATCTAATATAGGGTTGGCCTAGGAAGTGTCGATCCTCGCAATGTCCTCGTAGTATATTAGAGAAGGTCCTAAAAGGTTTGTAATATAACCCTAAGAGAGTTGTATTAAGTTGAGCACGAGGCCCCTATCTACTTGGTAAAGAGCGTCGTCTATATAGTGTCATGTCCTGGCGTATCCCACAGCTTCTCCCGCCCTGTCGCTCTGTCTGCTCTGTCGCTCTGTCTGCTCTGTCGAGAGAGAGCAGAGAGCGCTCTGTTGTCACGTGACTACCCGGGCAGGCGAGTGGCTGTGGGCTTCTTTTTAGTGTTCACGGCACGATCCGTAACACCATCCCCCTTCTAGCCTAGCTTCGTCCCGAAGCTTACAAAGTAAACCCCGTTTCCATGTTCGTCATCCAACGATGTCTTTCCTTCCTCCCACTCCATCTTCCTTCGTAGGCAAACCCAAGCGCAAGAAACTGGGAGCCTCCACCATTCGTCGCGAGCATCAAGCCGATAAGATCGACGCCCTTGGGAAAGAAATGGTGCAAAAATGCAGTCGGTGTGTTCGCGAGAACATCTCTTGCCGTGTTCACATGTCGTCTGGAAAGTGCAGTGCCTGTGTTCGCGCAAACTGCAGAGAGTGTGATATCTCGATTTCTGAGGGCGACTGGATCCGTCTGCGGAAGCAACGCGCAGCTCTTGAGGAAAAGATGACTCGTCATCTTGCCCGCATGCGTGAGCTCCGAGAAACCCTCCAGAAACTCCAAGAGGAGGAAGCCAAGGCGTGGGAGAAGAAGTCCCGTCTCCAGAAAGAGATGGACCTCCTTGAGACCCGCGAGGCAGAGGCGCTCAAGGTTGACGACGCCGTCATAGCTGCCGCGGAGGAGAGTGACTCTCTCGCCGCTCCCGAGCTCCCTCAGGATCTAGTTCCGATTCTTCCCTGGTCCAACATGGAGGAAGTGCCGGAAGAATTCTGGTCGGAAGTCTGCTTCGATCCTATACCGTTCGTCCTTTGTTCCGTTGTCCGTTATCGTCGTGCTGATCTCTTTTGCCTAGGTCATCGAACCAAGAGACCGCGGTTCAATGAGCCCTTCGGGGTTGTCCCTCCGAACTAGTCGGATTTCGAGGAGTCTTCCTCGCATTCCCGGTATGCCGTTGTCCGAGCCATGGTATTCATTTCACGGCTGACCTTGTTCTTCTTTCTGCAGTTCCGCGCGTAGTGGCCTTCCTCGCCACACTCGTAGCAGGTGAAGCCTTTGCTCTTCAGCTTCCTTCCTCGCGTACGTTCGGTAGCATCCAACTCCATTGGATCTTCCGTAATCAGGGTCCTGACTTCTGGCCTTGAAGCCCCCTCTTCCGCCTCGAGCGGGTCTCTGGTATCCAGGCTGTACGAATCGGTCGTACTTCAGTTCCTGGAGTCTCTCGTCGATTTCCTTTGCTGCTTTGATCATTGCACCAAGCGTGGTCATGCTGGAGTTTCGGGATAATTCGGCCTTGACTGAATCCTTCAGTCCCAGGTAAAACTGCGAACGATAGGCAGCGTCGTTCCACTCGAGATCGGCCTGATATCCTTGGAATTCTGACGCATAAGCGGCGACAGAAGTGGTTTGTCGGAGTTGTCGGATATGGCGATCGGCGTGTGCCTCTTCGTTGGGTATCCCGTATAGATCATTAAGTTTCTCTCCAAACTTGTCATAGCTGTGGAAGATTCTTCTGGTTTCCGTTTCTGGCTCATCATCTGAACTCTGGCAGATAAGCCAGTCTTTCAGGTATGCTCGGAATCCTCTGGCGGCTCTTCCCCGTAGGAAGGATGCGGCATACAAGACCTTGTCGGCCTCGCTATGAAACTGGTGCGCGTTGAAGTGGAGGTACAGCTGAACCTGCAGCTGGAAGTTCTCCAACTTCTCCTTAGTCCCGTCGAACGTCTCCGGCGTGGATATCTTAGGTGCGTGGGTTGACTCGTATGAGCCCGCTGTGCTCATAGTGGGAGTCGATTGTTTCCCGCTTCCGTTAATCGACATGTTGCTCATTCGTTCCGTGATTCCAGTCGATAGCTGTTGTCGTGATGGACTTCTTGTGTCGGCAACGTCCTGAGTCTTTCTTGACATTGATCGATAGCGCTTCCCTTCGGCTTTTGGTGCTCAAAGTTGTTACGTCCTGCCTGTCCGTCGGCAGCCTAACCCTAATCTGATATGGGGTTGGCCTGGGAAGTGTCGATCCTCGCAATGTCCTCGTGGTATATCAGAGAAGGTCCTGAAAGGTTTGTAACATAACCCTAAGAGAGTTGTATTGAGTTGAGCACGAGGCCCCTATCTACTTGGTAAAGAGCGTCGTCTATATAGTGTCATGTCCTGGCGTATCCCACAGCTTCTCCCGCCCTGTCGCTCTGTCTGCTCTGTCGCTCTGTCTGCTCTGTCGAGAGAGAGCAGAGAGCGCTCTGTTGTCACGTGACTACCCGGGCAGGCGAGTGGCTGTGGGCTTCTTTAGTGTTCACGGCACGATCCGTAACAATTAGAGGCTCGTAAGGCCGCTAATCGTACTAGTAGTAGTAGAGGTAGTAGTAAAGGTAGTATAGCGTAGACGGCTATTAAGAGGTTATAGTCGGAGGTAGGTATATTAGCGGAACGTGTCGTGCGGGGGCGTCGGACAGGCTCGTATTGTAGGTATAATACGCAGTAGAAGTAGAGGCGATAAGTAGGAACCAACCGAGTTGATTGTGTTAGTTAGTTATAGGTTGCATCTCACTCCTGAGATGGGCATCAGCTGAGTCATGTGACCTAATGTCACATGACCTAAGTCACCTGATCCTGATCCCCAAAGTGTCCCTCAGAATGTCTAACTGGACTGCACTTTCCAACACTCCCACTCAGGCCAGATGGTCTTCTGCCTGCATTTAAATCCATCCCCAAATCATGATGAGTCATCAGGTGCTGTGGTCACATGGTTGGAGCTGTGTACCCAATCCATCTTGGTTCAACTCCTTGGCCTGGTGCTGCATTGAATTCGCCCTGCCAGAGTAGGGTGGAATTCAGTGCCTTTTGCTCTTTTGCCTAGGCTCCCTTTTGAACCATATATGGATTCCCAGATTCTGATTACTCATCAAGAGTGGCAAGCCACTTCTTCCATGGTGCAACTCCTGGGCTTGGTTTGGGGGCTTGAAGTGGACAACGTTCACTTTCAATCCCCTTTGATTTTTGCGTTCCCAAGGTCTAGGGTTCAATCCACAGTTGGGGCAGGAATCTTTTGCCTTTCCTTATGCAAGTTGGAGTTGTCTTACAAACTCCTGAAACTGTGGCCCATTCTTTGGTTTGGTCAGGCCATCAGCAACCATCTCTTTTGTTGGAACATATTCCACTGCAACCTTCCTTTGCCACCAGAGATGCCTGACATGGTTGTATGCAATATCAATGTGTTTGGATCTCTCATGGGTATGTGCATCCTTGACAAGGGTCAAGGCTGCCTGATTGTCTCCCATGATTTGCACTGGCCTCAGCTCTTTCACTGTGTCAGGATGGGCTTTGACAGTTGGCTGGAATGGGCATTCTCCCACCAGCCTTGCACAGTCCATCTCTCTCAAGAGTGCTGCCAAGAATTGAGATTGCTTTGCACATGCATTCATAGCCATGTACTCAGCTTCCATTGTTGATGTTGCAACAGACTTCTGCTTTCTGCTCATCCAAGAAACTGGGGCTCCACAAAGGAAGAAGATGCTTCCAAGGATTGAGACTCTGTCTGCTTTGTCCATTGCATAGTCAGAGTCTGAATACCCTATCAGCTTTCCTCCATTTCTTCTGAACATCAGTCCCAAGTCTTGGGATGATCTCAGGTACCTGGCCAGTTTCTTCAGAGCTTGCAAGTGTCTCTTAGCTGGGTCTGAGACATATGAGCTCAGCCTTCCAAGAGAGAAAGCAATGTCTGGTCTTGTCATAACCATGGGCCACATCCAGGTACCAGTTTGGCTTTGGTACTCTGTCCTGTTCCCCCTCTCATTATACAAGCCTGTTGGTCTCAGACTGTCATAGCTGTCCATTGGTGAGAGAGTTGGGTTGGCCATCTCCTTGGTCATTCCCAGCTTTGCAAGGTTCTCCTGGATAAAGTGTTCTTGATCAAGCTTCAAAGTTCCAGCTTGTCTGTCTCTTGTTAACCTCATCCCAAGGATCTTCTCTGGTTCTCCAAGATCTTTGATCTTGAACACCTTGCCCAGCTGTTCCTTGAACCAAAGCACATCTTCCAGCTTTGGTGCTGCAATAGGAATATCATCCACATGTGTCAGGATCAAGATGTTCCTTTCTCTGTGGATGAGAAGGCATGGGTCCACCTCTGATTGTGTGAACCCAATCTGTTTCAACTTTGAGACACAGAGTTTGTTCCAGTCTCTTGCTGCTTGCTTTAGTCCATACAAGCTTCTTAGAATCTGCAGGACCATGTTAGGTGGAATCTCAACTCCTGGAGGTGGGATCATGAAGATTTCTTCCTGAAGCTTGCTCTCAGTGAATGCATTGTTCACATCCACTTGGTGAAGTTCCAGATCCTTCTCACAAACCACAGCCATAAACACCCTTAAGGTATCATGCCTGACTGTTGGTGCAAAGGTCTCCTGGAAGTCAACTCCAAATTTCTGAGAGAAACCTCTTGCAACTAGTCTTGCCTTGAATTTCTCAATGGCTCCACTGATTGATCTCTTCACATCAAACACCCACTTGGATGTGACAAGGTTTGCTCCTTTGGGTGGAACAACCTCTGTCCAGGTGTTGTTGCTTCTTAATGCAGTTAGTTCCTTTTGGACTGCATCTTCCCACATATGTCCCCATTTGGGATCCTGAATTGCCTCCTTGTAGGACTTTGGAATAGGCACCTCTTGTCTCTGTGCAGAGATTTGAGGGGCAATTGCTGCAAATGCAGACTCTTGAACCTCTGACAGGGCTTCCCAAATCCACTCCCATTCTTGGCCTTGGACTTGGCTGAGGAATGCCCTGTGATGCTTGGCACTTGGCTCCTCCTCCTGTCCATGTTCTCTCTGTCTCTTCTGAAGCACTTGTCTTGTAACCATGCTGTGAGCTTTTGGCTCTGGGCCTGGTCCTTCATCTGAGACAGATCTCCTTCTCTTTTGGCCATGGGTCTGGTCTTGGTTCCCCTCCTGATCCCTGTGTCCTTGTGGGTCCTGCTGTGCAACAGTTGATCCTTTTGCTTTGGGATGCAGTCTCCCACTAGTGCCAGGACTGGCTTGTCCATTGATTTCCTGGCTTGACTCAGGTGGTTCAGTGGTTCCACTTTTCTCCTGCTGGGGTTGTAGTTCCCCAGAGTTTTCTTCTTCTGGATCCTCCATCCTCTGGTACTCCTCCTTGTCCTTTGGTGGAGGTGGCAACTGCACAAAGAGTGTTTGGCTGGGACCTGCAGGTTTGGTTGCCATGGCTGCAGGTGCAGCAGCTGCAGAGGGTGCAACTGCTGTTGGCTTCTTTGGAGGTCTGCCAACTGGGTTTCTGACAGGTGCACTGCTTGCTTGATTGAGCTTGGGAACATTCAGCTCCATATCTCCTCCTTTCTCATGCTCAAACCAAGTTGCAGTGTTGTGGGCCTTGATAGCCCTCATGTCAGGCTCCCAGAAGAGCCACATTTTGGCAGTGTCAGGGACATACCCAATAAACACAGCATCTTTGCCTCTGTTCATTAGTTTGTCTGATCTCATCCCAGCTGGCTGGGACTTGGGATCCATGTAGACCACTGCTTTGCAACCCCAGACTCTGAAGTGTGACACAGAGGGTTGGATGCCTGAAAAGGCTTCCTCAGGTGACACTTTGAATCCATCAATTTCTGGGCCATTAGGAAGAGAATTTCTGACAACCATGCAGGCTGCCAAGGCTTCTGGCCAGAATTCAATGGGCATGTGAGCATCCTCCAGCATTGCTCTCACATGGTCTTCAGAGGTTTGGATTGACCTCTCAACTACTCCATTCTGGATAGAGTTGTATGCCTCAGTTGTGTGGAAGGAGATTCCATATTCCTTCTCCCACTGCTTCAGCACAGCAAGAAGCTCTCTTGCTCCATCACTCCTTACAATCTGGAGGGGATTCCCTGATTGCAGCTCAGCTTTCACCTTCCAGTCTCTGAGGATACTTGGTGCATCTTCTCTGGACTTCATTGGGAAAGTCCATTTCTTTCTTGAGAAGTTGTCAACAATCTCAAGCCACCATTTGTATCCTAGTCTTGAGACAGGCAAAGGACCACAGACATCAACAGAAACAAGAGACAGCCTTTGAGGCTTCCTCTCAGTTTCTTTTCCTCTATGTTTCTTCATCTTTGCCAAGGAACATACCCTGCAAGGTTGGTGTTCCTTCGGAATAGGAATCTGAGCCTTCAAGTCAGATACCTTGTGCAGGTTTCTGAGAAGACCCTCTCCAAAATGTGCAAGTCTCCTATGCCAGAGCTCCCACTGTTCTTGGGACTTCTCTTGGGCTTCAAAGGCATAGGGTTGTTGAATAGTTCCCTGTGCAGTGCATGCCATTGCAGACATCTTATGGAATGCACTCCCTATCTCATTAATAAAGGGAACTCCTCCTATCATCTTTGTCTGGAAAAGAGGTTTTCCAGAGGGTGAATTAAGTGAAAAGTCTGGCAGTTTGAGACCAAACTGCCTGCAAAGTTGGCTGACAGAAACAAGATTAACTCCAAGACCAGGTACAAACAGCACATCCTTCAGAACTCCAGGATCTCCCAGGCTTGCACTCATTACAGCATCTCCCACATGTGTTGCTCTGATAAAGCCTCCACCAACCTTGATCCACTTCTTCCCTTGGAGGGGCTTCAGTTTCCTGAAGAGTGATTCTTGGTCAGTCATGTGGGAGGAAGCACCAGTGTCAACCAGCCAGTATGATGGTCTTGACTTGCCTTTTGCTTCCACTGCTGAGTGGCCTGTCTCTTCCACATCATCCTCCTCTGAGGGATGGTCCGATGTTTCAGATCCTCCTGCAGAAGGTCCTGCCTCTTCTTGGGCAGCATGGGCCTTCTTGAAGGGTTTCCTCAGGTTTTGTCTCTTCCTGAGGGACTGGACTTCCAGGCTGAGTTTCTTCACCATTTCTTTCAGTGCTTCTTTGTCTGGTGAAGACCTCCTCCTAAAGGTGCTCTCTCTGGGTGGTGATCTTCTCTTCTCCACCCTGCTGCTCTGTCTTGGGTTGACAGTTCTCTTGGCTTTGTCAAGGTGTGGACACTTGGCAACACCTCCAAAATGCTCCTGGTCACACAGGTAACATTTCAGCATTGTGCCTTGGATCCCTCTTCCCTTGGCAAACATTCCTGTTTCCTGGCTATCACCATGCAAGATTGCTTCCTCTGCTTCAAGATATTGGAGGACTTGTTCATGGTCAGGGTCTTCTTGCATCTGAACAATCTGCCTTATGCTTCTATACTCCATAGGCAAGGAGTGTAGCAGGTGGTCAAGTCTGGTCCTGGGTTCTTGGTAGAACTTGTAATTTGAGTCCACTTCAGCTATCCTTCTCCCAAGTTTTGTTAGATGCTCCCATGCTTCTCTAATTGTCATGTCCCCTTGCATCTTGAATGAGGTATACTCCTCAACAAGCTTCATTGCATTAGCTTTCTGAGTCTTCCCATATTTTGTCTTAAGCTTGTCCCAGATGTTCTTGGCCTTTGCTTCTGCTAGAGCTAGGCTCTGATCATCCTTGCTGAGGCAAATCAGCATTTCATACTTTGCCTCTGCATTTGCCTTTGTCCATCTTGGACCAAACTCTGACTCCTCAAGGGTGGGGAATGGTGATGATGACTTTGATGAACTTGGTGTCCCATCCTCTACAATTGGTGCCTTTCCCTTGGTAATAATCCAATGCAAGTCCTTGCTGATGAGGTGCAACTCTATTAGGCTGAACCACAGCTCCCAGTTTTCTCTTGTCAAGACTGGTGCAGCTCCCTTCTTTGCCTTGTATCCACTCTCTGAATCCATTACTGCAAAATCAAACAAACAAATCCAACTCCAGAAAACACAGGCTCTTTCAATCTGATTGGCAGCTTCTGGATTTCTGCCTTCCCTGGTTGCTGAGACTCTTCTCTCTCAGCTGAGGTGTCCAAGGACTCTTCTCTCTTAGGGGAGTTGGTTAGGTTCTTGGGTGGAGAACCTCCAAAAGATCCACCTTCTCAGAAGGGCACTACTAGCCAGTTCTGAGGTATTGGCAGTACTTGGTGCTTGGGCCTAGTCTTATCCTTTTGGGTGCTGCAGTCCAAGACTGATCCTTTCCTCTTTACACTCCTTTGGTATGCCTCTCTTTCAAAGCAGAGTGTGCCTTACTAGGCTTTTCTCTGTCTTACCTGCCCTTTGGGAACTTCTGGTTGGCAACCAGGATCTTCCAAAGCTTCTAGGCAGTGCAGATGGGATATGCCTCCAGTCTCCCTTGTGCTCTTTTCCTGCTTCTCTGTCCGGTTGATACTGCAGGTCCTGCAAGAGGTGACAGGTGTCACTTTGAGGATGAGAAGGCTAACTCTTTCTACTTAGGGCCTCTCTGCAAACCCGGGCTCATAACCTGTCGTGCGGGGGCGTCGGACAGGCTCGTATTGTAGGTATAATACGCAGTAGAAGTAGAGGCGATAAGTAGGAACCAACCGAGTTGATTGTGTTAGTTAGTTATAGGTTGCATCTCACTCCTGAGATGGGCATCAGCTGAGTCATGTGACCTAATGTCACATGACCTAAGTCACCTGATCCTGATCCCCAAAGTGTCCCTCAGAATGTCTAACTGGACTGCACTTTCCAACAGAACGATTTAATAGCGGCTAGTCCGCTATAATAGAGTTATTAAACTAATTAGCGATATAGCTTTCCTAATCGAATAGTAGTATTCTAAAGGCGCCGGCGCGCGATTCTAAGATAGGTTAAGGTTATAGTTATCGTATAGTTTAATAGAAGTTAAATAGAGGTATTATCGTTAAGCCTACGCGTTAAGAAGTCGCTAAAAGTTTACGAGATACGTTATTAATTAAAAGCTAATTAATTCGTAAGATACCTAAGATATCGCTAAATGTCGCTAGTTTAGAGTCTTACTAAAATTTGTAGTATAGTATATAGTAAATTCAAAAACCAGGGGATATGGCGTACGAAAACCATCCGACTCCTGCCTACCTGGAACGTCGACCCAGGCCCGAAGCCGGTGCATCACTTGTCGCCCCTCAGCTGCTGGTCGCGCGGCAGCTGTTAAGAGGAAGTAGGGGGACAGCACAGCTGTTAAGACGACAAGACCGGTGGACGTGTAATTGAGCTAGGCACGAGACAGGACACCCCTGACCTATACGCGCTCTGAGACTAGCAACATGCTGGCGAGGGTAGCCGACTCGTTCCTACTTGCAGTGTAGAAGCTGCACGCGCTGGCTATCAGCGTGAGGAGGCAGGCCACTGCTACAGGCAGAGGACTTGTTCGCCGATGTGGGTTAGAAGCCACACATCCTGCTCGCAGGATGAGGGGACAGGCCACCTCTGTAGCGGACTTGTATAAACAACGAGCATAGGGTTGGTTAGTCGGGTAGGTAAAGAGGTTTCGCTGCCGGCTGGGGCGCTATCTCGATCCTACACGGCGAGACATGGTCGGCCTGCTTCGGGGAGACCTGGGCAGGTAACGCGAAACGACTTCGGTCGCGGGGCGTAGCGCGCAATGGCGGCGACAGAGACACCGTCTGCGCGGCTCGAAAGGACGGATGCGCATGTCGGTACACAAAGAGAAGGAAGCCGCTGGCCCACTCGCACTGGGAGCCTTGTTCATTATGCAAGGTGGTGTCGCCACCAGCGGAGCCTGTGCTGTGTGCTTATGGAGCAAATCTTAGGATAAGGCAGGCGTCCTGAAAGAAAGACGTAATCTGAGATAGGGGTCCTTATGATGGGGGACATGTCCGACCCTATCGCAATCCTAAGGGCCTAGGATACCACCCAACCAGGTGGCGAAGCTCGATAACGGTAGTGCTCCGAAAGCCCCAGAAGCCCGACTACACACAACCTAAAGCATATCGACCAATAGCACTTCTGAACACTATGGCCAAACTGCTCGAGGCTATCGTAGCAAGGCGAATGTCCGAGCTCGCAGAAGAACGCAAACTCCTACCAGAAACCCAAATGGGAGCCAGACCCGGAAGGTCGACGCTATCGGCGCTAGAATCACTTGTCGAACAGGTCCGTACCGCGTGGGGCCAAGGGAACAACAAGGTGGTATCCATGCTCTGCCTCGACATCTCTGGAGCATTCGACAAGGTCTCCCACGAACGACTACTATACATCCTCCAGTGCAAGGGCTTCCCGCAATGGACAAGAAACTTCATCGAATCGTTCCTAAAGAACCGCACGACAAGCATCCGCATTGGGGGATTTACTAGCCCCGAACGCCCGACAGAGACAGGCATCCCGCAGGGGTCGACGATCTCACCGATCCTGTTCCTATTCTTCGCATCTGGCCTCCTACCCGAACTGGAAAGCGAAGATACATCGGCAATCGGATTTGTAGATGACACAAACATACTCGCATTCGGCGAAACGACGGAAGGCAACTGTAAGAGGCTGGAACGGGCACACGAGAAGTGTGTAGAGTGGGCAGCGAGACACGGGGCGAAGTTCGCCCCAGAAAAGTACCAACTAATCCACTTTACCCGTACCCGCACACGTAAACGCGAACGACACAACAGAAAGGCACGTACCCGAATCCCCGGCTTCGAGGGCGCCCCAGCAGAGTCGCTCCGGTTCCTCGGGGTCCAAGTGGATTCCAAGCTCAACTGGAAGGCCAACTTGAAGGCGGCAAAAGCAAAAGGGGAACACATAACACAGGCGCTCCGGAGCCTTACGCAGTCCACCTGGGGAGCCGGTCTCCTCCGAACGAGACAGATATACACGACCATAATCAGGCCAGCTCTCACATACGGGTGCCAAATCTGGGCCCCGCAAGCAGGAAACGGCATAAACAGCATTGCTAAAGTGCAACACGCTAACCTCCGGCAGATCGTTGGGGCGTACAGAACTACCCCCACGATTGCACTCCACAAAGAAGCAGGGATTCCCCCTTAAAGAATACACAGACGCAATGGCGGCCGAGTATTCAACCAAGTCGAACATGACAGAGGCGACTAAGGAAATACGGCGGCGGTGCCAGAAGATCCAAGCCCGCCTTAGATACAGAACAGCCCAATGCACGCCGTACACGCTTCAAAGGGATAGAATCCTAGCACAGCAGGAGGACGCACAAAGAGACAAGAGCACTAAGTTCCCCCGGTGGGAGAAGACCTGGGAAACGACTGCAAGGGAAAAAAGGGCACAGTCTAGCAAACACCCGCCAACATGGTGGGCGCAGGGACGAAACGACAAGGCGCGTCACCGCCTACACAAGGGACTTTCAAGACCTGAAAGCACGATATCTACGCTCTTACGAACGGAGCACATCGGATTGAAGGCATACCTCTACAGGAGAAAGGTCCCAGGAATTACGAGCGGAGCCTGCGAATGCGGTGAGCTACAGCAAACAGGCAAGCACATACTACTCTTCTGCCCTCGCACGGCGAAGGGCAGGCAGGAAATGTTCCAGAAGATCGGAAGCACAGCGTACCGCGACATTCTAACAAGCACGAGGGGTATGAAAATTGCAGCGAGATATATACTCCAGACGGGAATCCTAGAACAATTCAGGCTTATACAGGAGCAGGAGGAGAGACAAAAGGCGAGAGAAAGGAGGCGAAGTGAGGACGGACGTACACCGGAGGAGGAGTAGGTCCCGAGGACCGCCGAAAACAAAGGCGGTACTGCCGAGAAGGAGCACAATACACCATGGGCGCAGTGACGCGCGCCACACATCGCAGAGAAGGGGTTTTCGTCCGGAGAGGTTTCGCCCTACGTAACTAGTATAGATAGCCTGCGTGGACCTAGATAGGAACCGGTTCAGGAATACAAGACTTTATCTATCTACCTATATAGTAAATTCGCCGGCAAGTTCTATCTACTATATTTAAGTATCCTTAAGATCTATTGGAAAGTGCAGTCCAGTTAGACATTCTAAGGGACACTTTGGGGATCAGGATCAGGTGACTTAGGTCATGTGACATTAGGTCACATGACTCAGCTAATGCCCATCTCAGGAGTGAGATGCAACCTATAACTAACTAACACAATCAACTCGGTTGGTTCCTACTTATCGCCTCTACTTCTACTGCGTATTATACCTACAATACGAGCCTGTCCGACGCCCCCGCACGACAGGTTATAAGCCCGGGTTTGCAGAGAGGCCCTAAGTAGAAAGAGTTAGCCTTCTCATCCTCAAAGTGACACCTGTCACCTCTTGCAGGACCTGCAGTATCAACCGGACAGAGAAGCAGGAAAAGAGCACAAGGGAGACTGGAGGCATATCCCATCTGCACTGCCTAGAAGCTTTGGAAGATCCTGGTTGCCAACCAGAAGTTCCCAAAGGGCAGGTAAGACAGAGAAAAGCCTAGTAAGGCACACTCTGCTTTAAAAGAGAGGCATACTAAAGGAGTGTAAAGAGGAAAGGATTAGTCTTGGACTGCAGCACCTAAAAGGATAAGACTAGGCCCAAGCACCAAGTACTGCCAATACCTTAGAACTGGCTAGTAGTGCCCTTCTAAGAAGGTGGATCTTTTGGAGGTTCTCCACCTAAGAACCTAACCAACTCCCCTAAGAGAGAAGAGTCCTTAGACACCTCAGCTAAGAGAGAAGAGTCTTAGCAACCAGGGAAGGCAGAAATCCAGAAGCTGCCAATCAGATTAAAAGAGCCTGTGTTTTCTGGAGTTAGATTTGTTTGTTTGATTTTGCAGTAATGGATTTAGAGAGTGGATACAAGGCAAAGAAGGGAGCTGCACCAGTCTTAACAAGAGAAAACTGGGAGCTGTGGTTCAGCCTAATAGAGTTGCACCTTATCAGCAAGGACTTGCATTGGATTATTACCAAGGGAAAGGCACCAATTGTAGAGGATGGGACACCAAGTTCATCAAAGTCATCATCACCATTCCCCACCCTTGAGGAGTTAGAGTTTGGTCCAAGATGGACAAAGGCAAATGCAGAGGCAAAGTATAAAATGCTGATTTGCCTCAGCAAGGATAATCAGAGCCTAGCTCTAGCAGAAGCAAAGGCCAAGAACATCTAGGACAAGCTTAAGACAAAATATGGGAAGACTTAGAAAGCTAATGCAATGAAGCTTGTTGAGGAGTATACCTCATTCAAGATGCAAGGGGACATGACAATTAGAGAAGCATGGGAGCATCTAACAAAACTTGGGAGAAGGATAGCTGAAGTGGACTCAAATTACAAGTTCTACCAAGAACCTAGGACCAGACTTGACCACCTGCTACACTCCTTGCCTATGGAGTATAGAAGCATAAGGCAGATTGTTCAGATGCAAGAAGACCCTGACCATGAACAAGTCCTCCAATATCTTGAAGCAGAGGAAGCAATCTTGCATGGTAATAGCCAGGAAACAGGAATGTTTGCCAAGGGAAGAGGGATCCAAGGCACAATGCTGAAATGTTACCTGTATAACTAGGAGCATTTTGGAGGTGTTGCCAAGTGTCCACACCTTGACAAAGCCAAGAGAACTGTCAACCCAAGACAGAGCAGCAGGGTGGAGAAGAGAAGATCACCACCCAGAGAGAGCACCTTTAGGAGGAGGTCTTCACCAGACAAAGAAGCACTGAAAGAAATGGTGAAGAAACTCAGCCTGGAAGTCCAGTCCCTCAGGAAGAGACAAAACCTGAGGAAACCCTTCAAGAAGGCCCATGCTGCCCAAGAAGAGGCAGGACCTTCTGCAGGAGGATCTGAAACATCGGACCATCCCTCAGAGGAGGATGATGTGGAAGAGACAGGCCACTCAGCAGTGGAAGCAAAAGGCAAGTCAAGACCATTATACTGGCTGGTTAACACTGGTGCTTCCTCCCACATAACTGACTAAGAATCACTCTTCAGGAAACTGAAGCCCCTCCAAGGGAAGAAGTGGATCAAGGTTGGTAGAGGCTTTATCAGAGCAACACATGTGGGAGATGCTGTAATGAGTGCAAGCCTGGGAGATCCTGGAGTTCTGAAGGATGTGCTGTTTGTACCTGGTCTTGGAGTTAATCTTGTTTCTGTCAGCCAACTTTGCAGGCAGTTTGGTCTCAAACTGCCAGACTTTTCACTTAATTCACCCTCTGGAAAACCTCTTTTCCAGACAAAGATGATAGGAGGAGTTCCCTTTATTAATGAGATAGGGAGTGCATTCCATGAGATGTCTGCAATGGCATGCACTGCACAGGGAACTATTCAACAACCCTATGCCTTTGAAGCCCAAGAGAAGTCCCAAGAACAGTGGGAGCTCTGGCATAGGAGACTTGCACATTTTGGAGAGGGTCTTCTCAGAAACCTGCACAAGGTATCTGACTTGAAGGCTCAGATTCCTATTCCGAAGGAACACCAACCTTGCAGGGTATGTTCCTTGGCAAAGATGAAGAAACATAGAGGAAAAGAAACTGAGAGGAAGCCTCAAAGGCTGTCTCTTGTTTCTGTTGATGTCTGTGGTCCTTTGCCTGTCTCAAGACTAGGATACAAATGGTGGCTTGAGATTGTTGACAACTTCTCAAGAAAGAAATGGACTTTCCCAATGAAGTCCAGAGAAGATGCACCAAGTATCCTCAGAGACTGGAAGGTGAAAGCTGAGCTGCAATCAGGGAATCCCCTCCAGATTGTAAGGAGTGATGGAGCAAGAGAGCTTCTTGCTGTGCTGAAGCAGTGGGAGAAGGAATATGGAATCTCCTTCCACACAACTGAGGCATACAACTCTATCCAGAATGGAGTAGTTGAGAGGTCAATCTAAACCTCTGAAGACCATGTGAGAGCAATGCTGGAGGATGCTCACATGCCCATTGAATTCTGGCCAGAAGCCTTGGCAGCCTGCATGGTTGTCAGAAATTCTCTTCCTAATGGCCCAGAAATTGATGGATTCAAAGTGTCACCTAAGGAAGCCTTTTCAGGCATCCAACCCTCTGTGTCACACTTCAGAGTCTGGGGTTGCAAAGCAGTGGTCTACATGGATCCCAAGTCCCAGCCAGCTGGGATGAGATCAGACAAACTAATGAACAGAGGCAAAGATGCTGTGTTTATTGGGTATGTCCCTGACACTGCCAAAATGTGGCTCTTCTGGGAGCCTAACATGAGGGCTATCAAGGCCCACAACACTGCAACTTGGTTTAAGCATGAGAAAGGAGGAGATATGGAGCTAAATGTTCCCAAGCTCAATCAAGCAAGCAGTGCACCTGTCAGAAACCCAGTTGGCAGACCTCCAAAGAAGCCAACAGCAGTTGCACCCTCTGCAGCTGCTGCACCTGCAGCCATGGCAACCAAACCTGCAGGTCCCAGCCAAACACTCTTTGTGCAGTTGCCACCTCCACCAAAGGACAAGGAGGAGTACCAGAGGATGGAGGATCCAGAAGAAGAAAACTCTGGGGAACTACAACCCCAGCAGGAGAAAAGTGGAACCACTGAACCACCTGAGTCAAGCCAGGAAATCAATGGACAAGCCAGTCCTGGCACTAGTGGGAGACTGCATCCCAAAGCAAAAGGATCAACTGTTGCACAGCAGGACCCACAAGGACACAGGGATCAGGAGGGGAACCAAGACCAGACCCATGGCCAAAAGAGAAGGAGATCTGTCTCAGATGAAGGACCAGGCCCAGAGCCAAAAGCTCACAGCATGGTTACAAGACAAGTGCTTCAGAAGAGACAGAGAGAACATGGACAGGAGGAGGAGCCAAGTGCCAAGCATCACAGGGCATTCCTCAGCCAAGTCCAAGGCCAAGAATAGGAGTGGATTTGGGAAGCCCTGTCAGAGGTTCAAGAGTCTGCATTTGCAGCAATTGCCCCTCAAATCTCTGCACAGAGACAAGAGGTGCCTATTCCAAAGTCCTACAAGGAGGCAATTCAGGATCCCAAATGGGGACATATGTGGGAAGATGCAGTCCAAAAGGAACTAACTGCATTAAGAAGCAACAACACCTGGACAGAGGTTGTTCCACCCAAAGGAGCAAACCTTGTCACATCCAAGTGGGTGTTTGATGTGAAGAGATCAATCAGTGGAGCCATTGAGAAATTCAAGGCAAGACTAGTTGCAAGAGGTTTCTCTCAGAAATTTAGAGTTGACTTCCAGGAGACCTTTGCACCAACAGTTAGGCATGATACCTTAAGGGTGTTTATGGCTGTGGTTTGTGAGAAGGATCTGGAACTTCACCAAGTGGATGTGAACAATGCATTCACTAAGAGCAAGCTTTAGGAAGAAATCTTCATAATCCCACCTCCAGGAGTTGAGATTCCACCTAACATAGTCCTGCAGATTCTGAGAAGCTTGTATGGACTAAAGCAAGCAGCAAGAGACTGGAACAAACTCTGTGTCTCAAAGTTGAAACAGATTGGGTTCACACAATCAGAGGTGGACCCATGCCTTCTCATCCACAGAGAAAGGAACATCTTGATCCTGACACATGTGGATGATATTCCTATTGCAGCACCAAAGCTGGAAGATGTGCTTTGGTTCAAGGAACAGCTGGGCAAGGTGTTCAAGATCAAAGATCTTGGAGAACTAGAGAAGATCCTTGGGATGAGGTTAACAAGAGACAGACAAGCTGGAACTTTGAAGCTTGATCAAGAACACTTTATCCAGGAGAACCTTGCAAAGCTGGGAATGACCAAGGAGATGGCCAACCCAACTCTCTTACTAATGGACAGCTATGACAGTCTGAGACCAACAGGCTTGTATGATGAGAGGGGGAACAGGACAGAGTACCAAAGCCAAACTAGTACCTGGATGTGGCCTATGGTTATGACAAGACCAGACATTGCTTTCTCTCTTGGAAGGCTGAGCTCATATGTCTCAGACCCAGCTAAGAGACACTTGCAAGCTCTAAAGAAACTGGCCAGGTACCTGAGATCATCCCAAGACTTGGGACTGATGTTCAGAAGAAATGGAGGAAAGCTGATAGGGTATTCAGACTCTGACTATGCAATGGACAAAGCAGACAGAGTCTCAATCCTTGGAAGCATCTTCTTCCTTTGTGGAGCCCCAGTTTCTTGGATGAGCAGAAAGCAGAAGTCTGTTGCAACATCAACAATGGAAGCTGAGTACATGGCTATGAATGCATGTGCAAAGCAATCTCAATTCTTGGCAGCACTCTTGAGAGAGATGGACTGTGCAAGGCTGGTGGGAGAATGCCCATTCCAGCCAACTGTCAAAGCCCATCCTGACACAGTGAAAGAGCTGAGGCCAGTGCAAATCATGGGAGACAATCAGGCAGCCTTGACCCTTGTCAAGGATGCACATACCCATGAGAGATCCAAACACATTGATATTGCATACAACCATGTCAGGCATCTCTGGTAGCAAAGGAAGGTTGCAGTGGAATATGTTCCAACAAAAGAGATGGTTGCTGATGGCCTAACCAAACCAAAGAATGGGCCACAGTTTCAGGAGTTTGTAAGACAACTCCAACTTGCATAAGGAAAGGCAAAAGATTCCTGCCCCAACTGTGGATTGAACCCTAGACCTTGGGAACGCAAAAATCAAAGGGGATTGAAAGTGAACGTTGTCCACTTCAAGCCCCCAAACCAAGCCCAGGAGTTGCACCATGGAAGAAGTGGCTTGCCACTCTTGATGAGTAATCAGAATCTGGGAATCCATATATGGTTCAAAAGGGAGCCTAGGCAAAAGAGCAAAAGGCACTGAATTCCACCCTACTCTGGCAGGGCGAATTCAATGCAGCACCAGGCCAAGGAGTTGAACCAAGATGGATTGGGTACACAGCTCCAACCATGTGACCACAGCACCTGATGACTCATCATGATTTGGGGATGGATTTAAATGCAGGCAGAAGACCATCTGGCCTAAGTGGGAGTGTTGGAAAGTGCAGTCCAGTTAGACATTCTGAGGGACACTTTGGGGATCAGGATCAGGTGACTTAGGTCATGTGACATTAGGTCACATGACTCAGCTGATGCCCATCTCAGGAGTGAGATGCAACCTATAACTAACTAACACAATTAACTCGGTTAGTTCCTACTTATCGCCTCTACTTCTACTGCGTATTATACCTATAATACGAGCCTGTCCGACGCCCCCGCACGACAAGATCTAAACTAAATTAAATTCTAATTAATCGCGTAAACGTAACCGTCGCATGCGAATATAATAATACTCCGCTACCTCTAGTAATATACTTACGATATCTACCTCCGCTACCCTCCGAATTACTATATAATATCTAGTCTATTATAAGGCGTTTCCTAATCGAACGAGCGTATTAGATACCCCTTTATCTAAATAAACTAGCGTATTGCAGCACCTTATTAAGTAGGCGCGACGCTAGCTAAATACTCCTTAAGAGTCGGTAGTAGATACTTAAATATACTATTAATAGTACCCTATTTCTCGTTCTTATAGTACCGTAGGCACGTTAAATAGTTCTATAGAATAACTAATACTATAAAGTAAAGGCCTACTAGCTATACTAACGACTATAGGCCCTTACTCTAATAGACGTAGTGTTACGTCCCGCCTGTCCGTCGGCAGCCTAACCCTAATCTAATATAGGGTTAGCCTAGGAAGTGTCGATCCTCGCAATGTCCTCGTAGTATATTAGAGAAGGTCCTAAAAGGTTTATAATATAACCCTAAGGGAGTTGTATTAAGTTAAGCACGAGGCTCCTATCTACTCGGTAGAGAGCGTCGTCTATATAGTGTTATGTCCTAGCGCATCCTATAGCTTCTCCCGCCCTATCGCTCTATCCGCTCTATCGCTCTATCCGCTCTATCGCTCTATCCGCTCTATCGGGAGAGAGTAGAGAGCGCTCTATTATTACGTAACTACCCGGGCAGGCGAGTAGCTATAGGCTTCTTTTAGTGTTCGCGGCACGATCCGTAATACTATTCCGGCCTTAAGCAATAATTACGACGGTAGTTCTTAGAATCTATAGAATTAAGGTTCTAGTTATTATAGTATTTATAGCGGTAGTAACCTTATTAAGGCGTTTCTCGTACCTCTCGCTACGCCTTAATAACCTCTCGTTCCTCGTCCTTAATTAATAATACTAGCGCGGCTATAATTAGAGGGTCTATAGTTTATATATAGGTACTTAACGCGAACGTAACACGCCTTAATTATAGCTAAAACACTAAGGCGGAAGGCAGCGGCTGCTAACACACCGTAAACTCAAGTAAAGCTTAGACACTAATTATAATTCGGCTAGGTACGCCTCAAAACGCCTTCCGGAATGACGCGGAATTCACTAAACCGGAATCAAACACCTCTCGAAGTTAGCGGTAAAAATGCTCTAGTGCGTCGACGGGCGCGATGGCTGACTGGGCTCTTGGAAATGCTTCCGAGGACTCTGCGCTGAGAGTCAACGTGGCCGCCACATTCGTACTGGGCTTGAGCGCCTTCAGCTGCCACGGCGTTGCCGCAGGAAGATCAGGTCGTCCTCCGACAATTGTTGTGTTTGCTGACGGTATGGTATGCGGATAGGGCTTTAGCAGCAATCGTCTTGCGTGTGGCTTCTCAACAACTCTCATCGCCGTTGCTTTGCGCGACTCCTCTTGGGCACATTTTCGCTGGTGCGTACAGTGGGAGCCTGAGGACGCGAGATCTGCGTGAGGCAGGTCGAGCACGTAGGCTGTTCAACAGCAGTATTGCGCAAAGTCTCGAAGTTCGCGTGTAGGTGAACGAGGTGTGTAGAGGAGAGTAAAGGTGAAGTGCAGACGTATGCGATGTGTTGCTCCACTCCGAATCCTTGTCAGAAATTCGTTACCGGAAGAACCGTGGCGGCCGGGGAAACGGCAGCGACGATTACTTCGTATTGCCTCCGACCTCACTTCCTTTGCAATGACTCCACGTATGCGACAACATATCTCTTGAACGCCCAAAATGTACGACATGTTCAGAACTGTGCCGACTCCTCGTCGCGGGTCTGACTGGGATTCCTCATCCTGGCAGCCGCGGTGGGAACTTTTCACGACAACCACTTTGCGAATCCCGAGCAATCGGCAGCAGTACACCACGTACATCGAGCCGCGCAGCAGAGACGCCGTCAAATCGATAGGCTGATCAGCCGCGACGACGATACTGCGATCGCTACCAGAAGTCCCAAATAGCATGGGTTGTCACTCGCGGGTGTGCCACACTTGTGGTGTTCATGGTCAGCTTGCATGAGCTGAAATGCAGATTCGCTTGTGAAAGTCTTAAGCGGTGGGACTACGCAGTCAACAGTGGGGCAGTAGCATCTACCCCGTGAACTCCCCCAGCGGCTAGCAGCAGCGCCTGACATTACAAGCTAAGAAGGTCAACAATGGATGGCTACGATGCCGCGCAATATGCCTTCTATACAGTCTTCCTGACGCTCTGTGTCATCTGCTACGGCTACGAGATCGCGACTCGCACTCCGTGGACCACGCTGAGTCAGAAGTGTAGAGCATTGTTGAAGAAATCGAGAGATTCTTCGACTCTGCAACCACATACACCCCAAGGCAAAGACACTTCAGCAGATTCGATCAAAGCCGCACGACTCGATAGAATAAGCGGAGCGCAAGTCAATGAAGTCGATGCAAGCACAAAACAGGGCCACCTCACGTCTGGCGACAGTGCAGCAGAAGAAGGAATCTCCAGTCAAACTCGGGCAACCTCGAAACTGCCCCTACTTGCATGGGTCATCTGCCTGCCAGGCTGGGTGTGGGCTTTGAGTATCGTCCCGGCGTTGCTACATTTATTCACAAACGCAGCGCCGGGGCATGCTGTGCCCTTGACTACAGTTGTACCGAATTGGAATGTCAACAGGACCTTTGGCTCAGATATTCGCCTTCTCACCGACATTAACCCTGATATAGGCGGGCTCGGCATTCGAATCGGGTTTTACATACCACTCGGCTTGGCTCTCTTGACACTTGTAGCTGGATTGTTCCACAAGGAAGATAGCGCCGCCAAGGAAATTGGAAGCGCATTGCTGCTCAGTGAGTCTCCATCGTGAGGCCATGTGGCGCAAATTTAAGATGACGCATCATTAACCTGCTGTTCAGCCCTCTTCTATCTCAACTTCAATGCCGTCAAAGCTGCAGCTCCCAAATATCAACAGCTTACCTTTCCCGAGGTTGTGCTGGTATGTATAAGCCTTGATCTTACGGCCGCCACATTGCACATGACCAGTTCCGGAAAAGATACTCTCGCAGCGCGAAAGTTCATATTTGTCTCCACCCTCAACCAATTGGTCGCTTACGGAAATATTATAGCCATGCTCGCCCGCATACGGCACAACTACAAAGGCCTTAACTGCGCTTACCTTGTCTGGTGGAGCCGTATCGATTCATGCACTGGCCCATCCGGACCAGTATGGATGTATATTGCTATCCGTGGCCTTATCATCTGGCACGGAGTTTGGCTCGACTGGTGCCACACTTCCAGCTTTGATCGCATCGAGAAGGATTGGACGGGGCTAGCACCAGCCGACCAGAATTTCGATGACAACAAAGATGAGATATCCAAATATCCGTATGCTTCCCTACCAGGGACGGTGTTTTCGAAATGGATTGACTATCTCCCCTTTGCTGTCGTCGCAGTATCCAGTTCAGAGTTCACTGTCCATCGGCTTCCACCTGATGCCCGCATCACTGACTGGGGCCAGAGTGCTGCTCTCGTCTTCGCCATTGCAGGTGCAGTACACTGGTTTTACGTGTTAAACTGGCAGATTGGCAGCAAGTTGTGGAGAGGCCGAAAGAAACAGGAGCTCAACTTCCCTCGATATGATAAAGGCTGGAATCCGCGCATCATCGGCACCAACGACGAGCTCATTCGTGCTTCGAAGGCGGGGGATACGAAGTCAATTCGGCGAGCATTGAACCACGGCGCGGACAAAGACTATCGCGAGCCAGAAACTGGGAAGACTGCTCTGCTCTACGCCGTCCGTCGAGACAACTTGGACCTCGTTCAAGAGCTATCAGAGGAATACGGTGCCAACTTATGTGTACCAGGAACCATACCAGCGATGCTATATGCAGCTAAAAATGGTAGTAACGATGTGCTCAAGTTTTTGCTTCACAGGAAAGACCTTGATTTGGAAATGCTTCACGACGACAAAGACACAATCCGGTTCGCTACACAATCCGGAAATCTGTCAACGATAAAATTGATCCTCCATGCTTGGCAGAGAGTGTCGCCAAATGAGGGAATCAAGAATGGTCTCACGCTCGCTGACGACCGTTCCGAGCCAGCATTGGTCGTCGCTGTTGAAAAGAAATACCAAGATGTGATACGATATCTGGCCAAGAAGCTTCGTGACGACAACTTGACTGCTTCATATGCCAAAGCCTTAGAGGTAGCGACAATGATGCGCGACGAAACCGCATTAAAGGCCCTGCTTTCGTATGACCCGGATCCCAAAGCGATTCGGGCGCAGCTCGCTCCGTGGCCCCTGCTGCACGAAGCCATTGCAACTGTTCACGAATCCGTAAGTCTTACATTCCTGATCAGGGCTTACCACAACATCGCAGACACGGTAGATGTGTTCAACGCCAGAGGTCACACTCCGCTTGGGCTTGCTGCGGTGCATGATAATAGCACTGCCGTCAAGCTGCTGCTTGACCTTGGAGCCAATCCGTTCGCAAAGAAGGCAGAGGACTCAGACGATGCGGAGATCCCATTCATGCTAGCATGTACTGCAGCTGCCCGTCAGAAGGTCAAGCCGGGCGGCCCTTGGCCGGAATTCACCCGGAAGTCGCATATCTCGTTGTTGCGGTATTTCAATAGCGAGAGATTCCCCGTCGACCGGCGAAATCCCGACTCGCCAGTTTCCTTGATGATTCGATACGTTATGGACTCAGAGGCATTTCTATCTCATCTGTTGGGACTTCCAAATGACGTCTTGGAATTTCTGATAAACCGAGAGTATCTCACCTTCGATACCTTGGTAGGTTCTGGTGAGGTCCCGCTGTTTTGTGCTATTCTCGAAGCCCGAACGGTCGCGCCGTTGAAGTATCTGCTTCTACACTATGTAAGAATGTATCCGCATCAGATCCGCTACGATTTCGAATTGGCCTTGGAGAGATTAGAGGAGCAGGACGTGGCGAGCGAAAGCACATCTTCAGAGAAGCGACTTCGATTAGCTAACGATCTGGACGAAAAATTGTCGCACATGCCACAACATGTTTTGGAAAGGTGCAAGATAAGGCTCGGCCATCGTGAGTCCTGGGCAAAGTGTGGACCAGAAATTCAAGAAGTGTTGTCGAAACATGCATTGGTCGACCCTGGCCCGAGACCAAGCAGTTCACATGCAAGAAAAGGGCATCGGGGCACAGTGGATGAATAAGAGAAGATGGGTCGGACGCAGTAACGAAGACTTTGGCACCGGTAATGACCCACGGAACTCTAATAGGGACGTCCGATCGGCGCAATAATCATCTGTGGTGCGGTCTCCATTGCGCTCGGCTTTCACATTGCGACAGACGCCGAAGCCGGCTCAGGATCATCCTCGTTCATCAATACATGTGACTACCGGAACGCAAGTCTATGTTTGCACTCATAGCGATCGCAATTTCCGGAGGAATACTGCAGACAACATTGCTCTTGCATGCAGGACTATCATTTGGCCAGCCCAAAGAAACGATCTGGGCGTCCTTTGATGCCACTAGAACACTCGAACAGTCATTGCTTCTCTCAACGCAAAGAATTCCGGATCATTGTGCAGTTGAGAGCAACCAACACGCTTATACAGCTTGTCTCTCTTGCTGATGGGCTCGAGCAGCAAGAAGCCCTTGTAGTTGATCTCGAAGCATACTAGCTCTCGCACTGGCACATCTGGAGTCCTGTCTAGCTGGATCACGACTGGCCCCCGGCCTTCCTCACGAATGAAGATCTCGGCCTCTGTCATAGCCCACAAGCTGGCCTCCGGACCTTCAATGGGGTCTATGGCTCGTGCCGGTCCCTCGCTGGGCTTTCCTTTCACAGGCCACACGTCA
The DNA here is from genome assembly GCA_029490675.1 of Cercospora nicotianae. Taxonomy (NCBI): domain Eukaryota; kingdom Fungi; phylum Ascomycota; class Dothideomycetes; order Mycosphaerellales; family Mycosphaerellaceae; genus Cercospora; species Cercospora nicotianae. The sequence goes on along the minus strand of JANQAT010000010.1, from coordinate 3,303,051 downwards.
AGACGCTGGTGATCTGTCAACAGCGGACGTGTACTGCCGTGCAGCTCGAGGTAGGTATTTCGTTCATCCTCCCGCACGCTCAACAAATCCGCTTTCGAATGCGATGTCTGAGAATCAGGCATCAGGATTGCCTGCGCTGGTGGTGTGGAAACCCAAGACCAAGAAGGAGCGTCCTTGAAGACACTCGTGCCCTCTGGATGGGCTGTACGAGACTTGAGCTCCAAGCTTATCCAAAGGAGCTGCACCGGCAGACGACCTCTCCACATGCCGAAGAGAAATTTGTCTCCGCTGCGCTGCTCAATCGAGTTTGCAAGACCGCGGACTGCTGGCAGTCGATCTCTAGCGAAGGTTACGTCTCTCATGGAATATTGATTCACGAGGCTGTCCCAGTCAGACAGTCGATCGGGGCTTCTAACGAAGAAATGCGGGTCAAGTAACACCGGCGAATTGTATGGAACGTCGCCCTCAGAGCTGCCATGCTCTGCCCATTTGCTCTCCAAGCACGACCAGAAAACACCGTGGCCCGTCATGTACAGCAGCCTGGCGGACAGAAGCTCTTCCTGGAAACACCAACCTCTCTTCGCAAGTGGACTCATGGCTCGTACTTCGGTGAGGCCTTTACGTGGTATCATCAGCATCTGGTCGGCATAGTCTGTGTTCCATGGATCGACTTCGCATTGCTCCATAGGGCGAGGCATTAGGAAACCTTGAACACCTTGCGCTTTGGCGGCAATGAGAGTGATGGCTGCGGAGCCGTAAATCTGGTCCATTCTCTCCGATTCCTCACGGAAGTCTGCTCCATCGTCGTCTTGGCGTATGCATAGAGCGTCAATCCAGACATAAGATATGCTCAAGAGCCTGCACACCTTGAAGGTATCTTGGATCGTCATGGGGAATTCATTCCGGGATACACCTGCGTTCAGTCTACGCTTCTGCTGAGTAGTGAACTTGATACTCTGGTCGCCTCCCCAGAGGTAACTCAAAGCGAGATAATCAGGCTTCTGCGGCAAGTCTGCCGTCTCGCACAATCGGGCTGAGTCGTCGTCCTTGAGGTGAATCAATCTGCGAGGAAGCTTGCCGGAGCCGGGGTGCAGTTTGCAGGTTTCGTGTGTGTCTCGACAGTTCAAGAGTTGCCTTTTGACCTCCTGCCAAATTTCTCGATCAAACGGGTCCCGATTTATGCCAGCGTCGAATCTTGCCCATGATGCTGATCGAGTTGGTGCCAATCTTACTTTTGTTTCCATCGGGCTCGAAATTCCAATCCAGAAGCCCGTGTTCGTGGCAGCGGTGGGTGGCACCAGTATCACAGGCGTATGACTCTGGTATAGCAGGTCCTCATCTTTGCTAGAGTGGCAGGCGTTCAAGATGGCTTTATGCCATATCAAGCATGGATTGCAGCCTCGCTTTGCCGAAGCCTGCAGTTCCGCAAAGGTGTTATGCAATGTGGTCGCAGTTGGTCGCAGAGTGAGGGTGTCTTCGTAACTTTCTCTCAGGACATAGATGTGCGCGACGCACTCCAATTCGAAGTCGCTGCACTTCTTGCAGATGGTGATGCCGTTGACGCGGTATTGCAATCCTCTGAAAGGCATCTCTGAGATTGCATACAACACAAGCAAGTCGCCCAGAGAGATAGATCAGGAGATGGCACTTGCTAAACTTATCGAGCTGAGCTTGCTTCTGCAACCACAGCGGCTCGTCTTTTCCTGCCAGCAGAATACCTGTGCGACCGCAAGGCTGCGAGTACACAAGGCTGTGCCTTCGCAAGGCTGCACGACCTTGCGCCCCGTCCTGTCGTGATTCGACACACCTACATCAGGCTGTACAGCCTCGTTCACGCCACACTAAGCTGAAACAAGCATTCCGCTCCCGCTCATCACAGCGACAGCAAATCAAAGCACGTGCATGCAGCAAGACATATGCGGCCGCTTGGGCCCTGGATCTGCCTGTTGCGCGGAGTGCATCGCTGGCTGTAGACTGGCCACGTCTTCCACTCACCACCACTTTGTTGCGGTATACTCTCTTGATCGACGCATATTCGAGGACAAAATGGGATCCTCACTCCATCGCCTCGGCGAGGGAATCGGTCGAAGAATGCGGCTAGCCCTCAATCGCAGTCTTCTACTGGGAGTGATTGAACTTGGCTTTCTCGGATGGATGACCTACAACATTTCCAGAATGATACCCGCTGTGCCTTCAGAGATGAACAACGACTACAGAACGCGATGGATCCCGGCATTGCTTTTAGCAGTACGTATCGATCAAGCTATGCTTTGAGACAACCACTTGCTGACCCTTTCTATCGCTGTCGCAGGCTCTGGCCATAATAATCGTTAGCTTCTTCGTCTTTGGCACCTGGGTATCTCGAGGGATTCTCGAAAAGACTGAGCTTCGCTGTTCCAAGTCACGATTTATCTGGACACACGTGATACTGATTCTCATGCCGTTCGTGATCTGCGACTATGCTCTCTGTCACATCATCGCCATCTATGCCCCGGACTTCCGAACTGTTCCTGCAGATCCAACAGGGCCACTCACAAGAGGACGAGCGCGGTCACTCTTGGTCAGCTTGGTTATTTCTTTGTGAGTTTGACCTCTGGAGCGCTCAAGTTCGCTCGCTAAGTCACCATACAGGCTGTGCTCAGTCACTTTGACAATTTACGGCGCATTAGTTACCTGTCGCGCCATTACATCCAAGCGCAGAATTCGCAAACATATCGGAAGCATAGAAGTGTTATCCAGGAGTGCCGGAATTTTACTCGACGAACAACATGACGAAAGCTTGATCCCACGCTATTACGATCAACCCAGTCAGCAATTCGAGTATGACTACTGGCTCAGAGACAGGTACTTCGGCTGGTCCAAGCTGCGAAGTGCTACCTTTCACCCGAAGTGCTTCGTAGCTTACTGGCTTCTGGGCCGTCCTGTACTTGTTGTGCTAGACTTGGCTCTGGCGGTCCAAGTATTTCGCTCTTTCTCTTATCGAACTGCGGAATATGCGGATGCATGGGTAGGTTACCCGGATGTTGCACACAGCCCCTTCCTATTCGCCTCGTAATGCTACGGTATTTCTACTAACAGGTATCTTCGCTTTAGGCGGTACTGGCAACTGTGTTCAACACCTGCCTCTTGGTATCTTTTGCTATGTCTCGAGATCTGCAGAGGATCCAGCATCACCTGATTATCACCACTTCTAAGCTGAACACACCACACATGTATGCCACGTACGTAGTTCTGTTTAGCAGTAGCCTTGACATTTGTCAGATGGGTCTAGTGCTGTGGAATCTGGTGAAATGGCCTAGGACGTGGTCGGCGCCCGATGACACGTTCGGCAGCGATTTCTTGTCAGCTAATGACAGTGGACAACAAGCTTGGAGTATGGTGGCAGTCATTCTACCGATGGTTTGGTAAGATCTGGAAACAATCATATTGCGATGCAAATTGGCTGATCAACATTGCAGCATCGCGGTCGTCGTCATGGTTCTGCTCGATGTCATTTTGTTGAAGCGGATGTATATGGCATATCGGCGGACTCGAAAATGTTTAGCAAAGGCTGGGTACAACATGAAAGGGTCACGGCTTTGAACACATTCATCAATTTGTGCTTCTAATGCAGAAGTGTCGCAGGTACTGCAGGTCATTTAGTTTATGTGCCATGGCGCATAGTGAGATGGCCCCCTGGCAACACCCTCGAGGTAATCCAACCGGGCAGCTAATATCGACCGTTTACGTTCCTGGACCGGTGTCTAGTGAGGAAATAGGACAACTGAGGTACAGCCTGAACGCGAAATGTCGACAATAGCTACCATGGAATGACCGAGCATTAGCTTGTCACGGCCTGCCAGATGTGTGGCCAGGCGCAGATGGGAGCCATACAGCTCAACTGATGTAAAGTAGATCGATCAGAGCGCCTCGCCAAGATCCCGAAGGGAACCATCATCCGCCAAAGTGCACATATGGCAAGCAAGTTGGTCCAAAGTGGCGCTCTCTCCACGGTCGCAGACCTCACGCATTGATTATGAAGTACGTGAAGGTACAAACTATCCGCCATGTCAACACAATACTTCCCTAAGGGTTCCGATAACGTGACGGAGGCCACCGAGCAGGACCAAATTGATCAGCTACCCGCCTATAAATGAGCTCCAGAGACTTGCATAAAATCGTTGATCTGTAGTGACCATGATCATTTCGAGAAATGGCAAGCTAGTCCAGTAATGGCTGGATTCAAGTTCCGAATCGCTCTGCGCCAGATCCTACTGGAACAGGATGTATATCGCCGCCACTCACTGGTGATATATATGCCTCTCACTTACGTTGAAACACGTTGCGCCGTTTCCTGAATCCGAGCTGGTCGGGCACTCCAACATCAATGCCAAATCGCCTTTCTTCCTCCTGCTTATCTGTTACCGTGCCTTCCGAAACGTCCGAGACGGCCTTTTGTGGTTTCGACCACCACCCAAGACTGAAAAACCACCCATCGAATACCCTGGCGACCTCTGCGTTGTTCATCGGTAGAGCATTTGACGGTATCAATGGTGGGGACCCGTTTGAGCCACAAAGATCTGACCCAGCAAAGAAAGCCATCATGCTGGCAATTGACGTTGGCTTACGAGGCAGAGTGCTTCTCAAGTCTGCAAGCCAAAATACTGAGCTACCCATGATGACCATAGTTGCGAGCACGGCCTGCAGAATGATTTTAGAGACGAAGTTGACCTGCAGTCGAGAAGTCAGGATTTTCAGGTTGCCAGTTGCAATTGGGCGTGCCTCAGCACTTGTAGGTCTTTGTCGGAAATTCGCATCGATGACGAGAGTCATGTACTTGCTGTAGAGATTCTGCGTTGCTCGAATGAAGGCGTCCTCGTTGCTTTTCCCTGTCAGGTTCTCGAAAGGAACACCATCTGGACCGTTCACGAGATTGTCCACAAAGGTATCGACGTAGCTGCCATACTCTCCGCTATAACGATCAAATGCACTCAGATTTCCGCGACCTCCATGTGAATAAGTTCCGATATAGGTCTGTACGCGGTACGGGAAGGCATCGAACCCGTCGGTGCCATTCGTCAGGAAATGAGATTGCCCTGCTTTGACATGTGGGGCGCTTTCGCCAACCAGGGCCGGAGTTTTGGTCTGATTCCCGTAGTATGTCACAATGAGTGCGACCTCTTCCACCTTTTGGGCGCATAGAAGTGCCGTGATTATTTCCTTGTCATCTAGATGATCACCCAGATCTGCGAGAATGACCCCAATTGAGGGGCAGCCCATTACGTTGTCTGGTGTCCACGACGGCTCTCCGGACTCCCTAACGAATGCCGAAGTTTCATCATCTCCATCGAGAACAATTTCGTGGTCGTAGATGGGGCCGAGATGCAGGTCTAACAACTTTCCGGCCCATCTAGTGCCCCCTTGTGTCTGTGGGTCTGAAGCATGTTTACCTTTGTAATTCGAATTCGTGGCATTTCTTCCCCCTTTTGGCAGCGACCTCGCAAAGGGAAAACTACGCTGATAATGTCGTCATTGTAGGGCTCACCGTGTTCCACGCTGATGTTCTCCTCACTGACCGGCTCACACTCGAGATAAGGGCGCAAGGCATTGACCTCGAACGTGTAGTTGAGAGACGTCGAGCTGGTTAAGGACCGAGGAAGGTTGGCTTTCATGATTATATCGGGTTCAAGGCCAGGCAGGACGTATTCGTTCCATATGAGCGAGCCGGGTATTGCGCCGCCTTTTTGTATCATGTTCAAGGTGGCACTGGCTCCACCATCACCGGCTTGGGAGCTATTATGCCATGTGGCATTCCATGTGTGTGCAATGGGAACTTGGATCGTCTGGGTAAGTACCACATTTCGATCAACGGTCCACAGTCCTGAACTGATAATCGTGAGAAAACCGCCAAGCATTCCAGCTGAGTTCGACAGCGCTGATGCCCAGTGCTTCTTCCTTATCGACTTGTACAAAGCCAGTGGTGGATAGCTCCCTGACACGTGGAAGCTGATACCTCGCGCAGCAGATACACTACCAGTACGTAGCAGAATGTATGGCGCGAAGGTTGACACAGTGAAGTCCAGACCATTGAATGAGGTCGCTATCAGGAAGACGACTAACGCTGACAGATAGCGTGAAAGGTATGTCGCGGAATCTTCTTCGCCGGTCACATCCTTTACGCCTTGATCGCGCTCCGAGACGGCAAATAGAACTTCGAGGATGACTATCGCAATGATGGGAGGCGCGAGAGTTACTCCCATCATGTAATACCGCGCGGAAAGTGGGGTCCATGATTCTGTCTTGTCATCTACTGGAACATCATTCGGTTCAGTGGAACAAACGCCAATGCCACCGTTACTCAACGACACGAATCGACGGCTAGTCAACGATGCTGTGAGCTGACTAGTGCGCGACGAACCGGCGCGGAGAAGCAGATCTTGCATGTCTGCACTTTTCGCCATCACAAAGGCAGCCGTTGCGATCGAGCTTGGATGGTGTCTGATGACTTCCCGGGACGCCGAAAAGAAGATGCAGACTGTACACGCGAGTAGCATCAAACAGATGACTGTCATTGTCCAGAGCGACACCATGCCGACTTGAAGTCTTTCTTCGCTGCGGACGATAGTGCCATTCGAGAAGGCTCCGCTCGGTAGCAGAACCTGCTTCCTCATTATCTGTGCGACAAGGCCGTTGCACACCATTATTGCGGAATCTCGGAGAGTGGTCGGCGATAAGAATTGCTCAATCCGGGCCTGTTGTGGCTCTGGTAGTGTGCGTAGTAATAGATACCATATTGGTGCTGTGGCACGAACCATAGGGTTGGCACCAAGGGACTCCTCGGAGTAGAACTTTACTGAGCCATTAGGGTCATTACCACTGGGTATTTGCAGTATCCATGATTTGGGATTTGGAACAGGGCTGCCGAGACCGTACCCCTGATCGATGTCTTCTCTGGCTGCATCTAAGGTCAATTCAAAAATGGTTAATATGTTATTGGGCGTGAAGTCGTCGAGCGGCTTTGTCCGGTTAAGCGCCCCGACGGTAAAAGTCTCCAGGTCGTGATCGGTGGTCACCGTTGCTTTATTCATGGAGTAGCCAGGACGGCACATGATCGCCGCTGTCTCGCCGAACGTTATCGTCAAATTACTAACCACTATCCCGTGGGGTTTGGCTGGAGCGTTCCAGTACGTCACATTGCTCACAATAAGAGCAATTCGGTCGTCGGTACCGGTGTTAACTTCTTTCGCACCCGAGCATTTGAATTTCAAGAGATACTGCTCGGTTCTGGACTCTGCACACCCCGCGCGGTCGAAACAGTAAGCTCCGTTCCAGAGATCCAGCTCGTCAGTTGCGCAAGACGGCGTGGTTAGTGATGCCGTTCGCCGCCCGGCTTTACCCTCTCCTATGACCTCAAAGTCGGCGATTTCGCATGTGAATTCTGCACGAAAGACGTTTACTTCGGCAGCAATGCTTTGATGGGATTCGGTCGAAGTAGGTGTGAACACTTCGTAGGCTAAAGCGCCCTCTGTGCCCCTGGATGCACGTATGCTACCCTCGAGCACGCCGAGGTACTGGAAGACTGGACTTGGGTCGATAGAGGCACCTTCGTTCGACGGTAGATGCCGATGGTGCCAATATTCAGTCGTGTTGAACATGGTTGACATGGTGACTGAAACATCGTGGCTCACTGTGACCGGTGAGAGAACCAGTAGACCAGTAGACAGCAAAACCATGAGTTTCAAAAGTATGAAGCCACCAATAGAGCAAAGAACCGGCCAGTGCATCGAGCGCATAGCTTTCATTAGGCTCATTATGTTGATTGGCCCAACGTAGTCAAGGAGTACGCTTCCCTCTGCAGCTTCTGGCCCTTTTTGAAGCTCTTTCCAGGGTTGTAGTATCTTGCAGTGGTAATCGACCTGTCGCCAAAAACTAATCACGATGACAAGCACCGCAGTTGGACCATACGTCCAGGTATAGTGGTTCTGGCTGTAAGCAAGCTGAAACCCATGCTGACTTCTGTTGGCTAGCCAGAGGACGATAAGGGATGCAGTGAGAGCCGCGAAAAAAGCTGCGAAGAATATCAAGGTTGTCTTTCGCAGCCAGAACGATGTCCAATATTTCACCTCAATGGATCGTCGAGAGCTGTGAGACGGCGTGTCATGTTTGAGCGTGAGGTCGCGGACGCCTACGGACGTATGGTGCGCTTTGTCTTGCTCGGGAGCTAGCACAGGCTGGCCTGGTAAAGGTCGACGAGGAATGGCATGCTGCGGTTTCCGGCCAGCACTGACTTTGAGCAGACCATCACTCTCTGCTGAAGTAGAAACCATCGTAGAGACGCTGTTGAGTCCTGAGATATGCGTATCGGGAGCGTCTTTTCGAAGGGCCTCCACGGCGGTGGGATCATTAGTCTATTTGTGTACTGCCGGAGCATGATCTGAGTGATCCTTTTGTGGCTTGGAGCCTCGCCGCAGTACCGCCAATCGCAAGCTGCGCATTTGTGCATCGCTGCACAGCTGTCCCTATATGCGCCTCGAAGCCCATTCGGGTCTAGCGCCTACACCGGAGTAGGCCTAAGAGGCGACATTATAGTCCAACAGGTCGTGCAGAACTCACCCGAAGAACGCGAAAATTGGACATATTGTATGAGTGTAGGTGAAATCCATTTCGCCGGAATATCATGTCCCGAATGTCATCCTGGAGTAGAGACTGCTTGATCGTGTACACTCAGCCTTGCGAACTTCAGCCGTGCACTTGGCATGGGCGCCTGTGCCACGGCAGACATGAAACAGGTTGCCTTCCTGGAGATGTGTGGGGGACGTATAGTTACTGCCGCAAAGTTTTGGAGGTGGCACAAGAGACATAAGTGGCTCCGGCATGCAATGAAAATTTCGACCAGCCTTGCCAATAAGCGACCGCTGCGGTGCTTCCCAATCTGTTCTTCAGGACTCGAGAGCTGTGGCCAATGTCAGCTGATAGAACTTCCTTTGGTGCATCATCGGCAAGCTGCACCGGGCACAAAAACGCGGCAGGCAGTCTATTCGCAGGTGCAAGCTACTGCTTTCCCCTACGTATACGAAGCAGAAACGTTGAACCGTAGCATCAGCAAAACGTTGCCGTGGCAAGAATTCTCTCACGAGAGCTGAAATCGTCCGCTCCACATCACGTGAAGCCTTTCACAGTACTGCGAAAAATTTCCAATTGAGCGAGACGGTCGTGGCTGACCGGCTCCATTTCTACGCCACACGAACGCTCCATGGAACTGGGCGGAGCGCGGATTAGTACGCCTCTGATTTGAACGCATCTCATGACTCAACCCTCCATGAGGTTCTCTGCGCGGCTGTGACACACCAAAGTTTGGCAACTAAGGATGCAAGGTTGCGGTCGGCAACATAGGCATATCAAATCAGTCGGTTTGATCTACCTATCTGACAGCTGCGCAGAACGGCAATGGCTCCAGCCGACTGCCGGCAGCATCCGGCCTGGGACCGCCTCCGTGGGAAAGTATGCTCGGTGCAAATAACATGCGACGTCTTAATTGCCAGAGTCCATGGTATTACGGCGCCATACTATACTGGAGTTGGCGCGAGCGTAGTTCTGATTCGAGCGGAACCTAGCATTTTTGACCGGACTCTAGGCCTGGGCGTCGAAAGTGGAATTGGGATCTTGGACGAGACGGCTGAGATCGAGTTCCTGGGTTGTGGGATCCTGATTGAGCGCAAGGTTGGAATTAGTGTATTCGGAACTGTGTTTGATATCAATGGGCGGCTCTTCGGATTCTGAGATTACTCAGGGTGACATACACCTTATCGCCAAAGGTATATCATACAAAGCTTTTCCGACTTTCAAAGCTGACGTGCAACTGAATGCGTACCGTTCTGGATACCCGGCACGGCGTGTTGAGTGAAACCGATTGAGTTCAGTCAATGGAATCGTTTCATTCTGCAGTAATCATGTGAAAGCGATCAAAGGCAGAAGCGTACCAACGACTTCGCAGTCGCGCGTAGAAGAAGGGGCCAGTGCAGGACTCAAGCCACGGCCTAGTCTCGCTCCAGATGGTCTATCACATGTCCGAGCGTATCAGCATATGTCGCGGCATTGTGCCATGGACCCAAGCGTCTGAGTATGGCGGCCATTGCGAAGCTCGCAGCACTACATCGCTCGGGAGTAATATCACAGGTTGCGCCCGACCATTCCTGTTCAGTGTAGCATTTTGCCTTTCGCACGGAATTGAACTCCGGAAAAGCGTCGTCGATTGTCCTTAATTCAACATTCGCGATCATGGGGGCATAGGAAGAATACACCGCCAAGAGAAGTCCAGCTTGCCAGGACGAGCGAGCGACGTGAATGGCGGGGACATCCGAGAGACGAAAGCGTTCCAGCAGCAGCTGAATACAGATCGCGTGGCTCGCGGCTCGCCGAGCATCGGCTGTACTGGCCCAGTTTCTGATCTCGTGCTTGTCTTCGACACTTGCAGCTTGCGCGCCATCCCTACCGCAGGCTCTCTCGAACAGGTCCATGTCGCATAGCATGTGTATGTAGCAGGAATGACACAGCATCAGTACAGAAAGTTTATTGGCACTGTCAGCTGTCAGCAGCTGAATGGAATCATCGAACCATGTGCATAGCATTGCAAGAAGTGCTTGAGTCATCTGCAAGCCTATTTTTGCGAACGTCGTCGCTCTCGCATGACCCACTTCTGCAATGAAACCTTCGATCACTGCGCACAAAGAAAAGGGCACCGGCAAAGGCACAGATACATTCCGGGAAAGTGCGGCAGACCATTCAGCGGGCGTCTTTGCCAAGTATAGAGCATCTGGAGCTGCCGTCTGCACATTGACGGGATCGGCCCTGAACGTGGATGGCGCATGGAGAATGGCAGAAATCTCACCGTTGTGAATCTGGATTGCATTTCGAAGTCGAATGACGGTTTGCACTTGTATCCATTTGCTCCAGTCTTGCTCGGGGTCGAGACCCGGGGACATCGACAGCTGCGTGGCATGAGAGTGCAGCATAAGTTTCTCCACTGCAAGAACGCCAAACCCGAGTGGGCCATGATAAAGCTGACAGAGCATCAAGTCTGAGGTCTTCCCAGAAAGCAGTGCATATGTCTGCCCAATGGCCGCCGCTTGCAGTATCGGCAGAGTTTGCTCGATCGACACTACTTCGCTTGGCTGCGACGATATGAGGATAGCTTTGTTGATTGCGGTGAACAGTCGTTCCGCGTGGTATAGCGCATCTGGCGATCCTTCAGCTAAAGCGCTCAGCGAGCAGATGGAAAGCAACAGCAGTGGGTTGGTTTGAGCAGGACGAAACGTTGGTAGGTGTACAATGGGGATAATGTGCCAAAGCTGAGTGGTGAAGGTGCGGATGCAGCGATTGAGAAAACTCGTAGATGGAAGAGTGATATCAGGAAGCTGTTTCTGCAGACTGCCAGCAAGCGCGTCTCGAGATATCTCATCCTCTCGACCCAGCATCGGCGATATCGGGCTCATGAAGGGACCTGGTGAAGGTTGCAGGTTCACGAAGGGCTTGTTGAACCAGCGCTGTGGCGTTTGGATGAGCGGACGCTGCGCAGCGCCCACCATGTGCCCCGAGTTCTGGGCATCAGGTGGGCGCAATGGCAACCAAGGATTCCCGGGACATGCGTTGAACAGATCGTACGTGCCCAAGTCGTCCATGGAGAAATCCGGATCGAGGGCGAGTGAGTTGTCCCACTGCCATCCCGGGTCAGGAAGGTCCTGAAGTGGAAAATTCCCATCGATGGCGTCTTCGCTCTGTGTTGGGACATCAGAATCCAGCAACGGATCCGCCATCGACCTCGTGTCTATGGAGGCGGCATCGGCAGCTTGCGTCGGGATTATCGTCGTATCCGTGTCCATTGCGGGAGGTGATGCAGTCCCCGTGCCGGCATGGCACGTCCGCATGTGACGGCGCCATGTGTCGCGGCGAGCAAAGGTGGCCTCGCACTGCCCGCACGCGAACGGCCGTTCCCCAGTGTGGGTGCGGACGTGCCGCTCATAGTGCTCTAGGCGTGAGTATTGTTTGGCACAAAAGGGGCACGCCCGCTCCATTCGCGTGCGCATAGTGGCGACACAGAGACATGTTGTTGTATCGGAAGCGTGGTGTGGGACAATGGAAGTGGGACGTATGTGGAGAGAAGTGAGATTTGGATCACTGTTGTCCGTCCCGGCCCGCTCCGTCCCGCGCCGAATCCAAGCCGAGGTCTGAGGTCTGCTCTGCTCTGCTCTGCTCTCCCTCTCTGCTGATCTACTCCACGGCCTATCAATCATGGCCCAACACCTTCTCCTTGGCTGACATCCCAGACTTATGGCGGCGAAGACATTGTCGTGCTACAACCTGATGATCTACTCCCACGCATTCTGCTGTCCCCACTTCACGCCCGCTGCAGAGCGGCATCCACAGTTTCATCAGCGAAATAAAGAGGATAACAATCATGTGAACAGGTAGAGCCCTATGCCTACAATTTTGAGCCAGATGCTCCTCCACCACGCGAGCCTGGCCGTCTCCGGTGTCAGTGCTCACTCGGTACGTGTGGCCAGCCCACTCACTTGGCGAATTCCATCGTGTTCCGCAGCGAACCCAGCCCATCCACAGACACTTCGACAACGTCTCCGTCTCCCAAGAACGACTTGGGACTCTGGAATGCTCCCACACCCGCTGCCGTCCCCGTCATGACTGCTGTTCCAGCAGGGATCGTTGTGCCTGTGAGTCACTGATTAGCAATGCCGAGGGGCAAGAATTGCAATCACCGACCTTGGCTCATATGGCTGAGGATCTGTGCTGGCGTGAAGATCATGTCGCTTGCGAGTTCAACGTCTTGCACGACCTTGCCATTCACTTTAGTCCGCAGTCTCCTGCCCTTGGCGGTCTTTGCGTACGTCTCCGCGCTGACGAGCAAGGGCCCGATGGGCGCGAACTTGTCGAATGCCTTGGCATAGAAGAACTGCCCGCCGCTGTTGTTGGGTAACTGGAAGAATCGACACGACAAGTCATTTCCGACAGTGTAGCCGAGGATGTAATCGTCCGCCTCGGCGGGCGTAATGTTCTTGCATTCTCGCGACGTCACAAAGACAAGCTCGCCTTCAAAGTCAAGTAGACTTGTTGCACAAAACTCATTCACCTGTATTGCCTCATTGGGATTCGCGAGTGAGGCCGCAGGTTTTGTCCACAGTGGTGGGTATTTGGGCACAGTGAGCTGCATGTCACGAGGTTAGCACCGGCCATTGTGATATCGCCCTGGGATCAGACTTACCTTGGCTTCTGCAGCGTGCGATCGGTAATTGAGTCCGACGCAGTAGATTGGGACCTGCGTGGACGGAAGTGGAGCAAGCAGCTGTTCCAGCTTCAGTCATAGTCCATTGCAGAAGCATGAACACGCAAATATGAGTACCTTGGCGATGGTATGTTTTGCAGCAACTGCTCCGGTCTGGATGTCTTCGATTGATTCATATGCTGCCACCACAGTGCCGACACTGAGTGGTTCAGGTGTGCCGCTCTTGCTGTTTGTTTCAATGGGAGCAAAGTAAGACTGCCCATCCTCAACCGATTGGAACTTGATCAGCGCCTCGAATTTGGCCATTGTGCTTTGTTGTAAGTGGTGCTTCTTCTGATTCACGCATGCGTCCAACGAAGCTGCGGCGGTTGGCTGAAGCTGATATTCAGAACAGTCGTTCGCGTTCCACCTACCTGCTCGATGCGTCCCACTCGTCCGCTTCGTGCGTCCCACAACTACCCCGATCCACTCACATCTCGGCACAGATGATGCAGCGATGGCACAACCCCGCGCACAGTCGCAGCACAGCCTCAACATTGACGAAAATTCGACTTCGATATGGTGTCAAGACAGAAGAACGTACTCATCACCGGGTGCAGTAGCGGAATCGGTCAAGCACTTGCCCTGGAGTTCGCCCAGCGGGGCTTCAATGTCATCGCAACAGCCCGAAACGCCGACGCAATCGAGGAACTGCGAACCCGGCACAAGAACATCATTCCACTCTTCGTGGATGTCCAAAAGCCGGAGTCCATCACAGCGCTGAAAGACGAGGTCAAGAAGCTTACCAACGGCCGACTAGATTTCCTCGTCAACAATGCCGGCGTGCACTATGCATCTACTGCACTCGATCTCAAACCGGAGAAAGTCCGCGAGCTCTTCGAGGTCAATCTCATTGCAGTCATGCAGATGTGTCAGGCTTTCGCAGATTTCTTGATGGCTGCCAAGGGCGTCATTGTTCAAATCGGGAGTGTTACACGTGCTGTTCCCATGGTTTGGCAAGGTCCATACAATGCATCGAAGGCGGCGTTGAGCCAGTATACTAAGACTATGCGGCTGGTATGTATCTACTTGCAGGGAGCTGCAGAAGTTAAGGCATTGACTGATCGAGCGCCCTAGGAACTGGAACCATTCGGTGTCCGCGTGGTCGAGGTAGTCACGGGCTATGTTCAGAGCAAGATTCTACGAAATGGTCTCCAGGCACCTTCGACGTCCCTCTACTTGCCGATCAAAAGCCACATTGAAAATCTGAAGAATCAAGGCAACAGGAATGGTATGCCAGCCGACGAATATGCTCGGTTCGTCGTTGAACGGGTGACGAGACCCAACCCGTGCAGAGAGATCTGGGCTGGCGCAAGAGCCCAGACTTTGTGGTTTATTGTGACCTGGCTGCCACTTTGGATTCAGGTGAGTTGTTTGGATCTGCTATCGCGATTGATCGTTACTGATTTCGCAATGCCCAAAAGTTCTTCATATGGAATAGAACTTTCGGGTTGAATAGGCTGCGCTCTGGGAACATGAACAGGAAGAGTGCATTCTGATGATGCAGAGCTTGGTTGATACGCTGATACTTCGCCTGAGACTTGAGTTTCAAGTTCGAACATCACTGAGCTGTCACTTTGAATGGCATAAAGTGAATCAAAGAAAGTTGATGCCGACAATTAATTGCCTAAACATCGTGCAAACCAGCCCCCTGCGGTACGTGGTATATTAATAACTCCGAGGTGATTGATGCAGGTACGAACCTGGAATGGCGGGCTGCCTTTCCGATGGAACGCGTGATCTGCCTTACGGGCGGAAGGTGGTGTCCCTCGTGAGACGCGCAACAAGACCGGAACGTTGTGCAGCTTTCAAAAACTTGTGGGACAAGCGTCCCACACAGTCCCACACGTGTGTGCTACGGCAAGACGATACATCTCCCATGGCAATCTACCTCTTGCGGAAACAGAGACAAGTCAACCACTGCTCAAGGTGTCAATAATTCCATAAACACAGTAATGGGAGTTGACACAATCGCTCTATCTTTTGTCCTCAACTTTGTTTCCAAACTTCCTCGAAGCATGCGCGAGGCAATCGTTCCCGACATGTTGATTCCAAAGATCATCAACAATCCCAACAAAATCCAACTTGAACGTCTCGGACACGTTTATTTCGAGCTCGCGGACCTGGAACAATTCGAGAACTTCGCCCACGATTTTGGCTTTGCCGTGGCAGCGAAAGCAGACGGAAAGATCTATTTCCGTGGCTACGGCAAGGATCCATACATCTATGTTGCTTCACAATCTGCATCTGGAAGGCCAGTGTTCAGAGGACCAGCATTCGTTGCTCAAAATCAAGAGGAGTTCGACAAGGCAAAGGCATTGCCTGGAGCTGAGCACAAGACCTGGGTTGATGCGCCTGGCGGAGGTGAAATCGTCACGTTCGCCCGCGCAGACGATACATTCTTCCACGTAATCTTTGGACAAGAAGAGCGCGCCATCGACGCATCACAAAAAGTTCCGAGTGCCACTCATGTCGAGCTAGGACCTGCAAACACGCCATTCCAGAAGCCACGTAAAGGGACATTTCAGCGCTTCAACGACGGTCCCGCTCTCATTCACAAGATAGGCCACTTCGGTTACGTGCATCGCGACTTCGACAAAGAATTGAAATGGTACACTGATAACTTCAATTTCGTACCTTCGGACATCTTGCACCACTGGGACTTCTCCAACATCGACGTGATGACTTTCATGCACTTGGACTTGGGCAAGCAGTACTCCGATCATCACGTTTTCTTCATGCAAAGAGCTCCTCCGGAGACTAAAAAGACTTATCTACATCACTCGTCGTACGAAGTGGAGGATTTCGACACGCAGTTGATTGGGCATCAGTGGCTGGCTAAGAAGGGATGGAAGAGTGTGTGGGGTGTTGGAAGACACGTGCTCGGGAGTCAGATTTTTGATTATTGGCAAGATCCGAGTGGTTTCAAGATTGAGCACTATGCTGATGGGGATTTGGTTAATGAAGATACGCCGACGAGGCGTGAGGTTGTTGGGCCGCTGTCGATTTGGGGTCCCGAGCTGCCTAAAGATTTTGGAGATGATGGGACTCTGTTGTTGATTTGATAGGAAGGTAGACGGTAGCTTGTTGGCATTGAATTGTACTCACCGAACGTGACTCGCAACCTACGAGATCTCCCATGAGCATGCTAAGAGGGATTGTGAGGGCGTACTCACGAGTAACTGGTCTGCTCTCACCATGAACGTCTCGTACCGCAATTCTCTGCTCAACGTCACATCACCTCACCGCTTTCCTGCCATGTCAATATTAAATCCCGCAGCCGAGAGCGATAGTCCCACAGTCCGCGACAGAATCGAGTTCTCGGTCCTATGGGCTTCATGTGGTGGGTTCGTAAATTGTCGTATGCCGAACGCCACCGTCCCACCATCGAAAGCCCTCGTGTGGGACGTCAAGCGGAGGGTCAAATGCTAGATCATAGCAGACAACCAGCAGGAAAGTGTGTATCGCAATACGGATTTCTTGCATTAATTCGCAATCATCCTAGACCAATCTATTATCTACCGCAGTCAGCATGGAAGACGGGCAAGTCGTAATTGTTGGAGCTGGACCAGCGGGTCTCACGTTAGGTCTTGCATTGGATCAACAGGGTGTTAAGGTATAGTATCCTTGCCCACGGCAGAACTCTTGAGATTCTCCGAGTTGAAACTGACTGAGCTGAGAGTAGAGTCTCATCCTGGAAAAGGAGCAAGAGATTACACAAGATCCTCGGGGTGTTGTTGTGGCTGGCGATGCAGTCCGCATTCTCTACCAGCTTGGTCTCGGCCCAGATATGCCAAATATTGGACACGAGCCCATGGAAATCAATTTCCACACCTCCTCTTTCACCAACCCGCCGTTTCACCAGTTGGACCTCAAGTCAGATAATATGTCACAAGCCGTGCCAGGTGCCGTTTTACAAGTTCAACCAAATTTGGGTATTTGATGTGTTCCCGAATGTGCAAGGACGAAATCACTGACGCGTTGACACAGAGCACGCACTTCGAAGACGTATAGAGGCGAGTGAATTCTGCACGCTAAGAACAAGCTGTGAAGTCACGAGCATCAAGCACAACAATGAGTCAGTCTCGGTGAAATACACAGACTCGGACGGATCAAAGCAGAAAGTGGAAGCAGCTTGGCTGGTAGGTGCTGACGGCAAGAGAGGGATCGTCCGAAAGAAGTTTCTGGAGCCTACAGCGGGAATCCGTCAGATCCATTCCGATTACCGATACGAAGGGACTTGGGTCGCTGCGAACTTGAAAATCACGCCAACGACCCCTGAAACGCATCCGCACTTTCCTGCCTGGAAAACTGGAATGACACCGGCGGACGTATACGATCTCTTCTGGCCCAAAGGCTGGCATTTCTGTTCTCCTCCTGGGAGACCAGTCGCATCTGGTCGTTTCGGGCCTCATGATCAACACTTTTGGCGACATGAATTTCGACAGGATCAATGGGACGATGCGACAATGAATGCTGAGGAGCTTTTGTGGGAGAATTTGACGCCCATGATCACACGTCATGCGGACGCCGATGGTCGATCATTCAGAAAGGACGTCACGTTTCCGCGTGACTGCATTGAGATCTTACGATGCAGACCTTTCACATTCACTCACAAAGTCGTAAACCGCTGGTTTTATCGACGAGTCATCTTGATCGGAGACGCTGCTCACGTGTTCCCTCCCTTTGGAGGTCAAGGCATTGCGAGTGGTATTCGAGACGCCCATCAACTTGCCTGGAGAATCCGTTTGCTCAACTTACAGGGACATAAGTCAACGGCTAAGCAAGAGAAAGTCTTGAGCACGTGGGCTGCTGAGCGAACTCAAAGCGTCAAGACCGTTGCCAATTTCACAAAGATGAACGGCATACTCTGCAACCAAAAGGTCTCGTTTGTCTTCTATGCTCTGCAGTGGGTCGAATGGCTTCTGAGCGTTTTCCTACGCTTGAAATCGCCATATGATCCGCAATTAACGGCAGAACGGACAGGCTTCCAGGGGTTTCCGGGGCTTCTTCCTGCCGGACCACTGCGGAGGCAAAAGGCTTCCACAGATCTATCTTGACTCAATCAAAGCAAGGGGAATCTTGTCGGACAGCATCTTGAAAGAAGAACCGACGCCCTTCCATTTGATCGCACTTGTACGCGGGAGTCATGATCTAGGCTACAGCCGCAAAGCATTCGAGGACATGCTATCAGAGTGCCGGATGCCGAAAACCATGCTCTCGGCTGCTTCGATGTCGATTGTGAGCACAGGACCTTGTCAACCAGCGTCAATCGGCTCCTTTGCTGCTCCTACGATCCGCAAATTTGCTCCGACGCCCCTCAGACGCCTTTCACATAGACAAGCACGTTCTGGATATGAGACTGAAGCGTTCCTATCGCGATTCGGTGAGGACACCAGGTACATTATTGCTCGATCGGATTTCTTTGTATTCGCTACTTGCAAGGATATCAACGAGTTACGAGTGTGTCTGCGCCGTCTCGCTGAATGTAGTTTGTAGCTCTGTATAGCGGACAAAGTGCCTTACCGAAGGTCGGGCATCCAAGCTTTGAGCCTGAGTACAGCAAGGCCTCCCACGAACAGATTTGGCGTTAAGAGCGGCACGGATATCAAACAGCTCCGCGACAACCTATGCAACAAGTGTCGAGGCAGCTTCCGTGGAAACTTTTGAGGAGATCAGTCCATACACTTAGATTCATGTGTGAGCGGAGAGTGCAGCTGTATACAGCCTCAGACATCGAACGCCATCAGGATCTGCTATAACTAGCAACAGCTCGCATTAGTAACAGTGGCTGCTGACTGTTCGCCAAGAGCTAATAATACCAGTCACTGAGTACCACACCTCATCATGGTGTGTCGCACGAACCAGAACAAATCGAAGTCGATGAGTGGTCAAATCAGCCGTCAAGCAAACCTGCATGAGGTATAGGTGCTCAAGCCTTTAAGCACTGTCTCATGGGATAGTTCACCATGTGTCGTATTCTCGATACCGCTTCAAGGCTGTGCTCAGCCTTGAAGCATAAGACTTTGCGGCTCAGGCAGCTCACATTTCTGTTCATAGCTCAATGTGCTTTTTCGATGAATGCCGCAATCGTGATGGTGGGCTGCGGCCTCTGCCACGAACAGACGCCATACCATGAGACCCAGAATCTGGTATATGCGTGCAGATCTTACATATAGCTTGACTCCATGCATTTCGTTTCATACATGATTGGAATGTAAATCGTTCAACATTGACTTCTGCAGAAAATCAAAATGCCTACGTTCAGCGAAATTGTTATATCGGCTCTGACCTGGCCATACTATTGGCCCCTCCGCTATTCCACATTACGACCAGTCGAAGCTCTACTTGAAGCTTGTCAAAAAGACGAAGATGTCGGTAAACTCATTTGTGCCTTCAGAGCAAGCAAACATCGAGAACTACAATCCATCAAAACCGCTGTAAGCTCTTTATCGTCCTTAAAACCACGACCGGTTCTCGTGCACGCCACCTGACGCATCAAACCAGTCCACTCTCTCCGCCGCCGCAGCAATCGGAGCCTTATCATGGAGAGAACTCCCACTCGAGATCTGGTCTTTCCTTGGATGCGCTCACTGTAGCCTAACACTAGCCATCTTCTCCATCATACTAGCAGCACAACACGAATCCGTCCTGGAGCGGCAAATGGAAATCAAACCAACCGATACATTACGCAACGCCGATGTGAACAACTTTCTCAAACTCATTTTCGTCGAATTGAATCAGGACTCTGAATCTGAACGCTCTCAGTTCGATGTTCGAAGAATATGATTTACATCTGGCAATCCCCGCTCATGCTGATGGCGTGGTCATGGGTGTGGCTCTTATTGAGTATTTCACTGCGGATGATCGGTCCATTCCTTGATCGGGAGAAGGTTCAAGATCTGAAGAAGGCGGCGGTGATGTATTTAGTGGTCTTTGTCGTTTGCTTGGCCAATACTGTGTGGTGTTCGTTCTGGTTGTTTCGTGCGGCGTCGGCTGGGTCAGTTGGAGGAGGAGTTCAAGTTATGATGTTGCTCCCGGGCACGCAGCGTTTGCGGACGGGAGAGGCACATTTACGTCCGGCGAGTGTGCAGATCGATCATATCAAGATGACTCCTCATGGCACGCCTTTGCAGTCTCGAAACGGGACTTGTCTGTGGCATCTGGAGGGAACGATCATTCGGCCGGCGACTTGCTAATGCTTTGAGCAGACTGATTTTCTTTTTGTTCCATCGTCCAAACCTCTATATGTAATTCCATCTTCTCTTTCAACTATACTGCACAGCCCTCACAAGGAACCTTCCACCGCTTTTATCTCCCACCAATCCCCTCAAAAATCCTCTCATTATGTTCCACCACCTTCTCCGCAAACCCTCTCTCCCTATGCCCCCTCAACACATCATTCTCCACTTTCTTCCCATCCCAATCCAACGACCAGCTCCCCTTGCCAAACTCTTCACTCATCGCATAGAACAACATCCGCTCCCCCACATCCTCTGCCTTCGCCATCACTAAAGCGCCCAACAGCGGCTCCACAACCCATCTCATCAAAACCCCCAGCACACCCTTCGCACTCCTTCCCAGTAAACCCGTGCTCGTCAACCCCGGAAATACGTGCACAAAACCCTTCCCAGAATTCTCAGACTGCGAAGAGAAGTTATCAAAAGACAACGTCATCATCGTAGCGAATTGTCCAGCTGCATTCCCAACAGAATAGTTCTTCTTAAGATCCAGATCGTCTTCGAATATTTTGCCTTCTTTTCCTCCTGCGAGGATTGAGATTGTTCGGGCGGAGGAGGACATGATCGGTAGGAGATTCTGGATGAGGCGGATGCGAGAGTAGTAGCGTATTGAGACGGAATTATCCAATCCATCGGCATTTTCTTCGCGGCCGGTGAAAGAGATGTAGCCTTGTGATAAGAATAGAAGATCGAGTTTGGTGTTCTTTGAGAGGAGAGACTTGATCTGCTGGCTGACTGAGTCGACGTTCACGAGGAGAGAAATATCGGATTCGAGGAAGGTGTAGATTCCGTTCGGGTTAAGGTTCTTCAGATTATCGAGGTGAGGCTGGAAGGTTTTCTGATTCCGGCCGATGATTATGGCGTGTGGTGAGGAGATGTGTTTGGCGAAGGCTTGGAGGGTTGCGAGGCCTATGCCACTTGTTGCGCCGACGAACAGGGCTGTCGTGGGAGTAGTGTGGGTTTGTTCGAGGGAGGCGTTGGAGGCGCGGATCTCTTTTAGTGAGAAGGGCATGGTTGATGTGTTTCTTGTCTTCTTTGTTGAGATGTGTGGTTTCGTTGATATTGCTTGTTGCTGTCTGTTGCCGGTGCGTGAAGTGGATCCTCTGCTGCTGTTACTACTATTGTTGCTGCTGTTCTTACTGTTTGTGAATGATAGAAACATATTGAACGTCGCAAAGCAATCTATTTATCCTCTCCTACCTCTGTCGCGTCGCAAGCGAGACAGGATCAGTATATCCGGCTTAAACATGTTGGTGACCAAGATATCGCGGTCTCGCGGCTTCCCGAATGGAGGTTGTCGTGCGCAGATGTTGAAGCGGAGATATGCAGCAGCGTGCCTGAGGGATTGCTGAGGCATCACGCCTTCGGCCAAGAGCGACACAGGCGAGCGAGCTCTTGGTGGATGACGCATGCAGGGCGCTGACAAAATTGTGGCTTGAAGGAGCGAGGCCGGATTTAATTGATCCTCTATGGCGGATTTTTAGTATTAAACCTGCAACAACTCAAAAGCGGATTCGCGCTTTGCCGAAGTCGGCGTTAGCGTTCTGCATCTTTTGTCTTACTCTATAGTATACCGTACTCTTTATCGTATCGTCGTTTCGACTCTATTTAGTCGTTGTAGTTCGATATTATTATTATAGTTTTAGAAATACTCGGAATATAACTTGCTTCTTAGTTATCGTAGAGTCCTAATTCTGCTGCCGAGAAACAGAACCTTAGTCAAAATTTGATGAGTCCTAATCAAATTTTAATTAAATTTTTTTCTGTTCGCTTTCGAGAAATTAAGTAAGAATTTAGGTATAGGCCCGCTAATGAATTTTTGATTGAAATGTCGTTAAATTTTGACTATAGCTAAGTACTACGACAACTTCGAAAAAATCGCTTACTAAGCTATTTATCAAATTTTCACTAGGTAGCTTAAAATATTAACTAGACCCCGGATTTCTCGGCGCTATCGACTTTGCGACAAATCGAAACAACGTAACGCAACGATATAGAATCGCGACGACGCGATAGTTCTAGATTTACGATACTAGAGTAGAATTCTAAACGTAACGTAGTATCGCGACGACGACATTAGTAAAGTCGCGACGACGACGTAGAATCGCGACGACGACGTAGAATCGCGACGACGACGTAGAATCGCGACGACGACGTAGAATCGCGACGAGGACAGAATACGGCGGACTATAGCAGCAACTTTCGTATACCGTACCTAGCGCGATGCGCGATTCCGCTTTTGAGTTGTTGCAGGTTTAATACTAAAAATCCGCCATAATCCTCCGGACATCACAAGCTCGGCTCCAGACTTCAGGCACAACGACTGATCATTCCACTGCACTACACTGGGACTGGAGTCGAAGAAGTACATTATAACAGTCCGCTACGTTCCAGAAGGAAGCTACATTGATATCTTGCGTGCATGCAACTTCAGCCCGAGAAATCGGACGTCAGATACTCAAAAGTCCTGCTCCTGCCCCAGTTCAGAGCATCTCAATCACAAGATCATGACATTGTTTCCCGGCGCTGACAGCGATACGAGCAATATGTCCACTCACAAGTCGTGCCTGTATAGCTAGCACGTTACTTTCCCCATTTAAGAACGAGATCAGATGCTGCAAATCGTCGTGACCGAGCGTATTATTGCCGAAGTCCTGAAAGAGGAGGGCTGCCAGAACCTACCTGTTGAAATCCCAATGGCCTGGCTACATCGATGATAATCAGCAGTCCACGCGAGAATCTCTTTTGCCAACTGCCAAATATCTAGCACTTTCGGCTTCGCCACAAATTCGCCCATCTCAAACAACAGCACCAAGTCCACCGAGCTCTCCAACAACGCAGCTTTCCCTCGAACTTTGAAGATTGAAAAGTCTTATAGCTCTCAAAGAAATCCCGAAACCCCGAAAATCTCCTCCACCAACCTCAATTGACCGATGAACTGCCAAGCTGATAACGACCACGGAAGATCCGGCCAATTGACTAATGCAGCAAAGTGCAGTAGAATATTATCAAGCACGGCTATAAAGGCCAAAAAGCTATCAGCAGAAGGTACAACATTCTCACCGGACTAGGTGGCCAGAGGATCTACTCGACAGTATTAGCAATCCAATGCTGCTCAATGCGAAATGGGAAATCAAAGTCCTACCGAGCGGGAAGTTCGACATCCCTTTCGGATAATGGAAAGAAGAGACTTCCTCTCAAGGTCTCAGCTATTGTAATTGCAAGACCACATCGGCCCAATCATCGTTGTCGTTGTTGTCGTACGATAAATAGCAAAGCGCCCCTCGATTCATCTGTTCACGCCATAGAGTCAGCAAACTCATTCCCCTCTCCATAAACAAACAATTTCTGAACTCACTCAACTCAAAAATGCCACGACCTCCAAAGATCGCAATAATATACGTAAGTCCCAAACAAATCCCTTCCTACTAATATCGACACCATCACACAACAAACCCCCAGCACTCACCTCTACCTCACCCACACAGTACTCAGTCTACGGCCATATTAAACTCCTCGCAGAAGCCGAAGCTCAAGGAATCAAATCCGCAGCCGGCCAAATTGACATTTGGCAAGTCCCCGAGACACTTTCCGAAGAAGTTCTTACCAAAATACATGCGGCTCCCAAAGATTCCAAATATCCAACCCTTGACTCGCCGGAGATTCTAGAGCAGTACGATGGTTTCCTATTTGGAATTCCGACGCGGTATGGGACTTGGCCGGCACAATGGAGAGCACTGTGGGATCAGACGGGAGGCTTGTGGTTGAGGGGCGCGTTGTGGGGAAAGGTGAGACTTGTACCGCCCATCTCTTCAACTAGGGGAAAACTTCCACCTTTTGCTTTGCTCGGGCTGATGCCTGGTGATAGTATGCCGGTCTGTTCATTTCCACAGCAGCTCCAGGTGGCGGACAAGAATCGACGGCGATTGCAGCAATGAGCACACTGGCACATCATGGGATGATTTACGTTCCGCTGGGTTTTAAGACTGTTTCGCATATCTTGTCTGATGTTTCCGAAGTTCGTGGAGGTTCTGCTTGGGGAGCGGGAACGTTCACTGCTGCTGATGGTCACCGTCAGCCTTCGGCCAAGGAGATTGAGTTGGCTGAGGCGCATGGCAAGCAGTTCTATGAAGCCATCGCACGAGTAAATTTTGGGTAGGTTTAATGGCAACGTGAAGTGGGGTCTTGTCGACAACAGGGCCTGGGGTGAAGCAAGCACGAGGAGGGCAGAATGGAGCAACGATGGCGAGTGCGCCGATCATTTGGTACGGGAGCTGCTTCGATGCATTCATTCTGTACGGAGAATGAACTGTTCCTCAACCTCAAGAAACATCGAATCATGTCATGGCATGGTCCTCTGCATTCCTGATATTGTGAGTCAATGCGAAGGAAGACTCAACCAGGTCGAGCAGCACTTACTCCCAAGCATTGCAGAGCTCGGTGGTCACGGTACGTCCGAGGTCATAGTCTGCATATCATACCATGATCTCGGTCCCAATTCTATGATGGGTTGTAGACAGACATCGAAGTCATTTGTCAGTCTTGCTCTACCATAACTCCTTCTCAGACTCTTCACACGTGCCTTCGCCTTGTGGTGGTCACTGCCCTTTGAGTAGGCACTGCAAGTGCAGCTTCCACTGCTACTCCGACGCGATCTTCCAAGGCAGGTGGGTTAGGTCAGGCTCGTCGCGAAGCTTTGTTAGACACGGAACAAGGCAGGCTCTTGACACGATCAATTCGAGGAAGTCACTCAGGGGACTGGGAGGAAGCGACGTGCAGAGTCATTGGATCTGAGAAGGAGGTGGGCTCTGCCCACAACGACAAGGGCAAGATTTCTCTTCCGAAGCACCGTGATCTTCTCTATCTCGCCGATCTATGCAATACGCTGCCTTCTTCACGGGAGCATGAATCCGGAAATACTTGCGTTTGAAAATGTTATTGAGGCTGCAGGCCCGGGCAAGTGGAGGAAGGCTGGAGTGTATGCACTGCCCTTACGCCAAGGCGCGTGGCTGGGGCTGAGTGAACGCCACATCCGCAGAGCAGCGTCTACATGTACTCCTGATCTTGAACTTCCTCAAGCCGCCATGTTTCTGCATCGCCTTGCCCCAACGCCTCGTTACCTTCGTGGGCAAGCACTTTGCCTGACGATGAAGCACAGATACGAAGCCCAGGCTTAGCGATCCGGGGAGTACCATTTTACACAATCGCAAATCGGACTCAGGTAGCGCAGAGATGGCAACGGGAGACCCCTTGACGGACTCGGCGACATTGTGTCGGGCTACGGTCCCCAACACTACAATATACAGCCCACTTGACCCCGGTCAAATTCGGGTGCTGCACCTACAGCCAGCTCCAAAGCTTACAGCTCCTCTGGTTGGTGTATTCGAGGTCATTCGAATCGAAAGCGATGCAGAATACGAGGCATTGTCTTATACCTGGGATCAGGCTTTCGAAGAACCCAAGGTCTCGAAGCTACGGTCGCTGAAGTCTTCGATACGGAAGTCCTGGATGCAGGAATCAATATTCTCGACCTATCAATTTGAGCCCGGCGAAGTCTGGATACACGAAGTCGCAGTGCCAACGACGGCTAATTTGCACGTCGCACTGAGACGATTACGATACCCGGATAAAGCTCGAACTTTGTGGGTCGACGCTTTATGTGTTAATCAGGGGGACCTCATGGAACGCTCTGCTCAAGTCGCGTACATGGCGCAGATCTTCTCAGGGGCAAGTCAAGTCGTCGCGTGGATTGGCGAGGACTCTGCGCTTCAGGATGGGCAATGTTTTGTCCGTTACTGTCGTCGGTATACGGAGTGCATGAAATCTGGGGTCCTAGTGCTTGGCGAAAACGCGCCTCAAACGTTGCGGATTTATCTGTCGTTCCAAGCGGACTCGGAGATAGGCTGTGGAGGCTCTCTCGATATCCGAGTAATACCTCTCTATTTCTTCCGTGGATGTTCTCTAAGCAGGTGAGGCTGCTCGTCGTATTCGAGCAACGACGTTACTTCAGACGCCGTTGGTGCGTACAGGAGATGGCACTCGCCAAAAGAGCGATACTAAAGTGTGGCGCTTGGGAGATTCCATGGTCGTCCTTCATCGCTGCTTCTAGCGGAGACTTCAGCTTCCGATTTCCCGACATCTGGGCACTTGCTAAGATCACAGAAGAGAGACACGCGATCGAATTGGTGATAATGCTATCCCGGTGGAAATGTCTGGACAAGCGTGATTTCATCTACTCGATTGCCAGCATTCTCGAGCTTTGCCCAGATTGTCCACAGATTACAATAGATTACAGACTGGACTGGATGACCGTTTATACTCGCTTTGCACGCGACTACATCCAGCTGAATGGGTGGTTTGCTGCCTGGAATATTCTCGTTATCGCTAGCTTCCAGCCCTCAGTTCCATTTTGCCGCGGTCGCTCGCCTTCCAAACCATGCGAGATACATAGTTGGGTGCCTGATTGGACGAACTTCGGAGAGCATATCTGGCGGGCTCAGTCATGGATACTTGGATTCCTGCTTCCAAGCCGAAACCACGAAAGTGGCAACAATCGCACAGTCACATGTGACGATCATAGCATTGAGATTGATTTACGGTACATTGGTCAGGTGGAACTTGCTGAGGTTGCCTCATATGGATACCAACCGAATGATTGTTACTATGGACTACCAGCGGAGTACAACTTTGGGAAAGAAGAAAATGCGCTGATCTTGAGAAGATGCGGCGAACAGGATATGACTTTTCAGCTTGTAGGCCGTGAAAGGTCAGATTTTCGTGGTTGGCCCAAAGAAACTGAAGTACACAGAGTCACTATCATATGAAGCCTTGGAGCAACAAAGTTCAGACATACACCCGAAGGTTCCATCTCATCATCGCAGTACGTGATCAACCATGGATAATCGCACGACAGCGATGGAGAACTGACACAATCTCATCAGCAGCTACGATTCGTGCAAGCATTCAATAACTCGACTGAAATACCGCTTCGAGTAATTTGAGCAGCGCTCTGATAAAATCGCAATTCAGACCTGAATCGATGGTGGTTTAGACAGTTGCAATCTATCGTAGTTTCACAGAATAGCATAGTCCTGCTTCTGCATCATTGACAAGCAGAGTGTTTTGCAGCATTTCCAAGCAAAGACATGCGCTTTGGCAAACACTTGAGGTAATGCTATTGCGTGAACGCTATTGGTTTAGAAGAGTAACAACAGAAGGTCAGTCGCACGCGCACGACTGGTTGCCTCGACATGGGTTGTTGCTGATATCGCTTTACTATTTCGTGATCGATGCAGAGAAATCATATCATGATGAAGCAAGGAGAGCATTCAGCAGAAGATCGTCGCCACTGTCAACGTCTTCTAGTCAATGGGCATGTCTCTCGTCTGCCCAGCGATAGTGTCACGTGCTGAATTTAGCCTCGTGTTGTTATGCCGATGCAAGTAAAGCCTCCATTTGGGCGTGTTGTAAAGCAGTCATGGAGGCCTTTCAGAGGGATCGTGAAGAACCTACTGATCTTTGTCCGACTTGCCTGAATTTCTCTCAGAGTCTGAAGCAGCGAGCTGGCAGCTACTGCTTGCATCGCTCGGATAACATGGCCTTGCGTCACCAGATGGACCTGCTTGGTCGCAAGTTCGAGAGCCACAGCGATTGGAGCAACTTCACCTCTCTCGATCCGCCTGCTCGCACTGGCAAGCTAGGAGTCCGAGCCAAAAGACCGTTCGTGGCGACAGACTAACAGCCACACACGAAGTGATCGAGCCGGTCGACAGCCTTTCAGGTCTCAGTGCAGAGGTGGAGCAACATAGCAGGACACCTCGCCTCTACCGTCGTTCCGCGGAGGGATTTCTGCAATCGAAGTCGGTCGGCCA
This sequence comes from Cercospora nicotianae, assembly GCA_029490675.1. Classification (NCBI taxonomy): domain Eukaryota; kingdom Fungi; phylum Ascomycota; class Dothideomycetes; order Mycosphaerellales; family Mycosphaerellaceae; genus Cercospora; species Cercospora nicotianae. The sequence goes on along the minus strand of JANQAT010000010.1, from coordinate 3,274,627 downwards.
GTCGATCCTGCGTGACTTCGAAAGCTCTCCATGTTGAAAGGGTAGGATCCTACTGCATCGTCTGACGATCTTGAAACTGCGAGCCAACGGGGAACTATGCTCAGGCTGTGAGTAAGTTGAGCAGCGCTCATATTCGAAGAGATGCTGGTGCCAGACAGCAAGTGATTGCCGAGATCAAATTCCGTAACGTCGAATGTACACGGCGATGCAATCCGATCGCTATCCCATTCCTATGATTTACCATAGAAAGACATCGAAGACATTCGTCAATCATACTCTACAGCACTGCGGCTCATCAGGGGTAATGTGTTGGCGTTGCGTAGCAGCGGCATAAAGTTTCGCCATCTCCCGGTTTTTCGGACTCGATCATGCTGACATGCTGGTGCTGGGGTATTGCGTTGCGCTGCCCAATGTCTAGGGTCTGTGGATGCCCATTCCGCAGGACTGGGTCAACGCTACTCTCATCAGTGGCTGTGTCGTGAATTGAGTTCCTGCTCGCTCTGCGTGCAGCCAAGAGCGGTGATTCGCAATGCAGTACAAGAATCTTACACGGAGTGAACACTACACCCGAAGATGAGAGACATTCTTGCTGCCCAATGTCGGACATTGTCGTGAACGACCTGCGTATTTGTTTCATGGACGAGGGGCATATCGTGTCTACGTGGACCTTGCCAGACGCGGTCGGAATGGTGGACCCTGCTGTGGTTGTCGTCGTGCTTGCTGGCTTGCTTCTCCGCGCTGCGCTGTGCCCTGACGTGATGGAAGACCAGGATGTCGCTGTCAACGACATCTGGAAAACGTAACGGAGCTGGAAGAGACAACATCACAAGCTTAGGGGATTTTTGGAGATGCGAGATTGCCGCGTCTGTTGCAGCATGTGCAATATAACCTTTCCGCGTTTTCGCTCACCGCTGAAGATGTGGAGGTGGAAGTTGCCCCTCGCATGGTCGAATCGGCAGATGGAGAGCTCGCGTGCGCTTCATTCGGGATTGACGATGTGAATGGGGCAGTTCCGCGTTGAGGCAGTTGGCGACAACCATGTCTTGGGTCGTCGAAACAGGCAGTGGAAGGGAAGAGGTGAGGTTGGGTTGTGCAATGTTTCTCGTCTCTTGAAACGCGTCTCGTGATGGTGCTGCCTTCGCTTGGCCGGCAGACTGCGTGTCAGAATGTGCAGTGTGACGATTTTCTCGCCGAAGTCACGTCTCCAATCTTTCTCGCAACGGAGCTTCTCTGACAACAACGACAACGACCTCTTCAACCCATCATCGATGGCCTGCTGCAGCACGGGCGAGCATGCAGCATCTTCACCAGCACCACGCTGAGGCATTTCGATGTCAGACTCGCGCCTAATTTGGGCGCGGCGAGGTGCTTGGCGATGGGAAAGCGGACCTCACCGCCTCGAGCTGCTGCAGCACCAGGATGCACCTCCGCACGCACGCTGCCTGACGACTGACGCCACGCTACAAACCGCTGCTGGCCGTGGCGCGTCGTGGGGATGCCCGCGGCAATCGCAGAGCCGTTGCTGGTGTCGCTGCTATAGAACAGCAGATTCTACAGCCAGAACGAACAGCCATCGTGCTGAGTATACCACGCCAATCCGCACCTGAGACCGCACCGAGGACGACGTGGCGCGGGAGTGTTGCATGTGAGATCAGCACCCGAAGCTCGCACGGCATGGCCTTCGAGAAGTGGTGCTGGAAGAGGGCAGAATCTTGCCTTCCGCACCGATCGAGCGCGGTGCCTTGACGTGCAGGGCGAGGCCGTGAGCCTTGCAGCTGGTCCAAGGACGAGCAGCAAATGAGCGGCTGCCACAAAGCCGCACGTTCATGCACTCGTCAGACGCCGGCCCACTCCAATGCTGCTGCTGCTGCTGCTGCTGCTGAAGCTGACCCTGCGTGCGAGAGACATCGCAGCCATTGCAGATTGCGTGCAGTCGTCGTTGCAGTCGGGTCTTGTGCAACATCCAATGCGTGGCTCCTCGTGGCCGCTGCCTTTTCGTCGTGGCGCTCGCCGTGCAACCGGACTGCCACGCTGGTGGGACTCGCCTGGCCCGCTGAGCTCACCTCGACTGGTGCCGCTTCATTGAACGCGATTTCGTCCTGCGTTGAACTCTCAGGCACAGCAGCTCCGCGCAATTTGGCAGGAGCTCCGCCTGTGCTGCTCAGCGTCGGGCATTTAGCTTCTGTCAACCTGGTGAGTCCTGGACGAGACCCTGACCGCACACCACACACGACCATCCATGGCCCACTGCAGATGGCGGTGGCTGCAGCTTGGCTAGAGCTGCTGCTGTTCATTGACAACACATCGACCGCTGCGGTCCGCGATCCCACAGACAGACAGCTCGCACGTTGCACCGCACCGCCCGCGCTGCATCGCCAGAGCGCGCCTATCTGGCATCCAGCCCTCTCCATCTGGCTCCCGTGAAGCTGTCCTCGGGAGGTCGAGTTTGTCAACGATTGGAGATACTCACAACCCGGTCACCAAGAATCCTGCTCCCGCCCGGGAATCCTTTCGCGTGCACTCACCATCGTTGCATGAGAAACGTCATGGTCAGCCCGACATTCCTTGCTCTCGTCGTCAGTCTGGAACGGGCACAGCGTGGATGCCACCAGGATCTGCATCTTTGAGACGTGGTCCCACTATGCAGTAGTTGCCGAGCTCTGCGGTACCTAGCGCTCGCGCGCGTTGGCTGGCGCTATCGAAGCTGCCGCTGCCCAACAGCACTGCAGCTGTTTTTCCGAGCCCACATCAGTTCGAGCATGGAGCGAATGCACGACATAGTGCTACTCCCCATCTCCGTCGCTCGCTCGCCACTGGCCCCAGCCGCGCATTCCTGACAGCTTCCTAGCCGCCCGCCGTACCTGACGCATTGACTGACAGATGATCCTCGTCGCGAGCAGCAGAGAAACTTCGCGCCTTTCCCGCCAGCTGTGCTGTAGAACGACGCCCGGGGCCCATCTCGATCTGCACCTAGATATTGTTGTTACCTGCGGAGCTCATGCTCTCCGCCTCTCGATCATCAACATCCTCTGGCCGAAACGTGCGCCAGCACATCAACTATGGGTCCTGACTTCTGGGTAGCCTCGAAGCAGCATTGCAGCTCTTCATCTCATCTTGTTGCCATGTCCACATTCTTGGGTTCGCCGTTCCTCCTCACCGGTGCCGACCCTCCTCGCGTGTGATCGTCTTCTATTTTTCCTCACAGCGTTCCATGTCGCTGGCATAGCAGCAGTATATATCCACCCACCATCGGGTTGTCGTAAACACTCACCTTACGCATTCGGCCATTCACATACCGCCTCGACTTCTCTAGCCTGACCACCATCAAGCGCCTGACTACACCGCTCGTCATCACTACTACCGTGGCTCTCGTTGGCGCCCTTACATTATCGGATCCACGACTGCGGTGCTACCACCACAACGAATATCAGAAGAACCTTTTAAGCATCGTGCTGCAGCCATCGACTGGAATTGGTCAACACTAGCCCACTCCCTACAGCCACGCAGAACCTCATCGACTTGATTGGAGCCAACATGTTCTACACCATGTACCTGTCGAGTAAGTGTCGTTCGTCAACGAGCTTTTTCCAGCAACGACTGCATGAGAGGCTTCTGTTGCGCTTCTCCAATATGGAAACAATAGCATTGACTAACACGCCTCACTCTAGGTGTCTGCCAGCGACGTCAGTGGCCCGAGCCTCACTACGAGCCCTACCGCACACGTTCGGGCTGGCATTGCAAGGTCCGCGTCAACAACCGAGAATACTGCACCGAAGTGCCCTATGCTTCGGAAAGTCTGGCACGAGATGGAGCCGCTCAGAAGGGATACATGATCTGCCGGAACTTTTCTGTCAATGATGGAATGGGACCTGGCCAACGACCTGGACAAACTGTACAGGGCTTACCCGTCGCCATTGGCACTGGAAGAGGTGGCAAGAGGGGCTCTGCTGCTAGTTACGATACTGCCAGCACGGACGGTACTAGCAGTGGTGGCAACAGCCCTCGCAGTACCGAGAGCGGCTTCGAACAGCAGATCCGACAAGTCACGCAGCAGGTGCCCAAGCCTTCTACACAACAACCTCGCCGGACAAAGGCTGCCACGGACGGGTATATGTGCTACTGCCAACGAGCACCAGTCCGAGCCTACGGACGATGCGGATGGTGTCTGCAAGAGAGCGGATGGCAGTGAAGATGACGGCTACGACGATCACGACGAAAAGTCCAAGCATATCATCATCGGAAGCGAGCGTGCTTTTCATTTTTTCATTGAAGCAGCATTTTTATTCGGCTCTGCCGGTTGTCTCCTTTATATGTGTACGAGAATGGGTGCCGCGAGGCATATTTGACGAATATCTAACGAATTTATTACTACCTGGAATGAGATGGAACGGAAAGGGTGGAACGAGAAGCATTCTACTCTACTCTATATTATTACGATTATCACGACGAAAATTTCACGACGACGAAGAACAAGTACTGTCATTCACTTGACTGGCGTTCATTTCTTCATTTGCACTCTTTTATTTCAAGCTTTACTTCCTTTCCGGCAACGCCAAACACTTTTCTCTGGCATCCCAGAGTACCGCTTGGGCTCCGATCTGTCGGCCTCGCGTTGAAACACATCTGCAGTATGGACAACCAAAGCGGGCCAAAGTATCAATTGTGAGGAACCACAGAGTCGTTTGGAAGATCGCCACCAGGGTCTTGAGAATATGAACGATACCAAACGAGTGAGTGGGTCACGAGAAAAACAAGTGAAACGAAGCCAAAAAGCGAAGCGAAAATTACAAGCGAGTCGCTCGTTACTTCCTGCGAGCGAGTTGAATGCATACAGATGTTGAGATGGAGTGCGCGGCGTCGGAAAAAGACGGTCGCTCGTGGAATCTTACCCTGCTTCAGTTTGCTCTGCTTCGAGCAGTGAATCCTACGGAATTAAAGAGATGATGCAAGGGGTTTCGAGCGATGAGGAACTAAGGATCTTTCGTTGGGAGGCAGATGTGTAGTCATCAAAGATCACATTACATTCATTCGTTAAACTTCTATTGCTCTTTTCTGAGATGCTTTCATCATTCAGGGTTCGTTCGTTGCGTTGGCTGCTGTCGCTGCAGTGAGCGGAAGGACTTGCCTCCCAACCAGTCCTTGGCTCGGCGGCATTCTCGCTCTCTTGCTCAACAACAGTGATGCGACAATGCCACGCTCACTCGCTGTCTGCAAGTGAGCCGGCAACAAACCCCAACGAATCTTCATGAACCTCAAATCGGGCGAAGTTTTCTCATCCCAATGTCATAACATGCTGGGTTCAAACCCTGCGTGGCCTGTACGCAGCCTTCTCAATAGGCGTGAACTCCCCAGTAGCGATAATATCCCTGCTCGAGAAACCAACCTCAACACCAATCTTGGCACCTTCCGAGATCTTCCATTGCTGAGAGTAGATGTCCCAGTGAGAGATGTCGCGGCGGTTGAGCTCGAAAGTGACTTCCTGGCTCTCACCAGGCTCAAGGTGGACCTTCTCGAATCCACGAAGGACGCGTGGAGGAGTGATAGCCGAGCCGGCGATCTGTGGAAGAGCGAGGTAGAGTTGAGGAACAGTGGCGCCAGCAATGTCGCCAGTGTTGGTGACGGTGGTCTTGATGGAGTAGAGTTTCTCCCAGAGGGCTGGGTTACCGCCGACGGCAACTGGGAGGTCTTCTGGGAGGGCAGCAATTGGACCTTCGGTGAGAGGGGTGATCTCAGCGCCCTCGAGCTCGAAAGTGGTGTAAGAGAGACCGAAACCGAATTCGTATTGGACGCTGAGGTTGTAGTAGTCGAAGTGGTGGTAGTCGGTGAGGAGACCCTCTTCGAAGTCGTCTTGCCATGCGTTCGGGTCGTCGGTTTCGAGGAGCTCGGTGGAGTTGATGATTGGGACGAAGTCGTAGTCGTTCACGCCCTTGGCGATGGTGTATGGGAGCTTGCCGCTTGGGTTGATCTCGCCCCAGAGGAGGTCAACAATGGAGTTTCCGACTTCTTGTCCGCCAAGGTGAGCTGCGACGATGGCAGTGACGTTAGGGTGGTCAGCGAAAGGCAGAACGTTCAAGCCAGCAGAGTGGGTAATGACAACTGTGTTAGGGCACTCCTTAGCCACAGCCTCGACAACACCAGTGCCGTTGAAGTCGGGGAGGAGGCTGGTGCGGTCGTAGGCCTCAGATGCCCAGGTCTTGAGGAAGACAAGACAGACATCTGGAGGCGATGGAAGGACTCGGACAAAGCCACCCGCTTCGGCGATGAGGGTGTTGTTGAGAATATACTGGACAAGAGCACCCTCGCCAGCCTTGGCCTTGATGGCCTCGAGTGGGGTCACAACGTAGGTGTGTCGACCAGTACCACTTCCCCCGCAGTGGGCAAAGTTCCATACTCGTAGCCCACCTCCTGGAGAAGGTTGGCGAAGTAAAGCCCATCGTTGATGTCTCCGGCGTCGTTGCCGAATACACCAATGTTCTGTGGGTTCTTGAGCGGCAGAGTGTTGTTGACGTTTTTCAGAAGCACGGAACCAGCGGAGCCAAGCTCGCGAATGTGCTTGGTCCTCTCGGCGTTGCGGAGATCAACGACCTCATCGCCGTAGGTCCAGTTGTAGCGGTACTGGCTGGTGTTCCAGGTGCGCTGAGTAGATGGAGTCGATGGGTCGGGGAGTGGGAAACCTTGATCCTGGCCCAAGTAGAAGTATGGAGTCATGATGCGGTGGGCCATGTCGTCCAGGCGGCTGAGAGCCAGACTACCATTGTTGACTGATGTGGTAAGGTTTGCACCCCAGAAAGATGGTTCGGATGTCTGGAACTCAATGCCACCAGGCATGTTCATATCAAGACCTGCATCGGCAGCGTGGTATCCAGCGTGTGTTGCGAGCCAGTCAGAAACGACCCAGCCCTGGAATCCAAGCTCTTCCTTTAGAATACCATTGAGAAGCTTGCTGTTCTGGCAGGCGTATGATGCATTGAGACGGTTGTATGAGCACATGAAAGATGCCACACCAGCATGGACGGCATCTTGGAAGGGCCAAAGGTAGAGTTCGTGCATCGTTCGGTCGTCGATGTTCGAGGAGATGGCTTCGATGGTGTTGTTGTTGTCGTTCGTGGTTGGGTTACGCTGGGTCTCTTGCTCGTTACCGACCAAGTCTGTCATTGAATGTTAGCAATTGATTCGCGGCTTCGAGATAGACTGCACTAACGCTTTGCGCAAGCCTGGACTCCTTGGTCTTGGTGTCCCTTGATGGTCTCATACATGAAGACACCAGTCAAGTATGGATCGACAGAGAAACCTTCCTGTACGTCACAGTCAGATTGTCTTCATTCGATGCGCCGTTCGACTGTGAGTCTTACCCAGTTTCTGCCGCCCAGTCCACTGCGTCCAAGAGGACCTGCGACCGGCCCGAGGATAACTTGTGATCCCTTAGCCTTGTATTCATCTGCGATGTGCACCGCTCTCTCATATGCGAGTTTCTTGTCCCAAGAGGCACCAACAGTCAACCCTGCGATTCCAGTCAGTACCCTGGATCTCGAGAAAAGTGGGTTTTGTACTCACCAGCGGGATACACATTGGCGTAGACCGCTTGACGTATTGCAAGAGGTCCATCTTGGAGGCAAAGACCATTGAAACCGAGACGAGGAATGGGTGCGATGTTTCCAACGCAAGGCCCCTCAGTACCAGTAACGAGTGCTGACTTCTCTTCAGTGGTCAACTGTGCAACCCAGTCCTTGGCCTTCTGAAGAGCATCCTCCCAGCCGATGGCAGTAAGGTTTGCTAAACTCAAGTCAGCATCACTCAGAAGCATTCGAAGCTCCATGCTTACGCGATGGATAGACCGGAGGACTGGTCGTGTAGTCCTCGTGATTCCAGGCTGGAACACCCGGAGTGGTGGTCTCGTTTTGTCCATTGACCAAGGCAAGAGACGCCAGGAAGGCAGCTGCTGCCTGTAGCTTCTCTGAACGAACCATGATGATTAATTATGCTAAACGTCCAGTAGCACAATTGAAGCTCACAGCTTTCGAATGGCAGAGACGACGAGAGGCCATCGTTAAGTACTCGTACACGGCCGCTCATCGGCCTCGAGATCGACAACGATGCCATCGCGACATTTCCAGACTATCCACTTGAGCCACTCACGATGCAACCCTCGTGGCCGACACGATGCCTCTCGCGGTGGTGTCGACCGCGCCAAGAGTGTCGTCACGCCGTTTTTTCTTGAAGCTGCGGAGGAGCTAGGAGGTCAGTGCACATGGTACTTGTCGGGTATTGACCAAGAAGAGGAAAGTAGCTGCAGGTCGATGTTCTTGGCGGTCCCTCTATGGTGCGGAAAAGGGCACGCGGCCCTTAAGAACACGCCTCAATCTTAGGTGAGGCTTGTGCTTATGTGGAGAATGCTTCGAAGTAAGTTGCTCGATCCATCGGGCAGCCTCTCCAATACTTGGGGTAAGATGAGCCATTCGATGACATACTTGGATGTTCTGACAACTCTCTCTGGTGTTGGTAAGCTGGTATTTCGAAAGTGTTCACGACATCGTACAGCCTCTCAAGCCCGCGGCTGAGTCGGTGGATCACAGTCTAGTGACGCTGGTTCACGCACGATATCGTGGTCCGGTTGAAATGAATTTTGCAACAGGGTGGATCGTTGTTCCCTTTGTGCTTCTCCACCGTGATCGAGGCGCGCTCCAGCTTCACTCCAGACCCCACTCAACTTCTCTCCAGGCCCACTTTGGTAGCGAAGATGGAGGGCCGAAGTCATACCAGCCCGCTAGTCGGCAATAAGTGACTCGTGACACAGAGATTCATGCTAAGGGATACCGGACGCAGCAGAGAATGGCAACTTCCGATGTTAGCATCCGACCCGTCTTATGTGCCTCCGTCGTGATCTTCTTCTGCATAGCCGCCAGACGCCGAATCTTGAGTGTCATCCAGGTACGTGTGCTGCACTTGTGAGGCGTAGTTGGGGCTCCGCAAAAGCATAGCCGAATGAGGAGGCTGGTCTCGAGAGCAGCTCGGCGCAAATTCCCCACGGCGAACCCTCAGAAATCGGCATTTCGTCGTCAATGAGGCGGCAATTGGTGTATGGCGGAAATGAGGGCCGAAGATCCAGCACCAGCGGACCGCCGTGCGTTAGTACGCGATGTTCGCAGTGGCATTGGTCTGTACGGGCCGAAGGGTGACATCGTGGTGCCGACGTCGTTGTTGGCAGTCGGTCGACGCTGCCACTCTCACCAGTCCCGGTTACGTGAGACGTCGCCAAGCCAAGCTCGTCGGCTTTCGGCTCCGAGCCCTACGCTAGTGGAGAAACATCGGAGCAGCAGTTGAGCTAAGTAAGAACCGCACGCGTCTTGGCCGCATTGCTTTGACATGCTTCGAGCGAGGGAAAATGACGATGAGGAGCCTTGCTAGCCCGCGCTGGCGGAGCAGGTGAGTCTGCCATTACTTGAGAGAAATCGGCACTGCAAACTCGAAAAGCAGAGAGATATTCGTCGACGGAGCCGCGCATGCATGCGTTGCGCTTCCAACCAAGTATACCGCACATTCAAGAATCTCTCATTCTAGACTTTCCGCGTTGGACGTCTCGAGACTGCATAATTACAAGCTGTGGCATGAACGGGTCGAGAGCAGGTGGAAGGAGTATCTCAGAGCGTGAGAACCCGCACCCTATCGAGACTTGTGGTAGAAACGGGGTAAGAGCAGAAACTGAAGAATGCTACCACCTATAGACCCGAATCCTCTTCAGACGCGCAGTCGAAGCGGCGATCGAGAGGAGAGAGAACGTCGACATCAAGGCACCCATACCCGGCGAGGATATGTGGTCAGGACGGGGACCGAGGACACGGAACAGCCTTCCCAAGTCTACCGCCAATTGGTATTGCTATTCGTGATCGATGGAGACAAAGAGAGTGCCGCACAACTATCACAAGCCATCCGAATGAGATCAATGCGGCCACCGAAGAGCTGGAGCAGGATTTCAAAACACGCAGCGTGAGCTGATTCACATGGCCATTCGCAACGCGACTTTCATGAACTGAGATAGTGGCCACGTTTTCGGACGACTCTGAGAATGAAAGTTCCTTGCTGAAAGTGTGAGTCTGTGGCATCACTGTGCGGCCACACTCCCGCCCGCCACCGTCGGTGTATCATACCTGCGTTGAACTACCATCGCTACATTTCGGCATTGCACCTGCACTTTGTTTCTCTTCGCATCTTTCTCCCGTTTCGCTCGTTCTTTCGCTAGATACTCACAGCTTGCTCACAGCTTGCTCTCAAGAAAGAGTATATTGACTGGACAATGAAGGCGATCGACAGGTTCCTCAAGGAGAAACACCACTCCCGCCAATTTAGGCTGGTGCAGAGTCTGGAGCACACTCGCGAATTCAAGTGCAACATACTGCTGCTACTACTCTCTAGGGTCCCGAGGAACGAGCATCGAAGAAATCAATCAAATCATCGCTCCACAATGCATGAAAGAGGTATGGCCTTCCGCCGATCGTCTTGGGGGAACGTCAGCCCAGATCCGGGGAACTGGGACTCAGGAATGATCTCAGAGAAGGGCTGAGCATCATAACGTTGTTCTACACTCGTGCCGCGAAAGGCATTCGGGCTTCAAGCAAACTCGCCAATGGACTGAGTTTTGTTGTCAATGAATAAGTGGTGGCTGGCAGGCACTACTCGGTTCAGCTTACCACACATTTCAGACCAGACGACGATGCTTCCGAAGACGACAAGCCCTCCGCAGCCGACTCCATGACACTCTCGGCCTCGTCTGACAAGCCCGTTGACAACTGTTCTGGTCTCAACTTTCCACCCGGCGCTTCGCTAGGCTATGGCGAGGGAAACCATTATCTATCCGACTTCTCGAAAATTGCGTTTCCACCTGTTAGCGCCCCTAGTCGCCCGCGAGAACTGCGCTCTGGAGATAACGATGATCATCAAGCTGCCACCGTTGACGAGCACCAGCAATCCGACTCAGAAGCAGGATCTGAGGGGCCCGCGGATCAAGCGGCGGTTATTGACAAGCATCAGCGACAAGACCTAGACGCAGATTTTGAGCAGCCCGCGGTTCAAGAGATCGTCGTTGACGAGCACGAGCGATCGGGTGAGGAAGCTGAATTGGAAGATACGCCCCACACCACTACTGCTCCTCACCATACTAGCGGCACTCAGCACGAGCATGCTCAGAGTTCTGCTTGTGACTCTGTCCGCGGTCACACTCATGGCTCTGCTCGGGATTCTGTTCTTCTGGAGTCTGTTCACAGTCTATACCTCGCCGCTGGATGTCTGATAAGCGCGTTGTGGAGATGTCAGAAGACGATCGTATGGTGTTCGCAGAGCGAAGACTGAAAAAGATGCCGACATTTCATCCCGATTCCGGTATAGGCGAAATGCCCCCGCCGCATCCTCTATTCCAAGCGGAGTGGGATGAGTGTGTGGATGAGGCTATACGCATCTGGAATGCAACCGAATTGGATATGTCGTCCGTTCCATGCTGTGCTGCACTCATGTGCCGGCTGGACTTTGTGTTCTTGTGCACCTTGCGAGCATGGGAATACTCATGGATGAATGGCTATCAAGGACCATGCATCGTCAGCGATATGCTCGAGCTCTGGAAAACTATCGACCATCATGTGACACTATCAATGGGTGTGAGGATCACTGTAAATCCGAGAAAGACCGTCGAATGCTGGTTCGTCCTACCACCGACTACCCTCTGCCCTGAATGCGAGAAGCCCCACTGTCTTTTCGGAATTGAATACGTCGTCCAGATTGGCCTTCGGCGTCTGGACCAACAACAAATCGACTCCATGGCTCGTGACTGGCTTCTGGAGGGCAACAAAGAGCAGTTCCGAAGCACAGTCTCACATCTGCAAGGCGACGGCGTCTGCAAGCATGTTCTCCGCTCTGTAATCGAGAGCTGGAAACTCAACCTGGAGCGGGTTCATTGCTCAAAGGCTGGTCGCTGCTCCGGCCGCAGAACTACGGCAGTGTCGCGCGTTTTTCCACAGACAGGTGGAAAGCTAACAGATGATCGGCGTGTACTCACCCCGAGTCTTATGAAGTACAGCCAGATCATTCGGACACCTCATGAATGCCCGCATTCGGGCTGCAGCACTCGACTGTGCTGGCAGGAGCTGTTCATCCACTATACATCTCATATCTCCGAAGACGTGCTGCCGGATCACCAATATCCTAGTCTTTATCTGCCTTGTCCAGGCTGTCCATTCGCTTTATTGGTTGCCTCTACGCCGAGATCGACACACTACCTTTGAACTAGGAGTGCCGTGACAAAGCAGCTCGCGAAGATCTACCACGGCACGGAGTGTCAGCGCTATGTGCATCATGTTGCATCCTATTTCTCCTTCCAGAACGATGAAGACGGCGCAACGTGTACTCCATGGTGGGGTCTATTCTACCCAAAACGCAAAGGCTTTGACATCCTCAGCGAAGCCAAGCAAGATGGACTCGCTGGCCTGGTAGGCATGCAGCCTGTCGACGCATTCATGCCGGTGTCGCGACTGCCGGCAGATTGGTACCAGGCAGATGGGATGATGTTGTTTCCTATGTACTCACCTCTCATTGCGCTGGCCTGGGATTGAACATTGCATTGCCGCAGCAAAGACACCAGATAAATGATTGAAAAGGCCACTGCTGGGTCGATCTGGAATCGATCGTGATATTGTCCTTCGTCATGGAATTCGTTTCTTTAGCCCGCAATCGGCGGTTCTGTGTATACTTTATGCAAAAGCTCGAACTAGCATACGCCAGCGTGCAATTTTAAAACATCTGTCGATTTCTCATCTCCACAGGCAAGAAGACCAGCACCAACGCGCTGACCCACACGCCACCAGCACCAAGCCACAAGATGCCGGCGCTCTCAGATGCCAGGTAGGCTTGCCCGGCAAAGGGCGCGACAATACCAGCAATTCTGCCAAGACACGAGAGCATTCCGCTGGCAGAGCCTCGATATGCCGTATCGAACAGCTCGGGGGCAGAGGCGTACAGGACTGCATTGAAGAACTGGGAACGGACGAGTCAGTATTGGAAGAATTGGATATGGAGGACTTGGAGGAGAAACATACCGTCTGCATAATGTACTGAAACGCGTTCAATCCGACCTGTGATAGCTATCAGTATCATGGTACATGAGGCAGGTGCGACCGTCGCGCCTGCCTGATTTGAATTTTTTTTTCTTACATAGCCAGGAACGTTGTTCACTTGAGTGTACATGGCCATCGCTAGGCCTTGTAGAATGGCTGAGATGACGAGGGACCACTTCCGTCCGATCAATGGCAACTGTACCGAGAATAATCCCATAACGGCACCAAGAATACCAGGTAGATATCTGTCAAAATAAGTCAGCGGCGCCGTCGAATTCTCAGACATGGATTTTCACCGACATGTATATGTAATGCCTATACGTCTCAGTCACAGAGCCATCGGGCGATACCTCGTTGCGGAGGAGGATAATGGGCAAAAATTGCCCGGCCAAGTTGAAGGACCAATAATCTCCCATGTAGGCGATAGCCAACAGCAGGAAGATGAAAGTCTGGAGTCGGTTTGTGAAGAGAGCTTTGAGGTTGTCAAAGGATCGGACGAAGCTCTTCAGGACCTTCTTCGTGGTCTGCTTGGTGTTCAATGGACCTTTGGGCTCCGCTGAGTCCCTCGAGTCGAGGGTGGTGGTCTCATCAATGGCACGGAACATTTCCACAGTCAAAGTTGGAGGCGAGGCCTTGTTGAATTTGGCAATCTTGTGGAGAGTTTCGATCGCCCGCTCTTCGTGGCCCTTGCTGAGCAGGAATTTAGGTGTCTCGTGGAACCGGAAGACGAAGAATCGAAGGAAGAAGATGGCCAGCGTCATGCAACCAAGAACGATGACCAGATACCGCCAGCCCATGTTGCTTCCGACAGTGCAGCATGTGGAGCTGTTTCTGGGCTCGCCATCCGCAAGAGTAGTGCACGACGGAAGGTCGGTATTGCATCGCCATGCCGGCTTTGCAGCAGTTCCGAAAGCGATGGCGGATGCGACGACAACACCGATCGGCTGCCACAAGGACAAAAGCGTGACAAAATTGCGTCGCTTCTGGGGTAGATATTCCAGAGCAATCGTCGCATCGATGGGAATGTTGCCACCAAGACCGATCGAGGCCAAGAAATAGATGCCACAGAAGGCGTTGTAGTTGAACCTGGGTGCAGCCTAGATATCAAGATATCAGCAGTGCTCTGTCAGATTTAAGTCCCAGTGTGGTTCGCCGCATACGCACCAGCAACAGTCCGAAAATACTTGTGATCAGGCAAGTCAAATTGAAAGCCCACTTCCTGCCGATGACATCCACAGCCAAGCCCCAGAAGAACGCGCCGATCGCGAGTCCGGCATTAGCCAAGCTGTAGAGTCTACCCGTTTCGCCGTCAGGCACGCCAAATTCCTGGTAGATGGCGGTTGCGATTAAGCCAACTCCCTGCGACCACGCGAGGTCGAGGAAATAGCCAAAGCCGCACAGAAACCAAATGCATATCTGGTATCTACCAAACCCAAAGTTGTCGATTTCGGCGTTGATCAAGGCGGCCTTTTTCTCGAATGCTGTAAGCGGCGCATGGGCGTTCCCACTCAAGATGTCGCGGAGGGAGATTTGGGTCGTGGTGGGATTCTCGATCCCTTGGAGTGTCTCCTGGACATGTTGCGTCGCGTTCTCGTTTTGGGCGCGCTTCTCGTTCGACTCGGCGTCTGAAACTCGGTCGCTTCCTTCACCAGAGTATGGAGGAGGCGCCGTTGTTATGTGACCTTTTTCTTGATCCATGATGTCATGAAGTTGGATTGTGGCACGCGATCAAGCCTCCTCAACCCTGTTCAATTTATGGACGGCCGCGGTCGCACAAACGGCACGTGTGGTGTAGACAGCCGCGAAAGGTGAATGGGAGAAGAAGGAAACACCAGTGAACAGGACGAAAGTCGCATGTGAGTGAGTGGGTACCATGGTCAGCTCCTTAAGCTCGCGTGGCGAGATCTGAGAACGCGCAGCTGAAGATACGCGAGAAGCATGCTCTGGGCCACTCTGCCTCTCACTGGCTGTGAACGGAGTCTCCAAGCCAAACCTATGCCGCGTGCCCACTAGCACAAAGGCTAACAGAACGAGGTTTTGTGTGTAAGGATGGAGTCTAACTTCTGGGCTTTGTTCATTGGACGCTGCAGGCGGTCATTGATCCGAGAGCTGCATTCCTGTCAGCTGGAAGAGCTAACCGTCGTTTGCGGCGCGCAATGATGGCAGAGCGTATCATGTACTATGCGCCAATGTTGGTAGCGAATTGCGAGACTTCCGCTATCTTGTGCTGCCATCCAGTGGCCACTGGGCAGCTTAGAAATCGAGCATCCATATGCAAGAGATCCATCGGAAGAGGGAGAAGGAAAATTCGTAATGGATGTCGTGGATGTGAAGTTCTTGGTAGCGTCGGGATTGACCAGAGGAATGTGTCGCTTCATCCGGTGTTCCGGATTGAAGTCCAACAATGCCAAGACTGCTGTTGCTCCGAGCCCCTCGCGCCTGCAAACCTTCTCGAAGCCACAACAACATCACGCCTCGCGTCTCCACCTCCATCTGCACCGACCGGCCACGTCTTATCACAGAAACTGGAATTTGATGTCACTTCACGAATGACAGGGACAAAACAAACAGTATCACCGAGATGGTCATGGACGAGATACAACACACCTGTCCTATGCTGGTCTATAGGCTTTCTGGAGCTCTCAGCCTCATGCAGCATGCAGCACATCCGTACCTTACAATTTGGCCGCTTCGGATTCCTCCTTGTCAAGGTAGAACCTCACAGTATTGTGCCACATATGGTCGAAGCCTTGTTCACCTCCCTCTTTGTGAGCCAGACCTAACAGCTTTTCAGCCGGAAGCGCTTGCACTTCGGGAGGTCCAAGCTGCTCAAGGCCGCGCGAGCCTACTCGCTGTATGAAGCGCTCTTTAGGACTCCAGCGTTTCCCTGGTGGCTCGCCATGGCAGTATCCGATGATGAGATGTCGCCAGGCTGAAACACCTTCGCGCATTTCTACAGGCAATTGGTCCTCGTAGGGGCCAAAAAGCGAGACAACGTCCCACGTATGACTGGCGCATTGATTTTGTGGCAGTGGTCCGGGCCAAGGATTGGGAATGTCGAATGACACCATGTAGCTTTCTGTTGGTGAATCGCTCGCACCATTGAGCATGCTAATCGCTGGTGCATAGAATCCTGCATCAGTGACAACCTGCCCGATCTTCAGCAAGGCGTCCTCATCGGAGTCGGTGGCACTGATGCCGTAAATATTCAGCATGTCTTCAGGGTGCTTCAACTGCTTCTTGCAAGTTGACTCAAAAGAAGCCGCCCTCTTCTGGCGATTCTTCGCGTGCTCCACAAGGTATGAGATGGAGCCATCGTAAGTACAAGAGCTGATGATTTGCGATTTGAGCCAAGCGTTCGGCTTCAAGGTGTTCGCGTGGCGCATTGTTGCCCAGTCCTTGTCGGGAACCAGTTCTGTTTCTGAGCAGAAAGATCCATGAAGTGCTAAATCACGAATAGATTCCACAGGCACATCCAGAAGCTCACGGGCGACATCTTGTGCAGGGCGTTCTTTTGCATCTATGCCAAGACTTTTGGCCTGAGAACTGTAAGCTTCTTCCTTCCGCGCGAAGCGACAGAGAAAGACCAAGTACGCCGGAGGGAAACCGCCAAAGCGCGACTTACCATCTTACAGAACTCCGCATGGTGCTCTTCTGGACTTTGCACTGAGATTATGCTGCCGGATCCCGACAGAACGACCGATTGACGAAAAAGCGGCTTTTTCCTAGGATTGCTATTGTGGAGTTCCAGGCTTGCAGCACCAGCAGATTGTCCCATCGCCGTAATGTTCTCCGGATCACCTCCAAAACCCGCGATGAACTCTTGAATCCATTCGAAGGCCAACAGCTGGTCATACAGTCCATTGTTGGGCGGCAGCAGTTCTTCCGCTTCTGGAGAGTGCAAGAAACCTAACGGACCGAGTCTGTAATTGATGGACACAAACAACAACGACTTTTGCGACGCATGTGCGTCTGCGCAGAGTTTTGTGGGATCATAATAATACCGCTCACCAGAAGCAACCGCAAGAGCTCCGCCGTGGATGAATGCCAGGACTGGGATCTTTGACTTGGACTGCAGCTGCGACTCAGGCACTGTCAAAGTCACTCGAAGGCAGTCTTCTGATTGTGTCTGAGTTCTGCTAGGCTGCTCGGGAAGCTGGTTCCATTTGAGGTCTGTCTCGATGCAATCAAGTCGCTGGATACTAGAAGGTCCCCATTGAGACGCATCAAAGCAAGTGTCGCCATTCTTCCATGGGACCTCCTTCAGAATATGTGCCCGAGCGAAGCGTCGTGAAATAGCAGCATATGGGATCGACCGGAATTGCACCAGTCCGCCCTCGACCTGATGGCCCAGGATCGGACCCAGGTCCGGGTGTACGTGTCGATACATATCTCGTCACGAAGATCCAGATATGCTGATGAAGATGCCGGCTGTCAGCTTCATAATGAGTGCCTTCTGATATTCTGGAGGAACAGCTGAGCTCACATGAAGACTCCACTCCTCCATCGATTGAAGCGGGCGCAGTGTGGCAGTCTTGGCTCCTGCTGTGCAGCGTCGCTTGCTACTCGTTTGCATAAGCGACCCACGCATGCTGTCACGAGGCATGACGATTGTCTTGCGCACGACAATCTGATGCGGTCTTGTTGCTGCTAATCGGGGCCGATTCTGTGCAGCACGTTCTGCCTTCCACTGCCAAATTTGGAACCAATCGTCGCAGGCTTTAGGAGGTACTGATGCAACTGAGCTTCTGTACTACTTACATCGACATGCAGTCCGGATCTCTTGCGCAGAGCCTGGCTCGGTGGCGACAGAGCACAATTCCGACGATTGGAGACACCACGGCCACGAAAGTGGGATGTGGAAGGGCGACGAAACGACTATCATGAGTGCATCTTGTCATATACTTGAGTGTATTGAAGGAGTCTTTTCTGGCAAACAGCATCTGGTGCCAACGATTAGCAGCGCTCCGAAGAGTATGATCATAAATGGGCGCTGTTCAGAGTCGCCTTGCTCATGCGTCCAAGCGAGGCGATGAGTACCATCTCGCACGACAAGGGCCTTCCGCCACAACTCCTGCATCCTTTGGCCTGGCGATGGAAGACTTATGGGCATACATGGAGTGCGAACGTGCGCTCAGCTGCTTCTGACGGTCTTGGTGGAGTTATATGACTTTCGCACTCGCTGCTCCACAGCGAAGGCGGACACGATTTTGTGCCAACAGATCGTTCGCTTACCATGACCGACCCTCTATCTATCTCCGTGGCGGCTCTAGCGTGCGTTGGGGCCGCTGCTACACTGACCAAGACGATACACAAGCTCATTCTGTTACAAAACGCCCCACAAGAGATTTCCGAGCTAGCAAAGGAAATTAAGACGATCCAGACGCACCTTGAGGGCTTCCATGAGGTGGTTAAAGAGCGCGGCAGCGCGCATACCACCATTGCTGCAGCTTTACCGATTGACAAATGCATCAACGACGCACAACAGAAGACTACTCAGATCAACACTTTCCTGGAGACTAACTTGTTGAAAGAGACCTCGTTGGCAACAAAGAAGCTGAAGAAATCTGCCTGGCTCAAGTGGCAGTCTGAACTCCGTCGCCTGAAACAAGAGCTGCGAGGTATGTGAGCATGCACCGGCGTCGCGCACGTGAAGGCAGACTTGCAGCCAGTCCGTTGCTGATCTTGACATCAACAGATATCAGAGTCGAGCTTGGAATCAATATCAACTTATTCAACGCGTATGTCATTCATAGTGTCGACAACAACCCAACGCACTTGTATTCTACGAAGTCTGACCTCGTTACAACAGGATCTCCGTTCGTCGCAATGAAGTTCTCATTGAGAAGCTTGCCATGGATGACCGGGGCATGCACGCCAAACACAACAAAGACCTCAAAGCTCTTCACGAAGAGCTTGCACAGCAACGGCCTGCGCTAGCCGCAGAACTAGCACTGCAGCTGTCAGAATTCAAAGGCGCATTCCAAGTATCATTGCTAGAAACCGTGGTTGCCTCAATGAGTCGTCGAGAGTCCGGAGCTTCACATGGTCTGGCCTTTGATGGCGACTCAGTCGCTGCCTCTGCAAGCCGGAGCTCTTCGAACGCCTCCACTCTCGTACCATTCAACAATCCATCGGCGGACTTGATAATTTCTGGCCGAAGGCATTCTGACACGTCTTTCGCGCTACAACCGGAGGCAGTGCTCCATGCACACGAGCTCCGGGCGCGGAGCTGGTCTACCGGCAATGCTCATTTTCCTGATGATCACCTTATCCACGGATCGACCTCTTCGGGTGCGCCGATTTGGCGTTCCGACCACGATCCACATGGTACGGGACATTCGCCAAAACAGCCAACTGTTGCCATACAACTCATGCAGCGCTTGTCGGGTTGCAAGCCACTCTGCCCTTGTCAGTGCCATCATGCTTTCAAATTGAGGACTCCCGACGCGCTACGCAATGTCACGGGCCAGGTTCTGGTTGACTATTCGGGTATAGGTTATAATGTCACATGCAACGAACATGCCTGTGCGAAGAGGCAGAAGGCCGCCTTGAGGATCCAATATCACTTTCCCATGTGGTCCTACATTCAAGGAGTGCTTACTCTCGTGTCGAGGATCAATGGCGCGCGTGGACCAGAGAAAATTCTCAGACTGTCAAGGTTACGTCCCGGACTGCACGAAGTGTTCATTCAAGTTCAGAGTAGGTTCCTCGATATTGCTCGCATTAATTCCTGGGAGATCAAATTACTGACTCGCAGATTCGCAGGTGGAGACAATGGACGTCTCCGACAAATGTTCGAGAACGGAGAAGCTTCTCCATACGATGCTACTGATACCGGCTGGACATTACTGCATTACGCACTGATGGCGGGACAACTGCATACCGCCAAATTCTTGACAGACGCTGGTGCCGACCCACATGCTAACTCCCTGCGAAATGAGACACCTTACTCCATAGCTTGGAATCGCCTCTTGGCAGGTGGTCTTGACCGCGAGTCTGAGCTTGCCCTTCGTTCCATTTTCAACGACACTGAACAGCTTGACTCGCGGCGGTTCACCATACTTCACAAGATTGTGCTCGGATTGATTGGAAGGGACTTGCGCGCAGAACTAGAAATTTCAACAGCCAGCATCAATGTCAGAGATGGCACCGGTTACACACCTTTGGCATGGGCAGCAGCGCGCGGCGATAAAGACTCGGTCGAAACTCTTCTTCAGTACGGAGCCTCAGTGGCGATGGCCAACAACGTACACCACCAGCCCATTCATTTAGCAGCCCAGACTGGCAATGTTGAAACAGTTCGAACACTGATCCAGCACGGCGCAGACATCAATGCCCGAGCGCAGGACACCCTCATGTCGCCACTGCACGAAGGCGTTGGGACGAAGGACGATCGGGAACACGTTCAAGGGCTTATTGATCTCGGCGCTGAAGTGGAAGGTCTCGACTTCTGCGGATGGACCCCACTTCACTGGTGCTGCTGGCGAGGCTATCTTCAGAATTTGACAGCACTTCTCGATTCAAATGCAAATGTACATGCTCGAACGAATGACGGCAACGCACCACTCATGCTCGCCGTGGCAAACAACAGCGTCAACTGCATCCCAGCTCTACTATTAGCTGTTGCAGAAACAAAAGTCATCAAGAACAATGGCTGGAGCCTTCTGCATTATGCCGCAGTCGGAGGCAAAGTCGAAACATTGCGTGCTTTAGCCAAGGCAGATCTCTCGAGATGCGACATGTACAATCAGCGCACAGTCGATACGAAGCAGTCAGTCCACGATATGTTTTCTAATAGGCTGGCAGCTCTGGAGCACCGACCAGACGAACTTCGTGAGATTCAAGACGCCTGGGACGTTCTTGTCGAACGAGTCAATTCGAGTTTTGCTACCAGTCGGCGGACCAGTACTTCTTCTCTAACAAGTACGGACGACAGCGAGTTTGTGGATGCTTGTAGCGACTTGGTCGACCTTTCTCTGCATGACGAGGACTAGTGGTGACAGATAGCAAAGACTTCGGGACATCAAGATCTCATTCCGGTCATCTATTGGACCTGTACTAATTCTTGGTATCGTGGGATACTAGATGCCTGAAATCCACTGTACCCGGACTCCATCTACCTTGTCGCCACATTCGCAATATGATTCGCCGCAGCAGTAGCATATTTCGACACAACATTCGAATGCACCGCGCCATCATATGGCTCGATGTTTTCCGCGCAGACACGATCACCGCGATCGCACCACTGCAGCAAACGGCTCGAATATCGACTCAATTCTGGAAGGCTGAAGTCTGTGCGGCCGAGAATCCCTTCGCCATCGGTTGCAGTGCCGCGATTGTAGGCTTGGTTGGCGGCTTGGGTTGGGTCGCCGAAGAGGGCAACGCCGCGGACTGTGAGGAGCAATCATGAGCAAAGGAAATGAAGAGTCGGGAAGGTGTGAGACTTACTGTTTCCGCGCAAGTTCTCTTTCAAAGGTGGGTTTCCGAAACCACTTCCCGCCAGTCCGGTCGAGCACGCATTCGCCCCTTGGCTATATCCGAGAAGGACGATTCTCTCATTCGGACATTGATTCACACGCGCTTCGATCAATCTTTGAACTTCTCGAATACCCTCTCGTACGGAGAACGGATAAGCTGGAGCCCCAAAGTCGATAATGTTCGCTGGGTAGACAACACTGGTGAACACGGAGCCAGGAATTCTTTGTCCGATGAGCTGGACGACTTGAGAAAGACGGCCAGGGCCTTGAGGTTCACCAGATCCGCGAGCGACGATCATGTAGACGCCTGAGGCGCAGGAGCTTTGGCGCTTGGAGATGTCGAATCCTGCGAGAACTTCTTCGGCGGTGAGTTCTGTGGCTGAGGTGATGGGCGTGAGATCTTCTTCGGAGATTGGCGCTGGTGCGAAGGGAGCTGTGTCGATTGGGCTGAAGCCGGCTTCGACGATGTTGTGCGCGTCGGAGGCAGTTGGGAGGGCTTGAGCAATTGCCGCGAGGGCTACGCTTAGGTAGAGCGTGGAGCGGACCATTTTGGTTGCTGTATAGGCAAAAAGCAAGGTAGACTCACAGGCACAGTTTGAGACTGCCTTCAAGGAGAGTGAACGTCCCTACCTTTTATACACTCTCAACGACGCCGAAAGCAAGCGCGTGAAGCTATGTTAGTCCTCCCATAGCGTCTTGACTGCCTCGAAAATCTACCACCTGCGGTCTGCAAGAACGCCAATATTCGCAACCTCGCATTCTTGTCCTCGCAGGCTCTCGCCTAAGCAAGCTGAAACAGGCAGGTGAGCTGACTTAGTGCATCAGTATAGCTCCTGGACAGTCATGCTGTTGTCCAACGACGTTTCAGAATTTCGAACGCGTGGGCGACGATCTGTGAAGATCTTGCGGGGCGGAGTTTAGGTCTTGGAAAATCAGAAAGGGAAAGTCTTGGGTGCATCGGGCCAAGAGCGCGGTTGTGGCAGATCTTGGGAAATAGAGTTTTTTGGTAGCTTGAAGGAGCTTTTGATTCTGTGGCATTGCTAGGGAATGCTGTGCGTGTTTCTTTGTCTGGTGAAACACCGGTGGGATGGGATCGCGAATGGGTTTCCTTCACTTCACTTGACTTCATTTCACTCTGGTCTAAGCGCATCAGGCAAATTGCCAAGGAATATATACCGTTCCACTCCACGGCAGCCGCTTTCCCCCAATGGTCGACTTTGCCTGCAGTGAGATACCATAGAACATTCGTATGAAAGCACACTCATGGATGTTGCGACGTCCTCAGGAAAGGGGTACTCAAGCCAACATTGTCCCTCTGGCTTTGATTCGCAGAAATTGTATGATTAGGCCTGTGAGGCAGAATCCACCGGCGCGGCCACTTCCAACTCAGAGCTAGACATGACTTCATCCGGGTCCGACCAATTTAGTACATCGTCCATGACCGTCAAGAAGTTGTCCTCACCCTCCACTTCAGGACCAGCATCGATGAGCATCGTGCGTAGAAGCCAGGAATTCGCGATTATCGTCTCCCTTCCTGGCGAAGCCTCTAAAGGCCGAAATCGACAATTTGTGCAATGTCTAACATGCATCCAAAAGTGGCCAAACGTGTAATAAACCTGATCGAGCTTGAGTGCGAGGAATAGCTCTATGGCCATTTGACAGACTTTCTTGCGGTGGCTCTTGAGTCTCTCCACGGACCTTGTTAGACGTTCCGAAGGCTCGGCATTGTGGCTTCCTCGCCAGTGCATTTCCTCGTAACGCAATATGACTTGAAGAAACAAGTCCTCGGCAGTCATTGTATAGTCTGCGACAAGTCGGTGGTGATCGAATGTCAATCGCATCTCTGGTAATCCAAGCAGAGCGAACACTCTGTCCCTGGGATCGAGGCATCGTCGATTCCTTGTGCGCACTAGGTGCTTTTCTAGTATGTGTTGTGGGTCCGGAATTTCCTCAATACGTAAGGGACCGCGCTGGGCCACCGCCCATCCTTCCACCATGTTTTCGAGATTTGTATTCACTCCTGTCGATTCGTAGCCTTCAGCTCTGAATCGCTTCAGAGCACAGTTAAGGTGCGTGAGCTCTGTCATTGAACAGCCATTCACCGCCGTTTTGAAACAAATTTTCCGAGCTTGATCTACTACTAACACTTCCTGGTATGTCCACATTCTTTCGAAGTAGTCATGGTGACTCAGGCAGGCAATGTCGTTGAAAATATCGAGTGCATGCTGATAATGGCACGCATGGCGGACAAGTTCTATTAGCTCCATCGACACTTGGAAGTGAATGTCTTCATCCTGATGGGTTAGGATCTTCATGGCCTTGCCCAGCGCCTGCGCTACAAAGAGAGCCCTCTCTATTGCTTCAGCGCCAAATCCAAGCCAGATGGTGACTTGACTGGCACGTTCATAGATGCTCCACATGATGTTGACTTGGGCCGACTTCTCTTCTATGTTTGTTTGATCAATACAAACCGCATCGACCCACAAGAATGTATACATATCCCGGCGGAGGTGCTTTGTTATGATACAGCACACAAGAAATCGCCGTAGATTCTCGGCCACACTGAGGCTTCGGCGGTTGACCTGGATCTGGGCTACTGGTGTCGGATCTCCCCAGCAGTACGACAAAGCAGTATACTCAGTCCCCTCGATTGGACAATGAACCAGCTCGCACTTGATGTCGTCTGGCTGACTATCAGGCAGAATTCGAAGCAGTCGTATTGTGTTCGGTTGAAGCGCTCTGTACCTGTACGGTGGCCGCATAGTGGAAGAGGGAACCAATGTTCGCAAAAGACCCAATGGGTATCGTGTCTGGTGTGCAAGAAATGTAGTCAGGATGTGCTGTGAAGTAGAGAAGCGTTATGTGTGCATAGCCACGGCGAAGTCCAGCAAGGCTGAGGCGTTTGTGTCGGTCGCGGGGTCACGCATGTACTGCGCCACCACTTACAAAACTGCAATTCGCTGAACCATTCCTCCAAAGTTTGAAGTAGGGTTGTCGAGTGCTCTGCGCAATATCGAATATCTCATCGGCCACAAGGGAGACTGTGAAAGGAAAGTGCAGCCGAACGCGGAGTGCGCTCCATCGTTGGATTTACCAACCATTGTGTCCAATACTCCTACAGCAAGTAAGTATCGCATCATCTTATCACAGAATTCCCTCTCACCACGCATGCGCACAATCAAACCCCCTCAAGCACACAACAAATCCCACTTCATCGCCACCAACACCCAACACTCCACCCCCAACGACCCCTCCTCACTCTTCTCCACCTCCCTCTCCCAAACCCCATCAAAACCCCTCTCCCAACTCTGCGCATCCCCCTCTGCCCCACAGCCATATCCAAAATCCTCTCCATCTCCCCTCTCAACCTCCCCAATTCCTCTTTCCCCTTGACTTCGATCGTCCTCTCCGAAATCCTAATCTTTCCGTTTTCAAAACCCGCTTTTTCCGCCATATCTCTAATTTCTTGTTCCGTAGAGATATGTCCTTCGTCGAAAGACGAGGTAGAGTTTCGGCGGCTGGAAGTCGAGAGGATGGAAGACAGGATGGAGGCGAGAGGGTTATGTTTTGTGATTGTTATCACGGCGATGCCTTTGGGGATGAGGGAGTAGAAGATTTGTTTCAAGAGCGGCAGGGTGTGGGTGTGGTGATAGATGTTTATGTGGGCGAAGGCGTGGGTGAGGGAGTCGTCGGGGATGGATTGGGTCTCGTCGAGCAGAGTGATGTTGGCGATTTTGGCGAGAGTTGGGTCGAGGGACTTCGTCGGAAATTGTTGTTGGGTTGGAGAGGTGGGCGAGCTTGCGACATTGGCTGGGCTGGAGGGTATCGAGATGCTTTTTGGCAGGTCGTGGGAGGAGTCTTTGAGCCAGGAGAGTAGGGTTTCGGCCATTTCGACGTCGGAGACGGATATCTTGGAGGAGCCATTGAGGTTGAGCTTCGGGAAGTGCTCTTGCCAGACAGATTGATAGAAGGCCTGGCGAGCAGGCGCAAGCGCATTGGTTATGGATTCTGGAGTCGAGGCCATTGTAGATTGTCTCTTTTGTTCTTTCCCTTCGTGCTGGTATACGTAAAGTCGGTGATGTTACATGCTTCGAGACGATCAAATTGTGCCACCAAACGACCTAGAGATGATTGTCCTTGCTTTGTGTTTCGTTTCAGCGTGAAAGCAGTCAGTCAAGATGACAGCATAGCGCAATGTCCGGGATCCATAATTCTTTATCAAGCTCAAGCTTGTGCTTGTGCCTCACTGACCCCTCACGACGTGCATGGTGGTCAGCGGGGAACCAGGGTCTCGGCAGCAGCACTGCGTGGGCTCCCGTCCGCTTTCTTGGGAAAACCTTGGTAGATGCGTTGAGAATGTAAGTATCATGATGGATTCCATCAGCTTTCGAAGCTGTACGTTTGCTGGATACTCGTATAAGCAGCCGGAAAGGTGGCGGCATTTTTCACCAAAAAGTCGCATGTATACTCAGTGCAACCCTGCTCAAGAAGAGAAACAACATCCAGACGCCCCGCTATGCCTTTGCCGAAATGCCCATATGCTACCGTGAATCGCAAATCTATGTTTCCACATCTGTCGACTGTCATTCTTCGACTTCTAGTGCTCACGGCAATGTTCCTCCTCGGGCTTTTTGATACACATCTTTCTCGGGATCGCCGGGATCTCCCAATCCACCTCTTCCATGATGGCGTATGCCTCAAATGGTGCTCCTTGAGGCTTCTGCATTTTCTTCTTCGTCTTGGTAACTTTGTCGAACTGCTCGACTTCCTGCCAAAATTGCGGCTTGAAGCCTTGAACGGACGCCCAGCCTCGGATTAGTGCTCGCCAGTAGCAGGCCTCGGCGGCCGGAGTAAGGTACCTCTCGCGAAAAGTACGCTTTGCGTTGTCCGCGATTGTTTGCGGGCTGTTACTGAAAGAAGATGGATGCAGAAGTCGTCTCATCTGTTTCTTGAGGTCGCTGTAATCCCTCTCCACGTGGACGTAGTTCTGTTCCGGTCCATGGCCAATCAATAGATGGTGATACAATTCGACCCAGTCAAGGTCGTGCGAAAGCAAAACGGAATGACAATTTAGCAAGAACTTGAGCCGGCCCGAATATGAGTTGCCTTCTGTTTGTGCGAGGAATTGATATGCGCAATGGTCCTGCATGGTCAGGAGATTTTCCTCGATGTCGGCCGGATTGTCCCAGTGCAGAGCTTTGACATCTGCCCATGGCTGGCCTTCAGAGTGGTCCACCAGTCCTTGCCGAACGTCTTTAGATCCCACGTCGAGTGAGCCCCGCCAAACGACCTTTGGTATCTTGTCCTCGAAGAGACTCTCCGTGCGCTCGAGCACACTCTGCAATTCCTGATACGATCGCAGGCCAACGTCCGGCCAGCCCCAAAGACCAAAGTCAGGCATCAGCCAGAGCGAAGGCTGATCTTTCTTTCTCGTGTATGCCCATGTTGTCTGATTCCCGGGATGCTCGAAGTCGAGAGCAAAGTCGTGCACCACGAATGTAAATTCGATGTTCGGCAGCTTGGTCGGAGATGCAGAAACTGCACGATGGAGCGCGTGGAGCGTCGCCAGCGCTCGAGGTCGCGTGTTCCCGTCTGTGATGCCGCGTGGGTCGACTATATAGAGCTGATTGTCGTATATCTGCGCCCTGACAATGCCATCCTCTTTCCAATCGGCTTTGGTCTCCTCTTCAGTGATCTTTCCTGCCACCTCTTTTCTGTATGCCACTGCGCGATCAATCTCTTTGAACAGATCTGGAAAAGCCGCGCCGCATTGTTCCTCCGTCAACCCATAGAGGCGCCCATGCTCTTTGTAGTCGTACGTCCAGGACTGATCCGCGTCTGGCTGAGGAGGCGCAGGTTGCGGCTTCGTCAAAGTCGGCTCGTCTTTGTGCGTTTGCTGGCTCTGGATGTATTCGGCGGCGGAGTCAATGTAAGTCTGTGCGAATTCGGGCGTTCCTTTCGTCGTCGTCCAGAGAATTAACGCAGCGCTGATCAGCAAGAGCAGGGTGGCCCACAGGGCTATCGTGCGCATGTTGGTGGCTGCGAAATCGAAGAGAATTGCTGCAGATTAGCGAGATAGCGGATCACCGTCATGCTGTGCTGATGGAAAACGGAGACATTGAAGCAAACAAAACAGTGTCGTCTTACTCGTGCTTCAGGCTGGCGAGGGCTCCCTACATCATGTCAAACACTTGCCTTATCATCGCCAGTCTTTTACGAGCCAGCCCGGTTTTCGCGCCCGCTCCCCTGGCAGATGATGTCGCCATTTGCGCCTGCTCCGACAATTCTCCAGCTGACGCGGCCAGATTGTCGTGAGAATGCACGCTCGTCGCGATTGCAGATTCGCGGCTGTGAGACGAAATGGAAAAATACCAGAGCAGCGGCACCGCTCATTATATGCCAGGTTCCTTGGCTGAGATTATGCTTTCTTGGGTTGCGGCTCAAACGGGTCGACGGTCGTACCAAAGTGCATGGCGATGAAGCTTCGTTTAATTAGGCAAGACACGCTGACACTGACCATCACGGACTTGACATGGCCATCAGAGCGAACCAAAAGCGCTTCTTTGGGGGCCGAATCTCGTCCAGCCCAGCAGCGAAGCTTTGTATCGCAAGGCTCAGCGGGAGGTGGGAGATCACAAGTCATGTATGTCGGTGACATCGGAGACCGTTCCGGCGGCCCCTCCACGACACAAGTGAAGCATGTCATCATCTCCAAATGGGCATTGTCTTCGACGAGGCAGGACTGCGCGCACTATCGAGGTTATGTGCATCAAAGCAAACAGTCAAGTGCTTCGGCGCGTCCACGACATGATGCGAAATCGCACACCTCAGGATTGGTATCCCAAACCACGACTTTCGCTGGTTCATTTGCTCAAGAGCATGTGGCGTTCATAAATATCCGGCGGTCTCGGACACGCCCGCCCTCCCATTTCGATATATGCACTTCGTCACAACACTCACAAATATGCTGTCTTGATACACAATGTGACTATTCATCTTGTCCCTACACCGCCATTAACACCTTTTCCAGACCATTTCAGCCACCATTCTTCCATCGACATCACCGAGAACGCCCGGACCCTCGCCATGTCCTGACTCAATATTCAGCTTGCGCTTACCCGCTATTGCCATCTGTCCCGCCACCCAGACAAGCCTGCCAGAAAAAAGTAGCTCTGTGCACACCCCCTTTCTTCAAACTTATCACTCCGCCTTCCTACCTGTCACCACCCAGAAAACCCAATACTTCCCCTCCTCCGCTTCCATACCCCTCACAGCCTCCTCTTGAAAGCCCTTGATTTCCTGCTCACTATATCCCTCACTCGTCAAGGTCCTCGGAATCACATGCCACACCAAACCCTTCATTTCCTTGACCACGAAATCACCCCAAGCCTGCCATACAGGTTCCTTCTGCCAAGAACCACCATGCGGCCATTTATATTTCTTCACTTCGATATCTTGGAATCCGGCGTCTGAAAGCCATTGCGGAAGAGAGCGAGCGCAGGTCCAGTCCATTCCGCGTTTGGAAGCGATGGATTTGGCGGCTGTGAGCCATTTCCAATTGTCGGAGATGGGAGTTTCAGGAGTAGGAGAGAGGGAGTTGTACCAAGTCCAATCGATGTCATGAAGTTCAATGCGGCCGCCGGGCTTGAGGAGAGTGTGCACGCGGGAGATGTATTGTGGCCAATTGGTCATGCCGCAGACAAGAAGGCGGGAGAAGATGAGATCGAAGTGGGTAGATGAGTCAAGGACTGGTTTGGAGGAAGCATCCTGTGTAAGCCATTGGTCTGGTGAGTTGGTGGTGGCATTGCCCTTGAGGAATTGGACGTTAGATGGATGGTGGCGGATGTGGACTGGTACGTCCGAGATGTCAAGGCCGTAGACTTGGGCCTTGGGGAAGCGGTTACCGATGAAGTCGGTTACGATTCCTGTTCCGCAGCCTATGTCGAGCATCTTGGCATCTTGAATGTTGGTTGGAATGGGACTGTGGATGATGTTGTTGTTCATGATTGCTTGTAGGTGAGCGGCTTGTTCTTCGAGGCGTTTGTGCTCGACTTCATCGTTTGGGAGGACATATGCCGCATCTTTGTTGGTGTGGTACCTCGGAGTGTTGGTGATGTAGGCATCTGTCTCGCCATGTTGCTGAGTTGCTGCCATATCTTTAGAGCTGCAGAGTTGTCAGCTCACTTTCGATCAGATTCTCGGTTGATTTTTGATGATGCCGTATCCGCGAGTTGCTCTGAGGAGCTGAGCTGCTTAAGTAGATGTGCTTGCGTAAGTTCTCAGCCGTTGGACCTTCAAGGACTCGAGGTGAAGTCTCGTAGCTATCTCGGACATGACACTGGAATAGAGTTCTCGACGTGATACCCCTCCCGGAAGACCTATCCGCTTGGCTACTGTACGCGGGGACAACGGGCGTAAACGTGCGTATGGTGGTCATCCACGCCCTATAATGCTTGACCTGCTGCTTGATGAATTGAGACACTGCGCGTTGCTGACGTGATCTTGATACGATGGTCGTTCTCCCCAATCATCAAGAAGACACCCTTCTTGGACCGTGCTTGGGGCGGCTCGCGATACCCCGTCAACCACCAGAGTTCAACAATTGTCCAGGACACCATGCTAGAGCAGGTCGAGGCAGTAGTGCTCGGCAATTGGAGAGCTTCTCAGCGATGGAAGCTGGGATTTGCACACCGACTGACTTTACCTGAATGTAAGCTTGCCTTAACAGCATTCTCACAGTACAGCGACTTGGCACCCTGCGTTTGAGCCATGGCGAGCGTGGCCAAGGCATGTACGGACTTGATTCTGCAGTGCCAGATCCAGCAGAAGAGGTATGCCTGGCGGTGTCGATTCCCAGCCTCCAGAGATGCTGTCCAACATCACTGAATGCAGACTGTTGTTCACTGACGTAGCTGGGCAAATGCCTAGCGTAGAACTCTCCGGATACCTATTCTCTGTCTAGCGCAGACAGCTATGGCGTTTTGGCGTGAGGTGAAGAAGACGGTCTCAGTAAGAGCTGAAGTCAACGGACGACAGGACGTGCTCCTTGGCATTTCGTCGATTCTGCCTTCGTGGCGCACTGCACACTCCTGTCTGGGTCCGCTGGAAGGATGCCGTCCAACCAGGTGCGTACATATGTAGATGCGTCTCTACCCAGAGCATCCGCAGTTATCCCCGTCCATTCACCGCCACGCCAGAAGAGCTTCATGTTGCTATTCACGCTCGATCGGTGACGTGCCCTTGCATTGTTGCTCTCCACTGTAGCGGCGTCTCCAGTTTCAGAGGTGCATCTCTGGACCGGGGAGTTTGCAGAAACGCGCCATGGTAGGCAGGGTGGGTGGGATGGAGGGGCGCTAATGCAGGCAGCTCCGTGAATGATGGCGCACGATCACCTCGTGAGACGTCAAGCCCGTGCAGTGGGTGTGTCACATGGAAGCGCTGGTGAACATGTGTGGTGAAGATAGTCAGTATGGCATGAATGTCACGCCTTATCTTGGGGATGCCCGTCGCCGCCGCGGAGCACGATGACGATGAAGTTGCCTGATCCTAGTCTGCTGGTGGGAGTATGTTGTCGTGAGAAAGCTGTCGGGGAGAGTGCTGGAAGATCGACAACGGCCAAGACGCAGCATGAAGCACCTCGTATCTTGACCCTCGCACGCAACCACCAGCCGGACTTTACTTATGTCAGCTCTTCCGCACACACTCTGACATGTGGACGACTTTCCAAGACGAATTGTGAGGCGCGGCACAGCTGAAAGGTGATCGTGTGTCTTAGTTCGGCTGTATCACGGGGCGTGAGAGATGCCTGCTTGTGTCCGATGACAACTCATTCCTGCTACCACGCCGTCGCCGCAAAACCACGCCGGACATTCACCAGCACATATAGCAGCTATATTCACTACACCTTCGCCGTCCGCCGTCTTCTGTTTACACCGGACGTGTGAAAGACATATACGTATACAAGCACTGGACCATGCTAAAGATCGAGGAACGTCCGCTCCCGCTGCCACCTTCGATTTCCCTCTAAACGCCCACCATGCCTAAGTCGGTGGCTTCACACGCGTCTTCCAATCGCGAGGATGACGACGACGATGACTATGAGATCGATGAGCAGCAGGCCGAAGCCATTCGAAACGCTTACCGAAATGCCTTTTCCAACCAACAGCAGCAACAGCATCACTACAACATGTCCGCTGCTCCCCAATCTCACACCTCTCCAACCTCGACCCGCCGTCTCGCTTCCCACCAGCCCTCCGATACCGACATCCGTCACCGCCATCGTAGCGTCCAAGGCGGCGGAGGCACCACCGAGTCCAGCGCCCTCCTCGCACCCGAAAATCCCGCCCTCTCCCGTCGAGACTACCGCACCGTTTCCGCCCCTAGCACACCCCGCTATGGCTTCGCTCGAGCCCACAGCTACGTGCACTCCGCCCGAGGGAGCCGTCGAGGATCTTTCGCTCGCGGGCTCATGAAAGCTATCAACCCTTCCACATACAGAGGAGAAGAAGACAACGATACTCGACGTGGTCCTACCAGCTCAAAACTGAGGCAGAAGCTCTATTGGGATGACCGTGTGTGGTATGATCAGTTTACTTCGACTGATTGGGTACATGATAGTATTGCGGATGCATATCGTGTGAAAGAGCTCCGTTCACGGAAAGACTTTCGAGGGCGCGTTTGGGCTTTCTTCGATGGGGGTATTGGGTGGGTCTTGGTGTTTATTATTGGATGCATGACAGCGGCGTTTGCATATTTGATTGATATCACCGAAGCGACTATCTTCGATTACAAGAATGGATATTGTGGAACGCATTGGTGGTACAGTAAAAGGATGTGCTGTGCTGGAGCCAGTGAGTGTGAGAGTTGGATGCGATGGTCGGGGTCAAATAACACCACTGCCCAGGATCAGGTGGCGGTGTGGAAGGACTATGGGGCGTTTGTGGTCTGGTGTGTGAGTTTGGCACTGATTGGGTGTCTGATTACACTGCAGACCAAGACGACTATTTCGAGTGCAATCAGCTTGAGTACGTTGGATGAGAATCTGGCTGCGGACCATCATGACCCTACCAAGTCTGGAACTGAGGGCGGAACAAAGAGTGGATATGTGAGCGGATATGTGAGTCCTACGCAGAGGTTCCAGGAGGCAGCGAGGAGGCCTCCAGTCACATATTACCCAGCTGCAGGAAGTGGTGTGGCTGAGGTCAGAGTGATACTCTCTGGATTCGTCTTGCACGGATATCTGGGTGTGAGGACGCTGATGTGCAAAGCGATCGGTATCGTGTTGAGTGTCGGCTCAGGCATGTCAGTGGGAAAGGAAGGCCCTTATGTGCATATTGCCACGTGCATTGGCAACATCATAACTCGATTCTCGTCCAAGTATCACGACAACGATGCGAAACGAAGGGAGATCCTGTCCGCTTCTGCAGCCGCTGGTGTGGCTGTTGCTTTCGGAGCGCCGATCGGAGGTGTCCTGTTCAGTTTGGAGGAGGTCAGCTATTACTTTCCTCCCAAGACGCTATTCCGAACGTTCTTCTGCTGCATCGCTGCAGCTTTATCGCTCAAAGCCCTCAATCCATACGGAACGAACAAGATCGTGCTCTTCGAGGTGCGATACTTGACAGACTGGAACTCGTTTGAGTTGATCGTGTTCGCCTGTTTGGGAGTGCTTGGCGGCGTGCTCGGAGCGTTGTTCATCAAAGCTTCCAGACTTTGGGCAAAGACGTTCAGAAAATTGGGTTTCATCAAGTCTTACCCAATGCTGGAAGTCTTCCTCGTGGCTCTGGTGACCGGCTTGGTGAGCTTCTGGAATCGGTTCCTGAGACTACCTGTGGCGGAGCTGCTGTTCGAGCTCTCCGCACCTTGCAGCAGCTTTTCGAACTCTGGATCCGCGTTGTGCCCTACCGAGGAGCAGATCCCGTCAACGATCAAGTATCTGCTGGTCGCGTTCGTCCTGAAGGCGATTTTGACAACAGTCACGTTTGGCATCAAAGTGCCTGCTGGGATCTATGTGCCATCCATGGTGGTTGGTGGTCTGGCGGGACGTATCGTGGGTCACATTGTCCAGCTGGTGGTGCTGAAGCATCCCGATCTGGCTGTCTTCTCGAACTGCCACATTGACGGCAATCCAGAGGAATGTGTCGTTCCTGGCGTCTACGCGCTGGTCGCGGCAGGAGCCACGATGTGCGGAGTCACTCGTCTATCTGTGACGCTTGCAGTCATCCTCTTCGAGCTCACAGGCAGCTTAGAGCACGTTCTCCCATTCTCAATGGGTGTGCTCATAGCCAAGTGGACTGCTGATGCCCTCGAGCCGTTGAGCGTCTACGACCTGCTGACAGACATGAATGCTTACCCCTACCTCGATCACAAGGTCCGACCTGTGTTCAGCACTGATCTCGGCGACATCACACCGGAGCCGATGCCGAACCGCTACATTGATATCTCAAATTCGCCATTTGTGCCAGCAAAGCAGCTCCGCTTCAAGCTGGAGTACCTGCATATGGCTGGTGAGCTCGATGGTGGCCTCCCTATCCTCAAGAACGGCGTCCTGGCAGGTCTCATTCCAGGCCCGGATCTTGAATTCGCACTCGACCGCATTCCTGACGAAGAAGAGGCCATGTGCCGCATGGACGCGCACGATCAAGCTGTTCAGGGCAGCACGCGGCCTTCGACCGGTGTTTCGGCAGAGGAGAACGATTCGGACACAGCACGAGAGGACAATGCTGGAGACGCCGAGCAGGCACGTCGACGTCCCGCCAGCACCATCGGCGAAGACAGCGACCCGACTGACTTGACACCTTATATTGATCCGGCGCCCGTTGCATTGGACATCACAAGTCCGATGGACTTGGTATTCGAGTGCTTTGCGAAGATGGGTCTGAGATATATCTGCGTCTTACACGAGGGCAAATATGCAGGCATGGTGCATAAGAAGGCCTTTGTCAGATATGTCAAGGCGGTGCAGGACGAGGATCGATATGGAGTACCAGCCGAGTGAGGGAGGCGTGGAATCAAAAGCTACGAAAGTCATGAATGGGCGTTGGTTGTGCATTTTGGGGGACTGGGAAAGGAATGATTTTGGTGTTTTGCGTTCGAGCGAAGACTTTCGGAACAGATATGTGTATATAGGGTCATTTTGGCTTGCATGGTTTCGCATGCTCGACGCCTTCCTGGAGAGGGATGCGCGAGCTTTCTGGAGTTGTGTGGGATTTCGAGTTAAGATAGTCAATGGCAAGGCACGGCATGGCAAACTATTCAAATGAGCGCTGGTGATTTGATGAGAGTCGTGAAAATTACCTATCCTGGGCACCGCCGGCCGGAAAACAAATGGAAACTCGCCTCTGGTTCTGCGCCTCCAATACTGTGCTCATTTTATCTCTGCGTTCTGCGGCGTGGTCAAGGCATTCAGTGTACAGAAGACAAGCAAAAAGTCAAGGTCGCGAGCGATACCCAAGCGTCAATGCTTCCGGGTTTCCATTTTGTTGCTGTCCACAGCTAGCCTGGGATGAAAGTGCCGTGTGTTGGTTGCAGTACTTGCTTCAACGAAATACCTGAGGCTGCAGCGATTTGCGCAATCCTCCTGTCAAACCTTTCTCTGCCTGCCATTTTGTAACGTTGCGCCGAGAATACAACAACGCTCTCATCGAATGATTGCCAGATGATTCAGTGAGTAGTAAGCCTCACTCATGCAGACCACACCCGCACATTCAAATCTACACTCCCACTCGCGATCAAACAACGAATCTGCTCCTCTTCCGCCTTCTTCGCAGCCCCATTGGTCAACCCATTCGTCTCCGCTTGCTCCTTGAACACGCTTGGCGCCCATCTTAGACAGCTCACGAAATGATCCGCCGCCTCAATCACTCTCACACACCTCCCTTCTTGCGCGAGATCCCAGCATCGGATTGTTTTGTCATCTGAGCAAGACAGCAGATATTTGCCGCCTGGATGGAAGACAAGTGATCGTATCCAATTGTCGTGTCCAGTCAGAGTCTTGATGACTATGCCGTTGGCGGAATGGAGCTTGATCAGCTTATCTCTCCCGCCTGTTGCCAGGAATTCTGCACTTGAGCTGGCAGCTGGTGCCTTTTTTAGTCCAGCTAAGGTAGCCAGATGCTGGTATGCTGCAGGAGGCGCAAAAGCGCAGCATTCTACAACATGCTCGTGGGCTAGAAAAGTCTGCTTTTGCGCGTTCGAGTCCGGTTGTGATAGATCCCACATCCTGCTCGTTTGATCGGAACTGGTGCTCAGCAGCCATCTGCCATCAAAGGTCGGCGCCAGCGATCGCACCCAGTCTCCATGCCCGCGCAGTGTCCGCAAGCAATACCCAGTCGTCACGTCCCATATTCGTATCGTTTTGTCTCGACTGGCAGACGCTAGTAGGTTCCCTGAGAGAGGCGCTCCTGCTGCGCCAGAGGGTATGAAGCGCACAGAGCTCACGCTATGATCGTGCCCAGGTAATGTCCGCACATTCTTGTACTCTTCTGCCGGGTCCCACAATTTGATGGTCAGATCTGAGGAGCAGGAAGCGAGTAGCGTGTTCCCTCGCGGACCACCGAAATCCACGTCCAGCACCGCCTTTGTATGCGACTTCAGTGTCCGCTCCAGTTCTCCGAGTTCGTAGTCCCATATTTTGATCGTACAGTCCTCGCTCCCGCTAGCCAGACTCGAGAAAAGAGGGTGGAACGCGACGCAAGTGATCGGATTCCGGTGACTCTGCAGGGTATGTCGTGCGGGCGCTCGCGGCAGCCATGTCTGTGGATCGTGATTCTTCCGCGCTGCCAGACTCAAAGGCGTAGCATTATCCAACTCATTCTGCAGCACTTTGACCTTCTCCTCCAAATCCATAATCTTCTTCTGCATGCGCACCAATGACGTCCATTTCTTCTCAATCAACCCCTCGTACTTTTTTGCCGTGTCGGCGGAGAAATCGGACTCGGGAACATTGAGGGCGTCGCGCACCGCCTGGGCGGCTTCCGGGTGTTCGGTGGCATTCAGGTAGGCGACGATGCTCTTGTGTCTGTCAGCGCCCGCTTCATCAGCCAACAGTAGCGCAACAGGTTTTCAAGAAGGAGGAGTGAGTCGCATACAGTTCTTCGGCCTGCTTGGTGGTGAGGAGTTTACTCATGGTCGCTCTCGTCACCGCCCTGCCGCCATCCACTGTCACTCAGCGGAGGCAGCACAATGCGCGCGGAGGCTTCGGGCACGGCGGTGAGGTCACCGTCTTCGGTCGAGGTGGGAGGAAATTCGCTAAGTGGCTTGCGGCGGTGGTCGCGGGGGTGGGAGGAAGGCGGATCCGGCTGAAACGTGTGACAGGCGGCCGTCAGGGTGCGATGCGACTATTTCGAGTGTATGGCGCGGGTCTTTGAAAGGGATAATTGCAAGTTGAAGCACGTTTCATCTTATCGACTTGTCCCCTCGTACTCACATGCGCCAACTTCCCCAAAACATCGGACCCACTGCGGCCGTTGCTCGGACAGGGATCCGCACTTGCCAAGACGTGAACCTTACGCCAAACACACAGACAACACCCCTCCTCGCCTGTTCTCTTCACGGCAACAAGGGCAGCGGAAACGATCTCACGAGGGCTACTGCATTTAGTATGCCATACTCGATATGATGTTCAGCTGTTGCATGGCCGCCTGCCGCTTCTGTGCCTGCCTATGAGAGAATGGAATGGATCGTGAACAGTGTATCGACGTTGCCAACGCTGAAGAGTACACTTATGTGCTTAGTTCTAGCTGAAGATCACTGCAGATCAATGTAGCCTGCAGACATAATTGGCACTATTCTTCATCTGCAGCCATGCCTCGTCCACCTTGTTGACATTGTCACAGCCAGAGTCCCAATCTGGAACCGCAGAGCCGCCAATACAGTAGACTGCGGTCGTAGTGAAGAGAAGGGAAAGCTCGTTCTGATGTAAACCTTGATAATGTGCTGCTCATTGACATCTACACAATGATAAGCAGCGTGTATACATGACTACATAATTCCGAAGCTTTTCATGACCAAGCAAGCTCTCAACCACATTCTCTCCCCTCGAACCCCTGACAACCTCTGCGCGTTAAGTCATACTTAAGTGGTGCTTTTTAAAGTTCCAAATCTCAGTCTCATCCCAGTGCTTCAGCGACCTGTCCATTCGGTACCATCTCACCATTCTCGTCAACGACCTGAAAGGCGTTGTGGTCCTGGAGGCCTTTCTTGGTTTTGCTTTGAATGGCATTAGCTCCATTGGTTTTCTTAGAACTGGTCTTGGCTCCATTGGCTTTCTTAGGAGTGGCTTTGGCGCCATTTGGAGAGCTGTGAGCCTTGCAGCCTTGTCGTCCTTTCGTCTTGACGAGAGTATACCCATCTTCGCTGCTGTCGCTGGAGCCATTGGTACCCGTAGGAGATGTTGCCAGACGAACAGAAGTCGTCTCTACAGCCGTGCTGCTCGCCATATCCGCTTCAACTGGATGAAGAGACTCTGGCGGTGATGAAGTCTCATGCCCCGTTGGGAGAAGGACATCATCAAAGATCGAAGAAGTCACAGCAGCAGGAGTAGTAGCAGCAGTAGCCGAGAACACCTGACTCTGAACATCATAGCTCAGCAGCTCGGTGTGGAAAGCCAAGAAAAGACCCAACCACAACACCCTCATCGCCCTCGCAGTCATCATACTAGCAGTCTCGATCGACCTCCCATCATCCTCACCCTGACCATCGAACCAACCCGGCGAGAAGTAGAACTGACTCCAAACATGTCCTCGAATCACATAATCCTCCGAAAGTGGCTTCGTATGTTGGGGCTCTTGCTGCGAAGAAGCCAAGAGATCAGACGTGGAAGCCAGAAAAGTGCCTTGTCGAGCGCATTCCAGCATCTGAGCTGTGATCGGTTGGTCCTTTTGCTGCGCCAAGAACGTGAGGAAAGATGCGAGTAAGGTAAGATCTAGCCCCCGAACAAAGAACGGAAACTTGAATAACGTATATTTTTGTTGGCCGTGACTGGTGATTCGTGCGCGAACAGTGTAAAGAGAGTGGAGGCAGGCCAGAGTTACATGGATGTAAGAGAGACTGTGCTTGAAGAGCTCCGGAGTGGCGTAGTGTTCCAGGACGTGATTGAACGATTCGGCGAAATATTCTTTGCTAGATTGTAGGTATGAGTCCATGGATAGGTCCTCGGTTGGTTCAGAGAGCGAAGAAAGGGGCTCCTTCGTTAGAGAGTTCGGCCGGTCTGTAGCCGTGCGATCGATGGCCATGTGGTATGCTTGCCACAATTGATTCTTTGCATTTCCCAGCTGGAACAGCGCAGCGATGTTAGCAGCAGCAAAATACGCCCCGAAGTCGCGCAGCTTTGCGGGCTGGTCGCCAAGCAATTGTAGCGAGTCCTTTTGTACCATGGCAACTGTTGACAAATCCCGTCGAGTGAAAACTAGAGCATGATATGTCACAATTCGTGCCTCTGCGGACTGACGACTACTTTGTATAGTCTGCTGATCCTGTACGATCGGTGCACAAAGTGTCGATAGCGAATCTCGAGCATTGGCAAATGGCACTACACAAGTCAATGATTTCGAGTAGTAGCAGAACTTGCGCAAGCTCGGCCTTTCCAGTATCCCAAGGTGGTGGTAAAGTCGTCCGATGGCTGGATGACGGTCGGAAGCCATGGTGTACCAGCGCGCGGCAACGCCTCCCCATGTGGCATGGGCTTCCTTTTCCTCTTCCACGGCCATACGGTAGCGAGCAAGATCTCCTAGGCATTCGATCCACGTATCTGTGAAACTTGGCACTGTTTCAAATAGTAGTGCCATCATCTGATAAGCCAAATAAATGAAAGCAAGCATATAGTCCTGTGATTGAGGACGACGGTGACGGAGTACCTCGAGGAAGGCATGGATTCCATGTTTCCACATTCGCGCGGGCATACTGTACTTGATGGCCAGTCCGCGCAGGGCTGGAGTTGCCGAAGGATGTTGTGTCGCCTGGATGGTCATTAGCGATGTTCTCAAGCCTAAGCGAATGACGAACCATTAGAAAGTCATGATGCTCGTAAAGAAGTGTACGATGCAGAGCAATCAATGCCTGCCACTGCTCAGCACCTAATGGAGATTTAGGATCAGCAGCCTGAGCAGCGTCAATATTGATGCATTTTGCTTCGACCATGACCAAGCCGGCATAGATCCCCTTCACCTCAGCTGCTAACTGCTCGGTGGAGATGGGAGATGAATTGGGTTGGAGCAGCATGTCTAACCGTTGACCATCTGCTGATGTGTATCGACGTTCAGCTTGCTGTTTTGCCACGCGAGCGAGTGCCTTCGCATCAACATCATCATTTTTAGGTGCATCTGGTTTCGCATCCGCATTTTCAAGACATGGCCCAGTGTTCTGACGAGTGGCATATCCTGAATCACATACACTGTCACGAGGTCTCGCCACACCGTTGCCTTGCGGGCGTGGAGGCAAAGTCGTGGCGTGGGTGTGAGTCACTCCTGGTGCCTGTGCCCGAGTCTGGTCGTATGAGTTGACACGCTTTGGCAGTGGTCGCCTCTGCGCCTGCGCCCTGCATCTGGCAGCCGTCCATGTTGCCGCTTGCTGAAGCTGCTTCGGGCTTGCCTCCAGTCGTGGTGACTGGCGTCCTCCAGGCTTCGTCAGCTCCCGACTGGCGGATCGTTTCGACACCAGGGGTTGACACTCCGCGTAGAGTGGGCGCCCGCGCTGGCTCGCAAGGTACTCTCGAGACGCGGTCCGGCGGTGTTCAAAGGACAACCGCCCAAAGGCCTCAGCGGTGTGGCCAGTCGCTCCGGGAGAGTCTGCTTGCGCGGGCAGCTCTTGTGATGCGCCGTTGCCCGGGTAATAGTTCATCGACTCTCCGGATTCCGATGAAGCAGGCGTCTGGTACATAGAGCCATTCTGGGGACAGAGTCTTGCAGAGGTTAGCATTTGTAGTGATCAGTGAAGGCAGCGGCGGATGACTGCTTGCTGATTGATCATCTGACATACGCTTGAGGAATGGGGTCATGGGTGGCGTGGTAGGAGGAAGCAGGCAGCCTTTGCTGCTTCGGCCCATCGTGGTGCGCAGCGATTTGCCGATTCTTGCCGAGATTCGGAGAGCGCGACGGCGTCGGTGGGAAACGGGCAGAAGAGCCGCATGATGGCAGTCGGTTGCCACGGCCATCGTTATTCATGTTACGTTACAAAGTTCGAACTGGCGACGACGCTTCGTGCACGACGCATGCGACGGTGGATGGGCTGACTGCGCGTGAATGCCCTCGCGCGGCGGCGGCGGTGGCTGCTCTGCGGGCGGGTCAGCAGGGTACCGTCATGAATCGAGCCGTGTGCCTCAGGTTGACGAGGCACATCGCAGTCTTACGTATTCGATCTCTAATTTCGACTGTCTTTCTCGACTTACTTGGACCGGGAACTGCTGCAAGACCTCAATATCGCGCTCATTCTCACACCAAATGGCAAGACCAACTTCGTGCGCCCGAGAGAAAATGTGACGAATGCCCCGGCGGACGTGTCCCGCGACCCGTGTCGGCGGATGTTTTGTTTGTCCTGGAAGATCGGCTATCGAGCGCCGTAATCAGATCAGATTTCAACTTCAGATTCCAGAGTGCGACGGTAGCAGTCGCAGGTAGTAGATATGAGCAGACCGCAAGGCCGCAAAGACCTGGCAGTCGAGGGAAGCTCAGAGAACGCACCCACTACGGGAAGGCTGAGAAGGCAAGAGAAGGCAACCAGTCCAGCCTTCCCCGCGCGCCTCAGCCCATAAATTCGTCACACCACATGCCACATCGACGGTTCGCATTGCCTTCAACCATGTCTCGTCAATCTGCAGGATCGCGGCATG
This sequence comes from Cercospora nicotianae, assembly GCA_029490675.1. Lineage (NCBI taxonomy): Eukaryota > Fungi > Ascomycota > Dothideomycetes > Mycosphaerellales > Mycosphaerellaceae > Cercospora > Cercospora nicotianae. Next base: position 3,233,228 of record JANQAT010000010.1, on the reverse strand, counting down.
GGCGCTTTGGGGATATATCGAAGGGCACTGCAAGCACCATATATCTGTGTGCACCCGCTGTTGCCGCCAAACAGCAGAGATGCCGTCAACTGCTATTTGACGACGCAGAATCACCCACGCCCAGCGTTAGAAGTAAGAACAACGCATAGCTCACGCGGCCGAGCTCGACGAATGCACGAGGACATCTCCCCACAAGCAAAGAAGGCAGACGAGGCGTTAGCTTGTGCTGCAAGGCCCGACATCAGAGCAAATAGAGTCGGCTCATAACAGATCGGTCTTCTCCACCAACAGAAGGAGGGGCCGCACAATGTCCTCCGACGTTCCAAGAGGCGCTGTGAAGAGTATAAGCCCTGCGACTTGACGCCAGGGGATCTTGAGCTGTCGAAAGACCCCCGTCTCTGCTCCTTTGGGCTTTCGTGGCCTCAGTTCTGAGACAGATTCACATGTGCCAGGGCGCAAAACACAGTGCTGTAGCGTTACTCCCCAGCACTCCGATGTTCGTGGTCGATTTGCGGCCCACAGGCAATGACTCCGAAGGTAAGCTTGATAGCTCGCAGGATCGTGGAAGTACTAAGACTGTGCTACTAGTGGTCGTAACGCCAACGGCCAACAGCCAATGCTGCTGTTGTCTAGATACAGTGGGCGCCGCACAGGTGCTAGTTCGAAACCAGGTACTGCTCTGCGCGAGGTCACATCTGTACAAAGAGCAGCGTGTCACCAATACGGTACTTGCCTGCTTTGAGAACGATTAAGCGAACGCGACTTTTAGACAATCATTCGTCACACCTTCATGCTGACCAAAGACGTCATAGATCTTGCTCGACTCGGGTCAATGAGCTCAAGAGTGTGGCAGCATGATCAACGATGGATATTACGTCTCCGATGCCGTGTGGTCGCCTTGCGAAGGAATGTCAGCCTTGGTGCAGCCTTCTCAGTACGCCTCCGTAACGACGAATCGGAGACCCTCCCACAATGTTGAATGGCAAGTGCGAGAATTAAAATGCTGACCGCGCGCGTCATGTCCATAAAGCCACCCACGACACTGGGCTCACATGAAGAGACAACTCACCCGGCTGCAGTCTGAGCTAGAGTCAATGCCATGCAGAGGCATCCTACAACGCCATAATCGAGAGGGCGTCGACTTCACTACTGGCAATTGGACGGACTGACAGGGCGTAGGTTCACGATGAGGAAGTAACAAATCAGCTGACAATTGTAGACGCCCTGATACCGACCAGTATGCCTAGTCAAGGCTGAAGCGTGTTGCCTGTTCCCTAAGCGTCGACTGGTTTCAGTCAAGGGAACGAGGCCGAAGCTCAATTCGAGCCCGCCCAGATCAGTGGCTGTGACGAGTAGTATGAGTCATTTCAGCGTCAACAGCTTTCGACAGAACGTCGGACTTGCTCGTCCCTCCCCGTAGCTAGATCGACAAGCCCATTGCTCTCCCCTTCGGACTTCTAACTGAGTACCAGGCACCGGTCTCATAGAGCCTGAGTCTCCAAAGCAGCCAAAAATGTGCAGGACAGCAGCGACACCTACGCACAGCAACTCAACGCTTCCGTTCTGAACGACTGAATGGCGCTCCGAGATCGTGGCCTGGTCTCGCGGGGCAGCAAAACCTCAAGGCCGCAAGTATGATAACGAAGCAAGCGACCGATTGGCCGTTGGCAACTTATGTAGAGGTGAAGAATGGTAGGTTGAAGATCAAATTCGTCTAGACTGTGCTACTATCTGTTGGAACATTCTCTTTCATTCTCTATATTTTTTGTTGTCTAATCTATTGCAAGCGAACATCTTTACAATCTACCCCTCGAAACTCGGACGCGAAATTCACTCCCCAGATGAGAGGATTAGAAAGCATTCACGACGAGAGCGAAGATGGTCTTACAGCCTTTGCTCCAAAAGAGGGTATAAGCGGAATGTCAGCCTCTCAACAGCGACCTCAACATACATTCTATGGAGGAGCGAAGCGAATCGTATTTAGTGGAATGAGTTCTCGTCGCCCATGCAGAACAAGAACTCCTGCTGACGGCCCATCGTGTCTAGAAGCCACGCACGAGACCTTGTGACCTTGTGCCTCCAGGACGACCAACTCACAGGGCGTAACTCATCTTTTAGGCGACGCTATGCGAGAATAGCCTACAAGGCTTCAGCTAGAGCGACACCAGCTCGCCACCTCTCGGGCTAGAGGAAGTGACCGGTCCTTGATTAATTACGAGAAACCAACACATTAGCCAGTGAATGCAGACGCCCCGCTGGCGATCATCATGCCTAGTCTAGGCAGAAGAGTGTTGCCTATTCTCTAGAAGGATCAATCACGTTCAATCAGGAAAGGAAGGCCAAACCTCAATTCGAATCAGCCCAGGTCGATGGTTGCACCGGTGGTGCCAGCCTGACCAGCGGTCCATTGTGAGCACAATTTCGGCCCCGAATCACTCCAGTCTATGGGCAGATGAAGGCAACTTCTCGGTTTCCCTCTCACACTATTGATTGGACTACTAGGCATTGACTTTATTGAGTCCGAGCGTTCAATGCAGCCTGCGCAGCCACAATCATAGTCAGTGCATGTCAGCCGCGAATACACGAATACAGAGGGTTGCATAAGGCTGTGGAAAAGAAGCCGAGACTCTTAGCAAAGCGAGAGTTAAAGAGCCGCCAATATTGGCAGAGGACTAGCGACCTGCTGACCATTTCCTCAGACTCAAACGACCAAGAACAGAGTGCGGAAGACTAGGCTTGTCCTTTATGCTAGAATGGCTCTGTTCTGATCCGCCAGAACCTCCTTACTTTCGGTCTTCGAATGTTCTGATCGAACGTTTCTGAAGAGCAACAAGTCAGAGAATTGCAATGTTCAAATGGTGCTCATGTCGGCAAGTTCCTGTGCTGTATTCAAGACGACAAGCACGCAAAAAATTCCGGAGTTTGTTCAGCCTATCTAGCCGGACCATCTCCCTATCGGCCTGAACACGCCGATCGGAATTCTTCAGCTCGCGATGTTTATCAGTGCCGTCGGCTCACGGCATAGCATCGGCCGCCGGCGCTGTCGCTGAGAGGCGCAGGCGCACAGCTCACCACTGTGGCCATGAATGAGAATACGATGTCCGTATGCCATGCAGATCGAATGCCATCACAACGCCGTTATGTACAGTTCTTTGTAACGCTGAAACATCTACCTCGCGACTCGTGTTTTGAAAAGCGATCGTAGAGAATGATGACCAATTCAAAGCTGTTCCAGCCGTTGGCTGTTGGTCGAACACAATTGGGACATCGCATTGCAATGGCACCATTGACGCGATATAGATGGGAAGATGACTGGGACGCGACCGAGACGAAGGACATGATCAAAGGTACAGCTCAAATTCTTAGCGCACAAAGAGCAGTATCATGCGTTACATAGGTAAATATTGACTAAATGTTAATTCAGAGTACTACGAGCAACGATCTTGTGTTCCAGGCACATTGATCATCAGTGAAGCCACCATAATCGCGAAAAACGCAGTGGGTCGTCGCAATTGTCCTGGTATCTGGTCGAAGAGTCAAATCGAATCCTGGAAAGAGATCACAACAGCAGTCCACAAGAAAGGCTGTGTGATATTCTGTCAACTATGGCATCAAGGACGAGCCGCTGATCCAGAAATTCTCCGATCAGAAGGTTACGAAATGCTATCATCCAGTGCAGTACCCATGAGCCCAGAAAACAAAACACCAAAAGCAATGACAGAAGACAACATTTCAAATGTATTCCAAGACTACGCCAATGCAGCTCGCAACGCCATCGCAGCCGGCTTCGATGGCGTCGAGATCCATGGTGCAAATGGCTACCTACCCGATCAATTCTTACAAACAACATGTAATCACCGAACAGACAGCTGGGGTGGAAGCATCGCCAATCGCGCCCGTTTCCATATCGAAGTGACCAAAGCCGTAATCCGAGCCATAGGCGCCAACAAAACTGCCCTGCGGCTCAGCCCCGACAGCAGTTTCGGAGGAATGCTAATGGACGACCCCGAACCCACTTTCGAATACTTACTCCAAAACCTCAAACCTCTAAATTTAGCATACCTCCATCTCATCGACGCACGAATCAAAGGAAACGATGACTCGAATTGCGGAGGTCAGAAATCAGTAGACTGGATGGTGGAAGCATGGGATAATGCCAGTCCGGTTCTGTTGAATGGTGGATTCAAGGCTGAGACGGCGAAGGAGGCTGTTGATGGAAAGTATGAACAGCAAGATGTTGTTATTGTGTTTGGGAGGCATTTTGTGAGTAATCCGGATCTTGTTTATCGGATTAGGGAGGGTGTGAAGTTTGAGCCGTATGAGAGGAAGGTGTTTTATACGCCGAAGAAGAAGGAGGGATATGTTGATTATGGGTTTAGTAGGGAGTTTATGCAAGCGTCTGCGGGGGCTTGAAGATTTGGAAGTCTGCCTTTGAAAGGGAAAAATGGATTCTTCCGTTCGATTTAACCAATCCTGCCTGCTGACTGATCGTTTCGAATTCATGTAGGGCTATCAGAACACGTTTGGTTTGATCGCCGCAAAGAATATCTCAAATACTTGATTTATGCCCTTTCTCCCCAATCTGGTATTCTTCTCTATCCGTCCCAGGCGGCGTGGGAGGTGCAAAAAGAGCTCCATCATCCATCTCGCCCTCATAAAAGCCTTCCCGACCTTCATTACCCAGCCATTCCCAGGTGAACGGTGTGCTTTCTCGTCCAGTGGGATAGACTTGTGGTTTGATGAAGAGTGAGATGGCGTAGTAGATCGTCGCTGATGTCGTAAAAGTTAACAGCCACCCCATCATATACATATACTTGGCAGCATTCGAAATAATCTGGGGCTGGTACTGCCCAACGAGGCCTGGGATACCCATCGATGTACCGATCAACCAGGCGGCGACACCGCTGAAATTGATGCCACACCAGTACCAATACAGACCGGATAGACGCCCATTGTAACATGAAGGGACATGTATATTGCCTTTCCGAACGATAAAATAGTCGACGATAATGACTGCACACAGTGGGGCCATGAAGATGTTGTACGATCCGAGGAAGCTTTTATCTCCATTAGTCGACGCTGCATCGATATCCTGTTCACAGACTCACCTCAGAAATGCGGACGCGTTAGCCATGAGTTGCCATGGCTGAACGACGACACCAAGAATTGCACACAAGATCTGGCCTCGGCGGATGGTCAACCATTTTGGTGCAAGTCCCGTCATATCAGCACCAAAGGGAATGGAGTTGGCGCCAAAATTGGTAACGAATGTCCCGAAGAAGAACGCCAGTCCGATGAGAAAGATGGCGGTCCGCGAGCCAGCACTCCAATAATGATCGAGAATAGCGTCGAACATATCCCAGACATTCCAGTACGCTTCGCCCCAGACTCCTTGGATGGAAGTCGTCGATGCCATACCGAGAAACATCACCAGGATAGCCGGAAAGAAGACACTAACACCTTGTAACAGTCCGGCGTCTCGAGGTTTCTTGCAGTATCGTGCAAGGTCCGGTTGGTTGACAAGCATCGGCGAAAGCGAACCGAAAATAGAATTGATACCAGACATGATGGCCCATCCCAATGGAATTGTCGATGTTTGGCCACTGTGGGCGAGATCCAAAGTGCTTAAACCGCCTCCAATAGCCATGCACCAACCAAAAAGTGCAAATGCTGCGATCGGCATAGTGAAGCCCTTGACAGTAAATATGTGATGGATCTTATTCGGATGGACCCACGCCTGCAGATGGTTAGATATCTTAGCAGCGACTCACGAAACCGCGCAACTTACGAAGGGAAATTGGAGGATCCAAGCGATGAAAAAGGCCAAAAGTTGCTTAGAAGTAATCCCGCCACTTGCGGGTAGCGTGTTTGGCATGTTCTCCCATGAACTGCCAAACATGCATCGAAACATGACGGACAAGATGTTACCGGCGTAGAAAGTCTGTATGCCGTACCAGATGATGCAAACGACCGCTCTGATTGCAACGAAGAAGAACGATCCGTACATTCCCATTACGGAACGAGCCAGGACGGGACTGAGAAAATCAGTGAATCGACATTGTGATGAGTTGTCATTTCACTTACAATCCGATGTGATATTTTGCACCTGGTCGAGCCATGAGGACTACCACGATTGCAGTGAGGAACGATCCAACGCATACGGACACGAAAGAGTGTTGCCATGTCTGAGCATTGTCAGCCAAAAGTGACTTTCGGGACTTTTGTCGATCTCAACGTACCAGACCGATAGTAATCAAAGAAGAGCCCGTATTCCACCCTACTATTGAAAATTTGTTCGAAAACCCTGATGACGAGTCAGCCGAACTCACAAAGGAAACTTTGCGATGACTTACAATACAGTGGCAGGTTATACCTATCAAGACAGCTTAGCCACAGTGACAGATCGTTGAGTTGAAGTAGGGCTTTACCATGTCCATGTTCTTTGCTCAACCGGCGTCGGTTCGAGATCTTTATTCGACCACTTGGCATCGCCCACTGTAGCATGTCCTTCATTGCCCTGAGGGGCCCGCAAGAATTGAACGAAGGCGTGTTTGGACTGGAACGGTGCAGTGATATCGGTCTTGGTAGGCAGCTTGAGTTTTCCCATCGCAGATGATTAAAGGTACTGGTCTGGCCTGTGGCCTTGTTGATGGTAAATTGTTGGCTCTAGTGGTCTTAACGGAACTTAGGTGAAGTTGTTGGTGATTGAAAATATTCAATGTTGTTCAACACACCAAGTGGGAACTTTGGTTCCATATGGAAGTATCCTACTATCAACATTATTCGACCATTCGTCGCATGTGCAACGTTTTCCAATCTGCCCAAGAGTTTGTGGCGGTTGTATCGGCGACTTTCTGGCCGATGAGGAGTGTGCGATTGCTCTACGACCTCCTTGGGGTCTCAGATACGCAGGCATATCGTACTCTCTTGAGAGCATCGATGAGCCAATTATGACTTTCAGGACAATCAAAGACATGGTCGACCCCAGAAATCCAGAGCTCGCTAGTAAATGATCGATAGGCCTCCGACTAGGCGAATGACCGGGGTCAACATGGTTCGAACGGTCTAAAGATAAGGACTTGGCTTGGCGAAGTGGAACGCATGCGACATCACCTGGTCCACAGATTCGTGATTGAGGCTCAGCCCAATACTGGTGGCTGTCAGCGGGACAGATTTGCGCAAGCAGCGAGCAAGCAAAGTAGACCATGAGCCGGTGTGGAGTCGTGTTCACTGCCTGTTGCCAATCATCGATACTCTTCCTTCTACATGGGTCAAGTTGGGCCTTCAGCTTCACTGTCGTCTGTTGAGTTTGTAGCTGTAAGAAATTACTAGTTGCAATTTTGAACATGGATTCCAGTGCAATGCATACAGAGCCCCGACGGAGCCGTGTCACTTTAGCCTGCAAAAGATGCAAGCGTCGAAAGCAGCGGGTCTGTACTTCAAGAGCCGGCGTCAGAGCATGAGTGTGGAATTAGTCTGACTCCATATTGTGTAGTGTGATGGCGATCAACCTTCCTGCAGGTCATGTTCTCGGGCGGGAGTGACTTGTGCATACGAAAAGCCTGTCCGGCCCCAGTATCCTGGCGGCAAATCTTTGTGCGTCAAATATAAATGATCTGCATATTTTGTTGTGCTAAGAACAGATAGATATATCAGGACCCTAGAGGAACGTATCGCCATCTTGGAAGCTCGCGTACCAGACCAGTCCCAGGACCACTTTTGCAACGATATATCGACTCAGAGCCAGGCACTTCGCGACGTTCCGCGAGGTTTGCATCATGATGCCCAGCATGGGACTCATAGGCAGAGTCAAGAACTACCTATAGAAAATCCTCAGGACGACAGAGAATCGCTTGTCAACGGAGTGGCGTATCTCTCACTCTGTGCTTCTGGAACAGCAGACACCTCCTCTGAACCGTACTATGTCGGGACAAGCTCTGGAGCTACAATCGCTCGCCTCATTCAGACTTCGATGTACAAGGGTGGCGGAGAGCATAGGGCTACTGCTGAAGCTACTGGCGACCGAAGGAGACAATCTACTCGCGCGATAACTCCACCATCGCCATCCCTATCGAACGACTCCATTATGTCTTCGCTCGAGTTTCCGCCCCTCGAGCGTTCTAGTATGCTTTTCGAGATCTTTTTTGAGCGCATACACACTCGCTGGCCCGTACTGGATCGAGAAATGTATCAAAAACTGTTCAACAGGCAATACCAGCATGGCGGCTTGAGCATCGTCGAGTGCAGCATTTTCCATCTCATATATGCAATCGCAGCTCGGTTTTTATTGCTCACCAGAAAGGTGCAAAGTGTGGACCCCGAGGTAAGACAAAACTTGATGTTCTCAGAGATAGCCTGCTCAGCCTTCACAGCGTCATCTAGTTGCAGCCACCAGCTCGATGAACTTCATACTCGAACAGCACAGTCTTGAAAGCCTACAATTCCTGGTCCTTCTTGGTGTGCATAGTCAAAGGTCTCCCTACGGTGCCGGAGCATGGGCACAAATCCGATATGCGACATCACTTTGCATAGAGATGGGCCTACACAGGAAGAGAAAGGGACTTCCTGCGTCCGCGGAGCAAGCGAGAGATACTGAAGTAAGACGGCGAATGTTTTGGACATGTTATTGCTTCGATCGTTCCACAAGCATCGTTCTCGGCCGACCGTTCGCTATATCGGATAGCGATATCAACGTTGAGGTAATTCCATGGTAGTTTCTTCTGTTTCACCGAAGCTGATTCGAATAGTTACCAAGTGCCGATATCAAATATTGGACGCTCACCCACAAAGAACCACACGGGCCTTCAGAAGCTCAATGGTCGAACGTGGAACCATTCATACACATCATCGGCCTGGATCGAATTCAATCGAGGATTCACAAAGCGGTCTTTCGGCTTGACAGAGATGTACTAAATGGATGTTCCGAACAGCTCGCCAAATTATCACGGAAATTGGCATTGATCAAGGCTGATCTTGACGAGTGGAGGCGCAGCTGCCCTCAAACTCCCAAAGAAGGGAATAGAACAACGTGGATGTACGATCCAGAAAGCGAGTTCCTTGATGCTCGTGATTTCTATGGCTTGTAAGTGGTGCATTAATCATCTGCGTCATTAGACCACTGATAGCTTTGCAGGCAATACCACAAATCAATACTGCTCATGTTCACGGTCTTTCTGCCAACGATTGAGGCATCAGATCCGAGATTCATCGTTTGTGCACGATCAGCAGCATCAGTTTGTACAGCTTACAAGAGGCTGAATCAGAATCGCACTTTGACGTACACCATGATCTCGCTACATTCTTCCTTTGTTGCTGGATTGACGTTGATATACTGCATGTGGCGCGATCGCTCACTGTTTTCCTACGACACCCTAGAGGCTGTGCGAGACTGCTCACAGAACTTGACTATCTTTGGCGAGAAGTGGCCTGGAGCTGTCAAGTACCGAGACATATTTGACGCATTGTCGGGAAACGTGCTCAGAAATATCGTGAGCTCCAAAACACGGATCGACAGTAGCAATGCCATGGAGAGAGCATGCAATCAACGAAGCATGCCGGGTAGATCAACAAAGCAGCCAGGACGAGATCAAGAGGATACAATGAGCCACATGCTGTCCGACGCCGTGAAAGACGCTTTCATGGAAGTGGATGAAGAAGCTCCTGGTGGATGGCAAGGCTGGAGAATATGGAACGAGATGGTCAATGATCACGCAGCTCCCGCCTCAGGTGCGGCATGCATACTTGGCCCAAGCAACCCCCGGGCAAATTCAACGACTTGGGATGAATTAAGCGGTATGAGCACATCTAGTGTGGATCCGTTGCAAGACTCAGCAATGCGGCTGGATGACCATACGGGGTTTCAAATGTCTCAATGGAACTCGAGAGGATTCACATAAAACGAGAATATCAAGCACTGTCAATTCACGCTAGCTGACCCTTCCTATAAGGGAACTGCTCCCGGAAAGATCCAGCAATTTCTGTCCTGGTCGCAACCCAAACACCTTCTTTCTCACTGATGTATTTGACGAAGTCTTGAAGCGCCTTAAAACGTCCTGGTCTCCCAATAATGCGGCAATGTAGACCAATAGTCATCATCTTGGGTGCTCCCGCTTCTCCTTCTTCATAGAGCACATCGAATGCGTTCTTGATGTGAGTATAGAATCCATTTGGATCGCGGAAACCAGTGGCTGCCGTCAAGAACTTGAAATCATTACAGTCGTAGCTGTATGGGACCATCAGACATCCCTTCGGGTTTTCGCTGCGTCGTTCATAGGGTAGATCGACCCAGTATGGAACGTCGTCTGCATAGGTGTCACTCGCCCAAAGGAGTTCCTCGCCCATTTCTTCATACACCTGTGGGATAAGAGCTCGACTTTGAGGAGATGGCCGACCGTAGTACCATCCCTTTGGTGCATAGCCAGCTAGCTTCTTCAGAGCAGTAATGCCGTCCCGAATGTGCTGCTTCTCGGCCTCCACGGACAGATTCTTGTGGTCAATCCATCTGTACGCGTGTGAGGCAATCTCATGTCCTTCTTCGACACACCGCGTCACAACTTCAGGTTGCTCCTCGCACGCTGAGCCGACAGCGTAGAGGGTGAACTTCATTTTGTAGTCGTTGAATAATTTGAACAAACGCCACCAGCCCCGGCGTGATCCATATTCGAATTCAGATTCGGCATTGTAGCTGCGCTCATTGATGTCCGGCTCGGCAGGGTACTCGCGAAGTGATGTTTCGGATCTGCCATCTCCAAGTAGCACAGAACGCTCTCCGCCCTGGACGTTAGTGTGATTAGTAGGGGACTGGCAGCAGGGGAGTTCATTGTGAGTTTCAGACCTACCTCTTCATAGTTGATGACAAAAGATACTGCGATCTTCGCGTCATTCGGCCACTTCAGTCCTTCCAGACCTTTCTCGCCATAGCCCTTGAAGTCCCGAGGAAAGGCATAGTCTTGTGGTGCTGCATAAACTTCAGGCATGATGACAGAGTCAGTAGATCCGAGTACGAGTGGTACAGCTATGGATTTCGAGAGGGTGGGCAAGTTCAGTCTCATAAAATTGAACAACTGATACTGGCCGCTCATCGATCAATATTCTCGCTTGCTACCTGCGTAGGCGTGTGCTATCGCATGGACGGCCACGGCCAGCCTGTGTGTCTGGCGTAGGCTGCATGTCGGAGCCTTCCATACCGAAGTGCTTCACCTAGCCGAACGTGTACGAGCCCCGGGGGAGTGGTGAAGATAAGACGCCTGTGGGAATGCAGATAGGGCAGCCTGATATGCACACGGGCACCGTGTTGAGTTGGAAGAGGAAAGGGAAGCAAAATGCCCAGATCTGTGGGGTCGTTCGCCTAGCTCCTCGCTTGGTATATCAGGTCGATCAGATAGGCCAAACATCGGAAATGTCGTCCCCAGACTTCCAGGAATGATGCCACATTCGATGATAGCCAATCCTCAACATGAATGCTGAAGTCGTCGGACTAAGATTATGCCTCAGGCGAGCAGTGCAGGTGGTGGACCAGATGAGGGACCATTGCTCGAACGAGTGACAAAAGCTCGTGTCTGCAGAATAATGACGATAGAATAATCACAATCGTCTTGATTGACTCATTGTCATACGTTTGTTTTCCCTTCCGATGAGTTGCCATCTTCTGCAACCGTATGTCTGGTACATTGTTGTTTTGCTTCCTCGCCCATTTGCTGCTCGCTGACGGTTTCGCTGTCGCGACTCTCTTCGTCCACCGACTTCGCGACCTTCAAACTCGTGTTGCCCACCCAGAAAGTCAGTAAGAGACTGACACCAGCGCAGACCGTGAAAAAAATGAAAATATAATGTAACCCCTGCATGTAAACATTAAGGACACGCTCTTTCTGGGCCTGTGATATGTCGAGGGCATCAAGAGCGTAAGTAGATGAAGTAAGCTGGGCGATCAGATCCTGCGTGGCAAATATCTCACCACTCAGACCTGTCCCCAGAGTGTTCGAGAGGGTGACTCCAGAAATGACGAGACCAAATGCGCCGCCAATGGTGCGAATGAAGTTGCGAAGTCCTGTGATCACAGCGCGATCTGAGCCGTTGCTATTGGCATACATGCCAACGAGGACCGGTTGCAGCGTCAGGCCAATGCCAGCTCCTTCAACAATGAGTATGACGATCAGTGGCGCTGGGCCTGTGCTTCGATCGAACAGTAGTGTCAGGCCGCTCCCCAGAGTCCAAAGCGTGAATCCGGCCAGAATGCAGTGCATGTAGCTCCCAATTCGTGCCATATATTGTCCACAAGCGATAGATGCGATTGAAGAGGTGATGACGACCGGTAAGATCAGAGCACCAGATACCAAAGGCGTGTACCTCAGGATTGACTGGAAGTAGATCGGGAGATAGAATAAGTTGCCGAAGTATGCCAGTCCAGTCAGGAAGGACTGCAGGTAAAGCGCCCAGCAATGACGAGCTTTGTAGAGTCGAAGTGGCATAATTGGTAGGGTGACCAGCTTCCATTCATAGAGAACAAACATCACGGCCAGAACTAAGCCGATGACAGTCGCTGAAATGAAGAATGGAGACGACCAGGCATAAGTGACACTTCCTCCAGATAACGGGACCAGGATCAGCAGCGTAGATGCGATGTTGAGTATGACTCCGCCGTAATCGACCTTTTTCATCTTTTCGAGGTGGTCGCCGGATTGATGTTTGAGTGGGAGGAGGAACAGTATCACCATCGCTGTTGGTATCGTCATGATGGGGATAATCCAGAATACCCATCTCCACGTTGCGCCTTCCACGATGGCGCCTCCTAAGAATGGCCCAACACCATTCGCCAGAGCTATGACAGCACCAAGCCAGCCTATCTAAGTTAGACACCAGAGAACCGCACTGCGAAGTGAGCTCTTACCTTGATAGATCCCTCGATTCTGCAACGTCGTGATGTCGCTCACGATAATCATCACCAGACTATTAATACCTCCTCCTCCCACACCTGCAACAGATCGCAGCGCAAACAATTGGCGGGGCGTTTTTGCGAAACCACAACCAAGATCTCCAAGAGCCATGAGTGCCAAGCAGATCAGCAGTAAGTTCTTCCGGCCAAAGATGTCCGACAGTCGCCCGTTAATGAGTTGGAATGCCGTGGACGCAATCAAAAACGAAGTACCAATCCAAGAGGTTGCAGTGCCTGTATCTAAGTCCCCAGCGATGGCTGGTGTTGCCGTTGAAACGCTGGTCTGGTCGATGAAAGAGACGAAAAGGCATATTGACAGTGCCGGTATCGCCACCATGAGTCTTTTACGCGACATGGTATTACGTTGCCCGCCAACGGAGTCTGTGTCACTGTCGTCGTCTGGGCTAGATCGCGAGCTCAAAGGCGTGTCGTTTCCATCCGGAGTCGAGTAAGTTCCTTCCTTGCCAGAAGCCTCGTTGGAGAGCGATTTTTCGAGGGCATCACTTGAATGCCGAGTCGGTTCCGGATCATTTCCAGATGCTTGTATGGCCATGGGGGCGGCAGTTCCTGGTACGGATGCACAAACCAGTTCAGCGACGCAGTTCGCGGACTACAGCCAGCGTATGTCCTGATCGGTGCCTCATTCGGCTGTCAAGAGACGATTGGATACATCCATCAGATCATGACAGCAAATCCGACGGGCCCACTTCGAGGTGGAGGACCGAGCCATCGGCGTCCTGCATAGAACTCCTTGGCCAAAAGTGCCCGCCACCTGTGCGACATACTTACATCCGGGAGCATTTGACAAAGCTTCATAGTCGTCTTGGAAGTGTCATACCGATGATCATCGAAGATGACAAAGTAGTGCTTTCGGAAGTTTTCAACCCGATGACAAGAGCTTCTTATCAGTGAGTGCTCGGAAAGACGTGATCCGCTAGTGCTATGCTAGGCGAACCCCATCCATCAGGCGATCACTGCAATCGATCGGAGAGCTGAGGTCTTGATGCTAGTCGTCCGAGTCTCTGCTATGGAACGGCGGCCTCAGCGAGCTGATGCAATATGACTAAGAAGATGTCAGTTCCGACACAGTGGCTGAAAGTCACAACTCATCTCTAGTGCCAATCATAACTCCATTGCACATGTTTTGGGGACTGCGTCTCGCAGACACAAAGCCAAAGCTCGGCAATCTCATGTTCGCAATTGTCGTCAATAAGGAGCCATCATGAGCGGTGAACTTTGGCGACTGACGGCCACTGAGATTCTCTCCAAGATCCGCGCCGGGGAGTGCACAGTTCAAGAGTATGCTCGCTCACTCTTGCAGCGCATCGAAGCGAGAGATGATGCTGTCCAAGCATGGGCATATCTAGACCCAAAGTCAGTGATCAAGCAAGCAGAAGTCCTCGATGCCATTCCCCTGCCCGAGCGTGGTCCATTGCACGGCGTAGCCATAGGAGTCAAAGATGTGATCTTCACCAAAGACATGCCAACGCAATTCGGCTCCACAATATATCACAACGATGCTCCTGAGCTCGACGCCGGTTCCGTAGCCATTCTTCGAAAAGCAGGCGCTTTGATCTTCGGGAAAACAACAACCACGGAATTTGCTGCAACCACAACAGGCCCAAAGACAAGAAATCCTCACGACCCGAATCGGACTCCAGGAGGTTCCTCATCAGGTTCTGGTGCCGCAGTAGGCGACTTCCAAGTCCCCATCGCACTCGGCACTCAAACAGGCGGCAGCACTATCCGTCCTGGCTCATATAACAGCATCTACGCCTTCAAGCCAACCTGGAATGCCATAACTCGCGAAGGCCAGAAAATCTACTCTTTGATCCTCGACACATTAGGCCTCTACGCTCGTAGTGTAGAAGACCTAGAACTCCTCGCAGAAGTATTCGCCATTCACGACGATACTCCCCCACCTCAAAACTTCACTATCAAAGAGTCAAAATTCGCCATCCTGAAAACCATGGTCTGGCCAAAAGTCGGACCAGGAAGTGCCGCCGCAATGGACAAAGCCGCTTCTCTACTCCGTGCCCAAGGCGCCGAAGTCGAAGACATCGAGCTTCCAGAGCACTTGAACGACCTTCCCGCTTGGCACGACATCGTGCTCAGATCCGATGGCCGAACAGCATTCCTGCCTGAATACACCATAGCCAAAGACAACCTATCAGATGAACTCGCCGGCCACGTCGAGAATCGCGAGAAAATCTCGCGTAAAGTGCAATTAGAAGCTTTTGATAAGATCTCTGCCGCAAGACCAGTGGTTGATGAGATCCTCAGTCGATACGCGGCAGTGCTGACTCCAAGCGTGCCAGATGAAGCGCCATTAGGAATCGAGAAGACCGGAAGTGCTGCTTTTTGTTTGATATGGACAGTGAGTCGTGCCTTTCTGTGCTCCAAGTGCGCATCGAATTGTTGAGAACTGACTCTCTTCCAGGCGCTCCATGTCCCGGTGATCAATATCCCAGGCTTCAAAGGCGAAAATGGTATGCCCATTGGCATCTCCCTCGTCGCGCCTCGCTACCACGACAGACATCTACTCGCGGTCAGCAAAAAGGTCGGCGAAGTATTTGAAGCCGAGGGAGGCTGGAGAAGGAGACAGTTGGAACCTTCTTCCAAGCTTTGAGCGAGAACAAGATACAAGAGCTTCACAAGATATCTCTCAGCAAGAAATAGAAGAAACGCTGTCGGCGTAGAACTATTACGCTTCGCGCCAAGCTGACAACTATTATTGCTAGCGCGCTACATCAGCCCAAAACCGCACTCGAGACATAAACCCACTCTCTCACTGCCTCCATCCCATCCCACGCAATAATTAACTCCTCATTCTAGAATCCCAAGCAAAATTCCAGAACCACCCATGCAAAATCCACACCGAACAAACCAGGTTCATCTTCAAGACCTCGCCGGGTTGGGCATCGCTGCAGTAACGCAGGATTGGGCACTAAAATCAATGACCCGCAGCTCCCAAAGGTCAGCTGACCGACAACAAATCAATCGCGTGGCACAACCACAGACAGACACGCCGACATCACAAAACACTGAGTCGAAAGTGAAAGCGTATCGAGAGAAGAAAATAGGAACGGACCCAGAATCAAGCGAATGACTAGCATTTTCAAATGACTGGGGGGTATCTCTTGGTATCTGTCGCATTTCTATTTCTCAAACCACCAATCATCCAAAACAAGAGGAGACCTTGTTGCTCACTCATTGTGCCCACGTATGCATGATTTGCTCGCTCGCTCGCTCGCTGTACTCCGGAAATGCTTCATAAAATCCATGTTTCACGCCCTGCGACAAAAGCCTTATCCACATGACCAGCAGGGCGGGTATATGCTAGATTTGTGAACGCCGCCGCCTTCGTCGTTTGTCGTATATGCCGTCTCAATCGTACGCCTCAAAGTGTTGGACGACTCAGTACCGCGAGCGCGACTCTTCTCGTCGACGTTCATCTCTCACGCCAAGGCCTCCAGACATGTAATTCGGCTCCACGTCTCGATTTCGCTCGTGTCGTCGCTGATTCTCGCGGATGAAATCCGCTTCACTGGCTCCGGCAGTTGAGGGTGCTTCAAGCATTCGAGGAGCCTTCTCCTTAAATTCATCTTCGCTGTCGCTATACTCGTACTCGTCTCGTTCGAATCGGTCACGATTACGAGAACTCTTTCGTGCGGCAGCTTTCCTCTCCTGTCGTTCCTCTTCGTATCGTTTGTCTAGAAGAAGAGCAAGCCGTGTCAGTGAATGTTGTTAATAGGCATGAGAATCTGCATAACCTCGTGCTCCACTTGTCGTGTGCGCCCGATGCCTCCCTGACCCGCCGTGTGCTTCTCGATCTGAGCGCGCCACTTCTGGTTTGGCGTGCACTCTGGTATCAATGAAGTCTGCCAGCGGTGGCGGGTTCAGTGCCAGCTGCTGGTACAAGTGCTCGAGATGTGGCGGTGTTCCCGACCGACTTGCTGGCTTTTGGAAGTGATCAGTTCCATGTGCCCCATCCACAGTGGATTGGTCTGGACTGGTTCCATGATGCTCTGCAGTATTTCTTGGGTTGTTGAAATGAGAATGGTAGTGTTTACCTCTGATGTCTCGCGTCTTGTCTGCGAGTTTTTGAATTTCCTCCTTGGTCAAGACACGTAGCACAATGACGCAGTCGAGACGCTCTTCGAATCTCTCCTGAGCTGCTTCCAGCGCTTCAGGATTCACGAGACGACGATCGATCTTGGTCCATCGAGCGCCCGGGGAATTCCTTTCTTGGTAGCCTGATTTTGTTGGTGGTCAGTGGGTTCGCGCCCAACCATCGATGTGATGAGTGGCGGACTTACATCCTTGAGGGGTGCAACACCTTCGCGTATGGCGTTGTTATCTTCAGGAAACTTCTCGGTGGGCTTCTTGAGAATTCCCTTTGGCTTCCTGTCCTCTTGTTCCGTCGGTGGATCAACAATGCGAACACGATTCTCACGCTTGTCGCTTTGGGAGTTGTCGATGATCTGGACTGGCTCGTCCGTCATCATAGGCCTGTCAAGAATGCTCGGCTTGCGATTGAGGTCTGGCACAGTGGAGGCGTTGGAAGCTGCGACGTTGGACTCGTCGTCTCTCTCGAAGCTTCGACGCGTTGCGCTCGGTGGAGGCGCCGCAGTGCTCGTCGAACTGCTATCAGGGTAAGGCGCTTGCGAGCCACCATTGCGGAGTTCACGTTCGCGCTGCCGTTGTTCTCGGTCTCTGCGTCGACGTTCTCGATCTGAATCAACATCCTCCGCGCGTTGGGGAGCGGGTGCTACACCCAGTTCTCGTTGGATTTGCTCCATGCGGCGGCGGTAGTCCTCTTCAGCGGAAACTGCAGGAGCTGGCATTTCACTGCGAGCAGGTTTGCCTTCCGAGTCCGAATCTCGCATGCGGTCCGTCTCTGGTCGAGTATGGCTACGATCCGCTTGTCTGCTCGCAGGGCGCTCTGGCACCGCTGCAGGCGCCAGGCGGTCACTACCTTCTGCAGGACGCTCGCCGCTCGGTCGATCAGGCGGCGGGTAAGGACCTTGCTGTCGCTCGTTTGTCGGCGGGGGAGCAGTGCGCGGTGGCTCAGGTGGCGCTTCAAAAGCGAACCCAAGGCCTCGGTCACTCTCTCTGACCTCGATCTCGCTCGCGGTCCCGGCCATAGGTGTCCTCGTCGCTTGCTGCGCGTGCGGCATCTCTACGGTCACGATCATCGCGATATCGTGGCCGCTCGTCGTCGTAGCGGTCCGTCCGATCCCTCTCTCGCTCACGGTCACGCTCGGCCCTAGGATCGCGACTTCGGTCACGTTCTCTTTCGCCATAGCTTCTTGGTTCATCCCGGTCCTTATCCTTGTCGCGCTTATCGGAGGTGACCTTGTTCAGTAGACCAGTTAAGCCGAAGGCTGCAGCTGCTCCTGCAAGGCCGCCAGTGGCAGCTTGAGAGAGACTCGGCTTAGAGATCGTTTCACCGCCCTGGCGAGAAGAGTCCTCCTTGTCCTTCTTGCGGCCATAGTCTCGATCACGGTCGGTGTCCCGTCTGACATGGTGACGCTCCCGGTCATCCTTGCGATCCTCCCTGCGGTCTGAAGGAGGTTGCATGAAGCGCTCGCGTTCCCTCTCGCGCTCAGTCATCTGGTCGTGGTCTCGTCGTTCATAGTCTCGGTCGTAACCGCGCTCGTCCTCTCGTCGAGCAGGCAGCTTAGGGGCATGCTCCCTCACATCCCGCTCTCGTGGCCTGTCTCGTTCCTCGACTGGCATGCGGGGGCCGTATTCGCGTTCTCGCTTCTCCTGCTCGAATCGTGTGCTGTCGTGATGATGAGACGTGTATGGTTGCGGGGCCGTCTCGCGTCGTACTGGCTCTGCATGACCAGAATCGCGGTAGCCTGGTCGATCGAAGTTCTCATCGCTTCCTCGGCCATACCTCGTCTGGCTGTCATCTCGCAGGTTTGGATTAATGCCGAAACCACGCCGCTCGACGCTCTGATCTGGGCGACGTGTCACGCTGTGTCGCCGTGAAGTTGCCCGAGGCTCTCTCGTATAGTCGTAGTTGCTGTCGTAATTGTGGATCGTGGTACGGCGTCCTTCGACAGAACCATTTCTGGGCACAGAATAAATGGCGTCGCCCGAGTCCCCATAGTCTGCATAACCTGCATGACGACCACGAGTCGGCGACTGGGCAACGGTCCGCGGCGTGTCCCTAACACTGTTGGTCCGGCCGAAGTTGTCATTGATCTTGTCCCAGCCGCGAGTGCTTGGCGGGGGTCCACCGCTTTCCTTGGCAGGCTGCCGTTGTCCGTAGGATGGGTCAATCATGCTCACTGGACGTTCCCGGCTTGTGGCACCTCCGCGGTCGACACTGCCACGTCTGGGTCGCTGCACCTCCCTCCACCGTGGCTCAGTGTCCCGGTACATGCTAGCAGGGTCCGTGTACGAGTAAGCATCTTCGTCGTCAATGCTCTTGTCCCGCGGACGGTTGTGGCTGCCATTTGTGTGGTAGGTCGCTGCACGTCGGCCTCTTTCACGTTCTCGATCCACTCCGCTCGTCCTGTAGCCACTCCTCTCCGTGCTCTCTTTGCGTCTGTGATGTCTCTCTCCACTGGCAGGAATGTTGACATCGGCCACTAGCTTGGCACTACCATCGGTGTCGACGCTGTAGAGCTTCTTGTGAGTGGTCGTCGACACTCGAGGTTCTTGCGAGGTGCCCGGAGTGATGTAAACGTCACGAGGGGTGACCTTGGTCGGACTGGCAGGACGTACGAATTCCTGCTGCACGATGGGACGAGTCCTCGATGGCAACGCCGAGGTGCTAGAAGAGATGGTCGAGCCACGTGTCTGATCGGCGTGGGAGGAGCGGCGGGGTCGACCCGAGTAGGAGTCCAAATGCAGACGACTGGTCGAGGAGGTCTGTGACGGCGGTACGTTGATGAAGGTCTGCGTCGAGATGGGTATGACGCCGG
This sequence comes from Cercospora nicotianae, assembly GCA_029490675.1. Taxonomy (NCBI): domain Eukaryota; kingdom Fungi; phylum Ascomycota; class Dothideomycetes; order Mycosphaerellales; family Mycosphaerellaceae; genus Cercospora; species Cercospora nicotianae. The sequence goes on along the minus strand of JANQAT010000010.1, from coordinate 3,213,356 downwards.
TGCTGTTGCGCGGCGAAGCGTATGAGTTGTGTCGTTGGGTGTAGTAGCCATCGCTGGTCAAGGTGTTGTCGGATGCCCGCGCAGGATTGGCGAGGCGGCGGCCGCCTGGCGATAGTGGGCGGTGATTGTATGACATGGTGAGTTGGGCGATGGGCTTGACTCGCGGGAGCTGGAGGGATATGGAGCCCGGTCGCGCTCGCTTGAAGACGGTGGTGGTGGTGGGCGTGAGCCTTCCCGCGTAGGCTGAGGTCTTGGGCTGCTCCATTTTGATCGTCGTCAGCGCATGATCGTTGGGCGCAGCGGATGCGACGCGGTGTAACGATGGTGCTGGTGATGGTGGCTCGCCGTCCAACACGGCGGCGCCCGTGACAGCGCTGCCACTCTCACGCATTCACCTCGTGCGGTGACTGCGAGGGGAGATTGATGAGACGGGGTCTGGCTTACCTTTCCAACTGCGGCAGACGTGCGGTCTCTGGTGCTGGCTCTGGCTCTCAGTTGCGGCCTTGGTCAGCAGTCGCTGGCGGCGGCGCGGAGCAAGGTCTGCGCTGCAGAAAGTGCTCGCAGTCGACGGAGGACGAGTGGATCTGGCGCGGAAGGCTTGATGCCTGAAGTCGCCAATCTGGGCCGGGTTGGCCCTGGTTTGCAAGTGCCGCTGTTCTCGATGCGGGCGTCGTTTGGGCTGCCAGCGCCCTCGTGTTTTCTGCCGTTGGGCTCGGATGTCGCTGTGCGGTGGGGAAGCAGTATGTAGTAGAAGCAGCGATCATGCACTGCAGCCGGGCGTGGAATGGGGCGTACTCCGGTCAACAGCTCGCAGGAAGATGTGTCGAGGACAGCAGGTGGAGGTGGTGCCGTTGCAAGGCTGGCGAGTCTAGCCTTCCTGCCGCAACCCTACGAGCGACGACGTCAGATTCGAGTCCGGCAGGCAATTTGGCTAATGTCACGGGCTAGCGACGACACCCACTTTGCACTGCACAACTCATACTGTCGCTGCTCGGCAAAACGTCTTGTCGTCGACGTCGTTCCCTCGCGCTCTGCACTGCACCTCCCGCCGGCTGTGCCTTGAACTGCTGCCCGACATGCACTCACAGGCATTGGCGTGCCGGCTCGTTGGCTCTGCCGCCCCAAAAACTAATGCAACGCCCACATCGAAGCCATGACATCAGTCGTCATTTCCCTGCTTTCATTCGTGCCTGCTCATTTTCACTTTGCCTAGAATGCAGGGGAGAGCACAACTGTGATAGGCTCGACGACCTCCACCACCTCGACAGCTTGACCATCTTCACCACATCCACGCGCTATCTATACACGAGGCGATGCGGCCCACCACAGCACCACGCGCTATTCGTGTGCGCAGTGCACGCTTGCGAAGGATAGCAGCAATGCGAAAGCTAACGTTATTTCAGACGGAAACGGCGAGGCGAACGTTCGCCAGTGTCCAACCATAATCCTGCGCCTCGTGATGGACATGCTCGACTGCGAAATGCTCAGGGCAGCTGCACCATGGCGACAGCAGCACGGGTTACAATGCTACACTGGCATCCGATCAACACCCTCTCGGGGATGCTGAAGCAGAAGGACCAAATTTGCCCTGAAACTGGGCCACGTCTCACTCGATCCGCCGCTTCCATGTGAACACATCGATGCTGATACACTGCTGTCCTGACCAGGACTCCTGCCGAAAATTGACAAACAACCAGCACATGATGACAAAGGCCCGGCGTTCCTAGCTTCAGAATCTGGATTTCGACGTGCAGCTGGCCATAACAAGGTCTCACGTACCGCCGCTGTCAAGGTCCTTCCCTGCGCCAACCTTAGCGGCGCCCAACTGTCAAATCGTTATCGCCGTGGATCGTGTCAACTGTCACTCCCTAAATGGCATCTCGATTCCCGGCAGACGACTACAGCATCCGAAGATCTCGTTGAGCGAAGGTGCAGCGCCAAAGAACTACTTGCGTGCAGCGTTGCGTCGAGACGGTCCTCAGATTGAAATGTTGCTGCCGGTTCAGGCACATGCCCCGCAAACTTGTTCGATGCAACACAGCTGGTCTCTGCATTACCATGCTTCAGTGCCGGCTTTCAGCAAGTCGATCTTCCGATCACAAACGGCCCGCACCATTCGCGACAACCGGAGACCAGCTGACACGGATGTGCTCAGGAACCGTTTTTCGAACTAAGCAAGATCTTCGCTGACCACGACATGACGTCGAGTGCGGTTGCCGGATTTCAGAAGATCAGTCATTCTGCACTTGCGTGCCTAGCCAGCCTCCGACTGCGCTGCACACGTGCTGTGCTGTTCTCTTCTCAAGTACGACCGTTGATCAAGCGTCATCGCCAGAAGGTCACAGAGTCAGGGACAACTTCATGACTCGCGGCTCCGAAGAACATTTCCAAGTCAGAGTCATCGAGCTTGACGTCGCTACGATGGTGTCGCTGTCGACGACTCCTTCCTGCTATGGGTAGGCATCGGCAGTCTATGGTCGACGCTGTAGCTTTCAAAACGGAAAGCAGCAGGCACGGCACAAAACACGCTGGTGAGTAAGCGCAACGACGCTGGCCTTGTTAAAGTCATCAAACATGCGCCGTGACATGAATGGCCACATTGGTGGTATCTCGTTGGAAGGAAAATTCGTTCATGAGAAAATCGCCCGCAAAGAATTATGTGCTACCTTGGGGTGAGTTCATTCCGATTGCTGTCATCACGACAACCGTTTCTTTGAGCACTCGCTCCGCTGAGCATTTCTAATTCATCGAAGCTTTCGGTGTACGTGCAGTCTCGTTCATCACAATTACGACATCGTTATAAAGAGACTGCGACATAATTAATTGGAAATCAGCTTGCCCACAATGACAAGTCTTGGCGCACCCACGATCGTTTCGCTCAAATCATATGGCTGACCCGCGGGATCCACGGCCTCCGGATAATGAAAACTGTCATACTCCGCTCCGCAGTATCCATCGGACCACGTAAGTCGACAGTTTTGTGACGAAAGGGTCGCGTCTCCAACAAGCATACCACGACTTGAACACGCGAACGCCGAAATACAACCGGACGACCGCGCTCTCGAAAGGCCGCAAAATAAAATCTCGATTCTGACTCCAATATGCGAAGGAAGGATTAACATCGACGCGTGCAGAATGTGGAATTATCGGCGAATCCACCTCCCCTTCGAGGGTTCAGCTGGCTGGCCAAGAGCAGGCCTGAAGCATTCAGGACGCCCCTTTGCTCAAAACTTTAGTGAGTGAGCTGCGCAAGTCACATTGCACTGTGTGGTCCAATTTTGGCATATTAGAACTGCAATTCGGATCGGCCTCGCAAAGACGAACTCGCCCAGAACAAAGTATGGTCAGCAGGAAGCGAATTGAGAATGCAGTGCTCTCAACATCCTGACGGAACAATCTGGCTCTTCCTAATCTCCACCGACTGCAAATCTTCAGCGCCACTGGCTATACCTCGTACATTGCAGCCACGATTGCATTGCGAAGTCCAATCACGAGCAATGAGCGCAAAGGACTTGGGGGCCGGAGCTGGCGGTTGACGGCTCGCAGTTGCGACCAAGGGACATCGCAAATCCCTAGTTCTCTCTCATTCCACAGCCGAGTCACACCATGCGTTCGCTCTTTTTTCGGACGACACTGCCATCTTCCTTGAGACTTGCTCATTTACTTTCACTTGCCAGTTTGCCCGATCGGGCAATCCGACGATATCACCCTTGGGATGTTTGCCTCATCCGCTCAGACTTATGTTCCCATGATGGTGGCACGCGCGATGTCTGTCAGCGGCTTCGGAAATCGAACCTGGAAGAGAACGGTTTCTCTGAGGCGGCTGGCTGGGTCGGAGCTTGGGGCTAGAGCGCGCATATTGAACATCGTGGCACGCTGCAAACCCGGCTGCTTGCCAAAATCTTGGGTTAGAGTACATTGACCAGGGAATGGGTGGACTACGCGATCTCCAAGGCTTACGGGCCGTGCACCACCTCGCGCGTTGGAAACTCGAGAACAATCATGCATCGCGAGTCTGATCTCCTGTGTATCAAAATGAAAAGATCCGGACGAGTTCAGACTGCGTGGGTCTTGCTACGATTGCGTTGGCCAGCAGGATGAGGCTTCTAACCCAAAGAGGAAGTATGTACTCTGAGAGAATAGTCATCCAGGACGCCTAACAGCTCGAAGCAGAAGGGATCTGCAATTGTCGGATACAGGTCTCTATCGTGGGTCGACGGCGTTTACAGGCGGTGCTTGCCTGAAGGAAAGGGGCCGGCCTTTCGTCATGAGATGCCATTGCACTGCGATTGTGTGACCGGAACCGATCGACCAGACCAGGATAAATACTGACTGTCCGTTGTATGTCCTCATTTGTCACACAACAGTCTCCTTCGTCTCCATCGGCCGGCCATATTCTCTCATAATGAAGACCGCTAGCTACGTTGATGTACTTCTGCTTGGCCTGGCCGCTACCTGCACTCACGCTCAGGACACCGCGACGACCGAGCCATGCGCCCAAGTTGCTCAAGTGTTCGGCGCAACAACAAGCAAGCCCATTCGTGTGGATGCCGACATTGCGCTAGCATGCCTTCAAAGTGTGCCATTACACATTACTGAAGGCATGATGCAATTAGAAGGCCTGAAAAGTCTCCTGGAATTTCAAAGCAACCTGGCTTATCTCAAAGACCCCCCGCCAGGATGGTACTACCCTGCCGTTGATATGCTTGGAGAAATCGACAGTATAGCCTCGCGCTTACAAGAGAATCGATACGCCTCAGAGTACGACTTCCAACTGGACATCTACAAGCTAGTCGCGAGCGCACGCGATGCGCACTTGGTCTACACACCAGATATCATAGATGTCTTCTCATTTCAGAGAGCGGGCTCTATCATCTCAGTCAGCAACGACGGACTCGACATTCCCTCGCTGTACCTGTATCGCGAGGTTGTGGCTGTAGTGAAGAATGGAAGCACCATGGCGACAAGCATTGTCAGCATCAACGGCGAGAATGCCGAACAGTGGTTGGAAAGATATGCAGAAATCAATGGCCAATATCACGATCCAGACGTCGATTACAATGCGGTATTCCCAAACAGTGTCACAAACGGCTACGGCGCAGCTTCGGGGGAGGCGCATCTGCAGGCGTTTTCACTGGCTCGTCGTTCCACCAAGGCAATGCGACAACATTGACTTTCGAAAATGGGACCACTATCGAGGTGCCAACATATGCTGTCGTGCAAGCGAACTTCACAGGTGTCACTGATGGAGCGAGCTTCTACGACAAATTCTGCACTGGTTCCCAAGAATCTTCTACTGGCTCCTCTGCACCTAGTGATGCTTCAGAGTCGGCGACTCCAACATACATTCAGGCTCCATTCTCAGCGGTACCAACGCAAGCAAACTTACCAACGATCTCTGGTTTCCCTGATGCTCTTGTCATGGCCAGTGATTACAGCGTTGCAGGGTACCTCACTGCCGATGGCTTTGCTGTCCTTTCTATCCCAAGCTTCAACGTCGACGACGACGCCGTGCCTGATTTCCAGAGCACGGTCCGCAAGCTGCTAGCCACCGCTCAGGTCCAAGGGTCTACTCACCTGATTATCGACGTTCGTGGCAACGGAGGAGGATCCACCTTTCTCGCTTTTGATGTGTTCAAACAGATATTCCCCAAGCAAACTCCCACCGCCACACTAAATTCCCGAGCTCAACCTCTCTTCAACGATCTCGGCACAATATTCTCCTCCCACTTCCAAAACACCACGACAGCCGACCCACCCCAATCCACCGTAAACCTCGAATCCCCTCTCAACGTCGCCAACAACCTCAAAGACCAATCAACCCGCTACCCAACCTGGTCCTCCTTCTACGGCCCCATCAAAACCCACAACGACACCTTCACAAACCTCATGCAATACAATCTCACCAACCCCCTCTCGCCTCCTACAGCATAACAAGCTACGGCCCCCTCTCCAACATCACCACCCAACCCGTCTTCTCCCCCTCCCAAATCCTCCTCCTATCCGACGGTGTCTGCGGCAGCGCCTGCGCCCTCTTCTCCGAGCTCCTAAAATCCCAATCCCCCGAACCCATTAAATCCCTCGTCTTCGGCGGCCGCTCTCACCCAGGCCCCATGCAAGCCGTAGGAAACACCAAAGGTGCCGAAGTCCGACCTTTCAATCGTCTGAGATTTTACTTTGATGATGCAGTTTCTGAACTCGGTACACCAGAACAGTCTCAAGCTCTACTCGCAAAATACCCTAATTTCAACGCTTCCACGGAACAAGTTTTACTCCGAGCTTCAGCGTCTAGTGGTAACCCGCAATTAAATTTGAGGAATAATATTCGAGTGGGAGATGATGAGGAACGAACACCTTTGCAGTTTATTTATGAAGCGGCGGATTGTAGACTGTTTTATACTGCGGAGCAGATTTTCAATCAGAGCGCTGTTTGGGCGGCTGCGAAGGAGGCGATTTGGGGCGGAGGGGATTGTGTGGAAGGGTCAAAAGGTGAGCGGTCGGCGGGGTTGTTGGTTGGGCAGGAGGCGTTGGTGCCTTTTGGGGGAGGCGAGGCAAAAGCAAAAGAGCAAGGGAGCGATGGTGCTTCGGTGTCTACGGGAGCTGCGGATGGGTTGTTGTCCAAGGGAAGAGGTATGATAGTGGGAGTGGCGACTGCAGTTGGAGCTGCTTTGATGCTGCTGTGAGTTTCAGAAACACGACAGGAGTAGGAAGGCTTGTCATAACCAAGAAGTGCTGTGCTCGATTCCGTTTCGATTTGTGATGATTCACAAGACTTAATAATCCTTGATTCTACAATTCGATTTGCATTGCATTGTTCCCAGCTCCGCATATGCAAAACCCTCCTTTCGTAAGAATCTATCTATCGTTTCCTCTACTGAGCGCCATCGCTAAAAAGAACCCAAGACCAAAAGTAATGCCGGACTGACGGCCACCTCACGACAAGTCAAACCCAGCCCCACTATTCACAGCAGCAAGCAACTTCTCCCTCAAAACCTTCTCACTTTTATACATGGGTAATTTCAACAAATTAACACACGTACTCGTCGTCGGAAATCTGTTCTCATCGCTTCCACTGTCTCGAATACTGAACTTGGGATTAAGATGCGAAAATCCAAGAAGTGGTCCTCGTGGCGTCGACGTAACGAATTTCAGGACTTTTCGCCGGTCTTCGTCAGGGAGGCTAGAGAAGACTTTCCAGAACATTTGAATGCTGGGGTGCTCGAGACCATCGTTACCAATCACGTACGTGCCACCATATAGCGTGTTGCGTCGAAGGTCGTTGATGTCGATGCCAGCTCCGGAGCCACCGATTAGGGTTTGTAGTTCAGATTGATTGAACATGGATAGCCAGCTGGGTTGAATGATATCGCTCAGTCCGCGTAAGAAGGCTCGAGTCTGGCGTTGGGCTTGCCCTTTCAGTCGATAGGAGGCAATGGCGTTGATGTATGCCAATCGATTCTGGTTCGTGACAGGAGTATTTGAGCCATCTGGAACCAGATCCACCTCGACAATCTTCGTCTCCTGCACTCCGTCCGTACTGGTTGTGATCGCATCATTCACTGAGAATGTCATGCCGAGTTCCTCGACATTGTCTGCATTCTTTACTTGTAGCAGACCTCTGTACAGCCCCTCATCCAGCTCGCGAAGGTCATTGATGTTAGGTCGATAGTGATTGTCACTTGCGGAGCTTCCGGCACCACCAGTAAGAGCCCACTTCTTTAGGAAGAATCCGGCAAAGCTCACATCGACCAGAATGCCTTCGTAGAGGCATTTGCCAATGATACGCCCCAGAAATTCGTACTTTTTGAAATATTCTCTGAGTACCTCTCTTGTCTGTTGCGTATTCTCGTCGTATCCATAGCTCTTCAAGATGAGCTTGAGTTCTTCGAACGCTGTGGGATTCGGGTACAGGAGGTGCTCTTCGTTCTCCACGAAGTATTTAGTCTGCTCATTGTCCTCCTTCTGATCAAAGGCTTGATTGATCACGCTCGTGAGGAACTCTTTGGTTACGCCGCCTCCATCGATACCAGCCTCGGGCATGTCCCATTGGTCGACAAAGGTGATCTGGATAGGCTCTTTGAGATCTGGCCCGAGCTCGTAGAATTGCTCAAAGGCGTCTTCAAATTCTTGTGTGCGCTTGATCTTCGCATGATGTCTGGCTAGCATGTCCTGGGGTGATCGACCGTTGGCATGCGGCTGGAACATCATGTTATGACGCCACAGGTCGGGATCAACCACACCGTGACGGCGCTTTTCTTGATCGAGATGGACAAATTGCCGGAACGTCTCGACTCGTGTGTGGAACGGAATGATGAAGGGCATGTTCTGTAGGATCTCAAGCTTTGGAGCCACTGATTGCAGATAACGTTGTCTGCTTGCCTTCCGCTGCTGTCGCTGCCGTCTTTCTTGTGCACGGATAACACTGGCGCGATTCGATAGTCCAGTTATGGGTTGGTCCAAATCGTCGTCGGAGTCGTCGTCCTTGTCTTCATCGTCTTGGTCCTGTACCACATGACGGCGCTCTTCCTCTTCAACCACACCGCCGATGAAATGCGTCATGTCGAACCGATCTGTCATCAGCCAGTGATCTTTTGGCAGAAATTTGCGTCGAGAGTCTCTTTCGTAAATGGCACGCAGCAGGGCTGTGACGAGACCTTTGAGATAATCGAAGGTCAGGCCAGGTAGTCCAGCAACTGTCAGAGGCTTCGTATCCTCGAGCACTGGTAGTTCGGCAGCCGTGAAACGAGAGGAGAACAGGGCAGGCGCAGGTGCAGCCTTGGTTTCGTTCAGCTCGGCGGCATCGTAGTATAAACTGAATCCCAGGTTCTTGCAGAATGTCACCAGATGAGCAACATCGTCTGTCGGCACGGCGCTGTTGCGTTTGCTCACAGGACTGTTACCCATGAACTCTTCGTCGTCCATGATTTTCAGGTCGAAAGAGAACATTTCCAAAAAGACTAGAACGACAGTCCAATCGTCTTTTTCGCTTGCTGAAGGTGTCTTATTCTTCAACAGCGAAACTACTCCTCTAGAGTTCGAGCGAATTTGATCAAATACTCTGCGCTGTTTCGCAGCGTCCCACAGATACCTCGTGGGCGACACGCTGTCCACATTTGTTGGACCCAGATGGAGCCACATGCGAATGTTGTCTCCTTGGCGTGGAAAACAACGCAGAAGTGTGAGTGCATATCCTGCAAGCGTTTGCGCGTCACTAGCACTGTTTTCTTTGCCGACAAGAAGATTTCGAATAGCGTTCTGATCTAGGAGAGAAGCCACCTGGGAATGCAAGTAGGTATTCAACCGCACAGCACCTGTTGTTGCCAACAGTTCGTCAAATGCTTGATTGTCCAGGTCAACGGGATGACTCTCGAAATCGATGTCATCGGCTAAACTGCCGAGCAATCGAGCCACAGCGGATGTAAAGGACATGCTCCTGGAATGCTTCGCAAGGTAGATGACATTGCCCAAAAGCCATAACCGAGCCCGAGTTGTTGTATCGCGTGACCGTGCCGCGGCAGCAACGGCCTCGGAGAGAGCGCCAACGTCTACGGCAGTCGATAGCAGTTCCAGCATCTCCGTACTCTGCGGGTGCTCCAAAAGGACGACCAGACCGGTGTATGCAGCTGTCGATTGCAGAGGCGCCAACAACGCTGCCTGTAGAGGCTCCGCAGGTAGTCCTCGGACCGACGTGAGCACTTCATAGTACTCAGTGGCAGATTGTACGTCGAACTTTGACTGTCCTGCCGAGAAGGCCAGGATGCCCAGCAAGGTGCGTTCTGAATCCGACTCCTTTGCAGCCTTTGCTCGTAGAGCGTCGAGGCATGCCCGTGTCAACTTTGCGTATGCCGATGGCCATCTCGGACTCCTGCAGGCCACTGTCCCGCTTGTGGTGATCTGTCTCGTGCCATACCACGCCAGCCTGTTGACATCGCCTGGCTCACTTCGAGGGGCATAGAACAGCATCAATCGACGAAGCTGTTGCAGTGACTCTTCCTCGGAAGCATATGGCCCATCTGCCTTATCTTCTTGTTCGTCCCAAACTGCCCGCCATATCTTGAAAGTCCGCCTGCGAGCCTGACAGCCCCGCCAAGTACGCTGGATGCGTGACGACGCCTGCACTCGCTCTCGCTGTAACGCGCGATTTGCTCGATCTTGTTGTGCAGAGGCTACGGCAGCCTGTGCACCACCTCCAGTGCCATTCGCTTTTGCGAAGGGGTTGGTCCCTCGTCCAGAAAGGTTGACTTGCGGGCGGCGGCGTGCTGATCCCGTGAACGTCTGGTACATGGTCCAGCTAATGTGTGTTGCTATGTTGGATTTCGATCATGGTAATGCAAGACACGGTGGATAGGGAAATGGGATTGTCGGCGGGAAAGCAGCTGACACATGCCTCGCCACTCGTCGTGGTGTCGCTATCGACGGACGTCGATGGAAGTCCGGCTGCGCTGCGCTCTTACCTCATCAGGAACCGCGCACCTAAGCTGCACCGTGGGTGCCTCAGGCACCAGAAGACATCTTATTCGCATTTTCCAAGCAATAAAGTGTTGTCTCTTTGGAATGCCATTATCCACGTATTGCAACCTCCACTACAGCCGACACACGCTCAACAGAAACGACGTGTTTCACGATGCCACAAGTATCTCGCGTACACGCGTCGTCGCTGCCAACTGTGGGTTGCGTAGCATCAGGTGCTGTTCTGTTCTGTTCTGCTGTTCGCAGGCTAAGAATAGCCGTCAAGGCAGAAGCTATAGAAGAAGTGCTATAGGAGAAGACAGTGGAATAGGCCGAAGGGACGAGCTGACGAGCTAAACGAGGCAACATCGACCATTCTACCATTCCCAGATTGCCGTAGGATGGTGGGTTGTGGGTGAAGTGCAAGTGAGCAAGGCCCCAACAAGGAACGGTGGTCGGAGGAAGTGCCCAAGGCGACCGAGACGCCCGTGGAGAGCGTGGCATCGCAGCGTCCCAGGGTCAAAGAGAACATACAACATCCCTCTATTCTCTGCGCTTTCGGACTGAAACTACGCCCGTCCTTTGTGTGTGCGACCCACCTCAGCAGGTAACATCCTGCCCGTGATGCACGTCGGGCGTGATGGGGGCTACATGTACTCTGCACTGCCCACCACTCAAGCAGCGTCGGACAACATGGACCGCATCGCGTCGACTTCCACGGCCGCGCCTGATGGCCATCCTCTGCACTACTCCGATACTGTAGACGGCCACAAGTCGAACGGAGACCACGATGACACCGGTCTCGAGCTCGCCAACAGTGCGACTGCCTTGCGCCAAGACTTCGATCACGACCTCCAGACGCGTACCTATCGCGTCTACAAAGCGCGATGGTTTGGCCTTGTGCAGCTGGTTTTGCTCAATGCCATCGTTAGCTGGGACTGGCTGACCTTTGCCGCCGTCTCGGACACCTCCGCCAAGTTCTTCCGCGTCAAGAGCACCGGCATCAACTGGCTGTCGACGGGCTTTCTCTTCGCTTTCGCCCTGTCCGCGCCCGCAACAATCTGGGTGTTGAATAAGTATGGACCTAAAGCGTCCATCACCATCGCCTCCGTGCTCATCCTCATCGGCAACTGGATTCGCTACGCTGGAGCGGCTGTCGACGATGGATACTTCTACGTAGTCCTGGCTGGCCAACTGCTCATCGGTCTGGCTCAGCCATTTGTGCTTGCAGCACCCACGCGCTACAGCGACATGTGGTTTAGCGACTCAGGCCGAGTGGGAGCAATCGCTGTGACCTCTCTGGCCAACCCTCTTGGAGGAGCAATCGGCCAGATCGTCGGCCCTTCATTTGCATCGAAACCCTCAGATGTCCCCAACATGGTGCTCTATGTGTCTATAATATCTTCAGCAGCTACGATACCATCTTTGTTCCTTCCTGCAAAGCCGCCAACTCCGCCATCTGCACGCGCCGAAGCCCCTAAGCTCAACCTCCAAGCTGCTCTTCGCCAACTACCGAAGAATGGCTCATTCTACTTGATGCTTGCACCCTTTGCCGTCTACGTAGGCTGCTTCAACGCCACTTCCAGTCTCATCACCCAGATCTTCCACCCATATGGCATCTCCGAAGACGACGCTGGACTTGCTGGAGGCATCCTGATCATCGCTGGCTTGGTCGCATCTGCGATCATATCACCTATCGTCGATCGCACGAAGAAGCATTTGTGGGCAGTAAAGATTCTGGTGCCAATCATTGCAATTGCATATACTGTGCTCATCTTCATGCCACTGACAAAAGACATTGTTGGGCCTTACGTTGTTTGTGGAGCACTTGGTGCGGCGTCTTTCAGCCTCCTCCCCGTTGCCTTGGACCTGCTTACCATCGTGACTTTTCCAGTGTCGCCCGAAGTGTCAAGCGTTGTTGCATGGACCGGGGGACAGCTACTCGGCGCCATTTTCATTGTGGTCATGGACCAACTGAAAGGAGGTTGGGACGGCCAGCCAGCGAAGACTATGCTGACCGCGCTGGTATTCCAGGCCGCCATGGCGTGGCTTGTCGTCCCGTGTGCATTACTGCTCGGAGTCTGGAAATTCAGGAAGATCATTGTTGGCTCGGATCCACACGTTGTGGAAACACCACCACCCTGAAAATTCGCTGTTTCCGGGACAATTCGCCTCAACAAAGGATTTTGGCTGATGTTGCGTGCTCTTTGTCGACGAGCACCTTCCCTTCCCAATGCGGCCAGATCACTAGTGCAGTGAAGTGCTTTGTTTGACTAGAGACCTATTAGCTGAACACCAACGGTGCTGCGATTATGCATTGGCACTATCTCAACCTGAGCATCCATCACCATGGCACCTCGCAACAGGAAGCGTGCGACCAAGCCGAAGCTGGGCACCTTGAAGCGCAACGTCAGTTTTGGAGAAGATCGAAATGGCTCGACTCGGATCAGCAGACCTGGAACGTCGCCGACCACTCCTCCTGGCAGGAGATATCCACTCACGAGCCCGCCGTTGACCAGAGCTGGAATGACTACGCCAAAGAGAAGCATAGATAGTTCGCCACAGCCTCCACCGCCACCAAAGAAGTTCGGTCTCTTCAATGACCCTGACAATCCTCTCCAGGGAACGGCCCAGGATGCCTCCAATTGGGTACGGTCAGACTACTATTGGAAACCCCACTCTTGGGAAGATCCGATCAATGACCAGACACCAACCAAGAAGACGCAGCCCTCCGTTCCCATCATGCAAGGCCTGGGCTGGGAGTGGGAAACTCCCTTTGAGTATGAAACACCAAAGAGGAATAATAGTCGCTCTCCCAGAGTTCCACGAACACCGACTAAGCCCAATCCTTATGGGAGTCCAGAAGCTTATTACGGAATGCCAGCATTGCCCTACTTCACCGGACCACCCCGTCCAGCGTTCAGTGACGGTCTAGGTATTCTCGGAAATGGAATCACGTCGCCAAGCCGCGAGTTGGACTCTGCCGAGTGGGTCAAGATCAGACGCCTCCAGAACGGGCTGATCGTGGTCGAGGGTGAAGGTGTTTGGCAGAAGCTCGTGGATGGTGAGACGCCACAAGCAGGTGCCACGTCATTCAACAACAAGCGAGCCAGCGATGCACAATACATCCCTGATACTGTGTGGGAGAACCACCAAATCACTGTGTTGTCCAATGGCAATGTCGTCCCCAAGAGTCCTGCAGGCTTCGAGAAGATCGTGCACGACTCCGTTCGCGACGATAACGGATACATCTTATACGCTGGACTCAATGGGTCCGAAGACGACAATAAGCGCAAGAGCCCTAACGACTGGAAAGCCAGAATCTCCGCACAAGGGAAACCGCTCTGGGAGAATAAAGAAATGGCCGTCTACCGCAACGGGACTCTCCGCTTCAAGTCTTACGGGTTCTTTGTGGAAATCTTTGGTCTGATTCCTCAGATTATACAGTCTGGTCCACCGACGCCCTCCCCAACGCATAACAAGAGCTTTGTGTCGCGCAGGCAGAGTCCTGCGACTCCTACGCCTGCCGCCAGAGTGTCCAAGGAGTCGAGCGCGAGCGCGAGAGCCAAGAAGAATCGAAAGTCGCGGGAGAAGAAGGGGCTTGCGAAGCTCAATGCTGGTCGACGCGAGAAATTGCCTCATGTTGCTAAGGCTGATTTTGAGGTGAAGCGAGCTACTCGCAGCAAAGCAAAGGAGCAGGATGAGAAGTTCTATGCTCTGCCTTAGATGCGCTCCGATCTCGTTCGTATCATTTATATATGTAGTCGCCTGTATAAAGCCAAATGAAAACCACCGTAACACATCTCTCTGTTGAGATACTCTGTCATAAATATCACTCCATCACACCCCCTCAACGTGTCTTCCGATTCGCATCCGCAACCCTCATCAAAGCCTCATACTCCCTCTGATCCGCCCCCGCCTCAAAAGCCGTCACATTCTCATCCTCATCATGGAACACCATTCCATATTTATCATCAAGATAAACGTACGGCCACACTCGTGATCTCGGATCATCGCTCAACTTCTTTCGAATGCGCTGAACTTCTGTAGATTCTTCTTTGCGAGGCTGGAAGGGTGCCGCTTCGTCTTCTGCATTTCCGCGCCAGAATTCTTCTTCTCGAGTTAGTGGAGAACGGTCAGTGGTGATTGTGAGAGATTGGAGGGCAGGTTTGGAGTCTTGAATTGTTTTGAAAAAATCTGCCCAGGTGTATGGATGAGCGGCTGAGATGTCTGGGCCTGGAGGAGAGGTTGTTAGTGCGAGGCTACGGTGTAGACGGACAATGTTCGTGCAAAGTCAATATGATCTTCAGGACTTTGACTTACTTCCAAAGCAATTTGTCAGTGTGAGCGATTCGAGCTGCTGACTGTGACTCTTGATCAGATTCGCAAGCGCGGGATCGATGAAGAAGTTTTCCATGACGAGATGTTTGAGCTTCGGCATAGCATCATGCCGGATAGGCGTTGGAGAGTGATGGAAGTTTGGTTCCATGCCAATGGGATTCTGATCGTCTGCAATGAAGGTTACACGTTCAGCGGAATCGAGGTGTCCAAAGAAGAACTGATTCATTTTCAGAATGAAGTCATCGTAGCCTGGTTGAGTATTAGAATGCCACCCAGCGCCGTTGTCGCCTCCCCAGAGCTCGATGTTGAAGTCCTTGATATTGTGAAGGAAATCTCGCCATGCCTGTGTGTAGAAGGTCGAGCATCCTCTCGGAACAACCTCGCAAAGTCTGAGTGTCTTCATGCCCTCCCTTGTGGCGAGTATCTGGTATGCTTCATTCATGGTGCCGCGCCAGGAAGCATTTTGCTCCTCCTCGAAGACATCATCTGCCGTCTCGGGTTCTGCGTGCATGTAAATCGTCCCTCCTTCGTCCCAATCGGTGCCGTCGAAGTTGTCTGCCGCTATAACAGTGAAGTTGATATCAGACACGTTGTGGCATAGCTGGCCACTAAGTATCTCTTTCGCGAGAAGCGTCAGGCAATTCAGCTGAGAATTGTTGTCTTGATTTCCTAGAGAGCCTTCACTTTCGTTCAATGAATTTCCGTCATCCATGTCGGGGAGTAGGTGAAGATCGAAATTTAGCTTTTCCACATGGCGGCCGTACTTTTCAATCACGGCTTTGAGAACATCTTCATCTTCTTTGCGGTTGGTGACCTTGAGACAAGCGAACAACACTGGTTCCAGAAACTTGTGCAAGCGCGAATTGGTCAAGCTGAGGGATTTGTACGAATCGAAAGTTGAGTACTCTGTAACGCGGAGCAATAGTTCTGCAGGAAGGTCGAGTAAGAGAGACATTGTGGCGATTTGAGAAAATTTGAAGAATAGGCAATTCGAGAATGCCAAAGCGAGGTCTTAAGTAGCTTCAGCATCCAGTATGCCCTTCATCTCAGCCGCAGGCAGCCAATGTCTCCACTTTGCAGGAATTGGCCAATGAGCGTTAGCATGACCTGCCGTTGTTACCTAGAGGGTATGCTACAGTGGAAATAGCAGGATCAGCAGCACAGTGAAGTCCAGCGTTGGCCAAAGGATGGAGCAGCTCTTCGTCGCTCCCCTCTCGCCCTCGTCCCTCGGTGCTCTGCCACCTACCGAGTATCGGCCTTGGACACGGAGGATGAATTGGAGAAAATCTGCAGTCAGACATTAGTTGGTCATCTCTCCGCCTTTGTAATCCGATTCAAATCGGTCAGTGGGCAAGCTGATGTGTCTCGACGAAGGCACGATGCAACTTGATGGGTGTTGCAAGATCGGACGTTGTGATGCGTGAAGAGGGAAGGGACGTGCCAGGATGGAGCGGGCCTGGATCCGGCGCTAAGTAACGACCTAGGGGGTGACTTCTGTAATCGACAAACGACGCGTGCCTCCGACAACACACAACCCATATAATTGCTGCCGGACGGAGAACGCGGCGGACATGGCACGAGTGTCATTCGGGTCGCGTGCCGGCAACGCGACATTCGGAGGATCGCATCGACAGGCACTCATCCATGGCCCCTACAATTCGCTCGACGAGCTCACGAATGCGCTGCAGCAGGAGTTTGAGACGGCACGACTGCACACGCAGTCCGCCAGCACCGCGCTTGAGCTGAGCCTGAGCCTCGATGCCGTGGTTCCTCTCGTGCGTCCAGGCATCGGACCGTATGCTGACGGCGGTGACCACGACCTGCCCGATGAGTTCAAAAATGGCCTGTACGAAACCCAGGGCGAGGCCGATCAGAAGCACCCGCGCGCGCCGTGCAGCGCCATCATCAACGTGATAGATCCGGATGCGAAGAAGATAGTGCAGAGGGCAGCATCGCGTGGGATTATGGCCGCCATCGAGGCGCTCGACGGCTTTCGATACAGCTTCAACAATGCATGGAATGCGCAGAATGATGAAGGTGCGCGCTTCTCCTTTATATGTCAGGATAGCATGCAGAACAAGGATAGACATGCCAATGGATACACGCGCGTCCTCAAACACCTCAAAGACCCCACAGGCAACGAGAGAGGCCCGCGTAAGCCAACGTACGACTGCAAAGGCAGCGTGAGCGTCAAGTTCAGCACCTCCAAGCAGAGCTGCGAAGTCTTCTACAGGCACAATGCGATTCACGAGACCGTCGCCGCGAGGAAGTCTGCACCGCGAACGCCAGGACGACCATCGAGAGTGCCTGGCGACTGGATGCGAGCGTCGAATAGCGCGCCACCATACGCACCGCGAGGCGAGCAGGATGATGGAGGCTTGTCCGCAATGCTTCAGGCGGAGACAGCCAGTTCTGCGCTTGCCATGGTAGACTCATCGCCGACTGTATCCCGACCTGCTCCGACGACCTCAAACATGGGAAGGCCTTTGAAACGCAAGCGCGAGGAGTTCGCGAGACCCAGACCCGCAAGCTATGCCGCAGATCAGTCTCTGTCTCTGGCCGATCTACTGAGGAGGAGCGAAACTGCGCGCGTTGCTCCTGCTCCACCCGGTAATAGCTATAACAACTTCCTTCAAGGCGCCGCCGCAGTTGCGTATGAGCTGCCATCATGGCAGAAACCACCCCCTTCAATAAATCGCCCTCCGGGTGGGCAGCCTTTTCCATTGCCCTACCAACCACAGACCAAAAGCACGCCAGCACAGCCTCAAACTCCAGTACAGCCAAGCAATTCTAGGCCACCCATGGCAGGGGGTTCGCAGCACTCTGGTCCCGGCCTTTATACAGTCATGAAAGTGAAAACCACACCCAAGTCTCGTTCATTACAACAAAGCTATCAAGCACCAATGAATGAGCAACTCCAGTCGAAGCCACAGGCCGTACTTGCTTGTACCAGCTGCAGAATAGCCAAGAGACGCTGCGACGAAGCCAGGCCAATGTGCGGCCTCTGTGTCAAGCTGAATAAGACAGAGTGCCACTACGAAGGGCCTCCTACACATGTGCCAAACGCGACAGGTGCTTCACAGCAGCAAGGAGTCGGTAATGGCCCTGCGCATCAACGACCTGCAGGACTCGCCCTGCCTTCGTTGCAGCCTGCACAAGGTCCAGGTCAAAGCAGTGGGGGTAAACAGACAGAGACAGATGTCACGCAAGGCGCTTCCCAGCATGTACAGTCTGCACAGCCGTCGCAGCAGGCTCCGGTCCCCATCGCTCCAATGCAGCAACAATCGCAACCTTCTTGGGACAACGAAGTCTCTACACAGCACACACCGTTAGCAAGCTGGTCGCAGGATCCGTCTTTGCAGCAGTGGCCATCACAGAGGTCTCCTCCGCTGCAAGCATGGGGTAATATCACCATGGCACAACAGCCCAGTCCAGATCCTTGGTATCCGAAGCGATAATGGAATGGCAACAGTACCAGTGTCGAGATCAATACGCGTGCAGTGACATGCCCAAAATCCAAAAGGAGTGTGCCTCGATCACGGTCTGACGAGCATTGTTTAGACGATGAGGATTTGTGACAGCCAGAAAGCGGACACTGAGTTTGTCTGGCTTTCTTGTCTCCCACCTGGCGGCACGCGGGTTTCTTCTTCGAAGCCTTCGCATGGTCTATGCTCTGCGCTCCGCTTGGAACCGCTTGTACGCGTACTCTCACAAGCATCACTTAATTCAGCATTTTGCCTGCTTAATTTTCTGCGGCGCTGACTACTCGCTGGAAACTGCTCGATCGAAGCTCTTGCGGACCCGAGAGGCTCTTCCAGATGCACATAGCTCTCTTATCGAACGGCGCTCGTGAGCTTGCCCGCTTTCAATAGCGTCGCTGATGTGCCAAAGTCACAAACGGTGCTGGCCCAATCACACAAGCGCATAATCACTTCATGAATCAAACGACTGTGCACTTCACATCGCCAAGACGGTAAGTAGAATATGTCATCTCTACCGTGCATCGTCCTTGCGAGTCTGACAGATGCGAGCTCCTCTTAAACAAGGGAGCTGTCCTTTCCATCCTCATTTGTTCCTCCTCATCGCAACATCTCAGCCATTCCTTCCAGCGGCCTGTTCGCTCACCATGAAGTTCTCGATCATCGCTCTCGCAGGACTGGCAGCCGCCGCTGCCCCGCCTGCAGACCCTCATGTGGTGCCTCACATGCACCACCATGTCAACCTCGAACGCTTCTCTAGCACCGACTGCGTAAGGGACACGGACGTTGGCGACAAACATACTCTCAAGAGAGGCGTATGTTACGAATTGCACAAACACGGGAGGACTGTTACCGCTGCCAGATCAAGCATTGAGCACAACCGCAAGAACCGAATCGGAACCACGGAGAACTGTCGCGTATATCTCTACACTGATGAGAAATGCAGGAAGAACGAGGTCCCGTAAGAACACCTTTATCTGCTGTGGTGTGTTAGTGAGTGCACGCTAATCAATCAATCATAGAACGGAGGACTTGTGGAACCACAGCAATCAATGTGGCAAGATCAAGCCCATCAAAGCTCGCTCCGCCATGCTCAAGTGCTGGAAGACCAGGGACGGCGCGCAAGACGGCGAAGCAATCATAATCGACGATGACAGCGACAACATCGACGTGCTCACAACAATCGTTCAAGGACCACAAGCCCAAACTCTCACTCTTCAACAACCCGCCGCTATCCAAAGCTTCAATGGCATCCTCTGGTTGTCTGGAGCTGCACCTTCGCAATCTCTCGTCACTGTCGCCGTCCCCGTTGCCGCTGCTCCTACTCCTCAAGCTCAGCCCGGAACCGTTCTTACTATTGAGCAACATCCACAACCACGACCTGTCACGACTATTGGTCCAGCGAACGCACGCACTACTATTCATGTTGTGCAGCAGCATGAGTCTGTTAGGGTCATCACACTGACGGTTCCTGTCACGAAGAATGAGGAAATCCACTGGACTACTGTCACCACTACCATGGGTCTTTCGGAGTTCTTGGCTAAGCAGACTGCTCATCCTACTGTTGCTCTTCCTCCAGCAAAGACGAACTAGGTTCTATATTGTGGCCAAGAACGATGTCAGCCAACACTAGGGCAGGATGGTCATTAGAAGAGTCTCATGCGCTCCTAAGATGGTCGGACTGATATTCAAGGCATCAAACGGGGAGGAGATGTATGCGACCCAAGTTGCAGACGCAAAAGTCAATTAATGTATAGTTTGCAAGGGGAGTCAATGAGCGAGGTAGTCTTTGGAGCCTTCCAACAGCAAGACACAAGAACAATAATCAACAGAAAATCACACAAGTAGAAGGCGGAAAACAGAAAAGACAGCGAGAGATAGAGATTCAATGTAGTTCACCACTCAATGCAGTGCCTTGCCATTTTGGCATCATTAACTTCCCTCCTTCTCTCCATCTCAATACTTTGCCACAGAAGGGAAACTTTTTGTGGTGCCGTCGTGCTCTTCCCGCCAGACGCAAAACTTTTTGAAGCTTCCAGTTGCTGAGCTCCATAGCTTCGGCCGTCCGCACGGTACCGGTAAGCTTTTCGCACGCTGAGAGCTGTGTCAATGTCTCCGCAGGCGATCCACGGGTCGCTCCAATGCTTTGCACTACTGAAGTCTGACTGGTCCGTCTCTCACTGGATCTTGTCAAAGGTGCATCGGCGGAGCGGTAGTGGGGAGCAAAGCTACTGATTCCAAAGCTGCTGAGATCGAATGCATCGGGTCACATCAATGGGAATGGGACCCGCAACACATGGAAGAGTGGAACGTTCAACGTAAGCTCAAGGAGTACACATCAGAATCATCTCGTTTTCGCATTAAACTACGACCCGTAGAGTTAGTTGAGCTTTCATCTATCAGTTGTCCGCGCCACCTCTCTCGGTATCGCTCTCCGCATCTTTTGGTGCTTTCCTCTCGATTCCCTTGATCGCATCGACGCCTTTGCTCGTCACAAACAAGAAGTGGGCCTCCTTGAAATTATCCACATGGTTGAAGAACCGACTAAACTCATTCTTCTCTTCTTCCTCTCTAAAGATTCGCTGATAAATCTCCCGTTCTTTGAACGCCTCGAGCTCCTTTTCATATTTGCCGAAATCGAGATTTTCGCGTCCGTGCTTCGAGGCTTGCAAATTGTTGTACGTATCAAAGACAGGACGTTCAAGCAAGAGGCCGAGACCAGGGACTTTGGGTATGGAGAATCGAGCTGCGGTGAAGGAGGCGTCCATTGTTTTGAGGTCCGCGCCTGCGCGGACAAGGAGGGTGATCATGCCGACCATTTTGCGGATTTGGTGCATCATGAAGCTCTGGCCGTGGACCTTGAGACTGAGCCATTCGGTCTTCTCTTCTTCGGGACCTTCGCCGATCAGGATGGGTTTGGGATTGACTTTGAAAGACTTGATGTGCCGTTTCACGCTGGGGTCTTTGAACGTCTTTTGAATCGTGTAGTTGTGGTAATTCTTGGTCCCAACGTATTTATTGAGTGCGTTCTGGATGCGCTCGATGCGCTTTGCGGGGATGCGATACTTGCGCTTGGCAGCAACGTATGCATTGCGCAGAGTCTTAGTTGCAGCTCGTAGCCGAAGCAGTCGCTCCATCTCTGCATCCGTGGGTTCTGGTGGCACGGGAATGTCTGGAGCAGGGTCGGCCGGTCGTGTAGGGTCTGCCTTGATCGTTGCTGCATCGTCTGCCGCGGCGATAACTTCGGCTTCGTCTGTTGTGATTCCATCTTGCTTCATCTCTGCAGGCACAGAAGAGGAAGCTTCAGGCTGGGTTTCGGAGGTGCTTTCTCTCGCCGCAGTCGCTGACTCCGGTCTGACCGCCGGCTCGTTGATGATGATCGCGGCGTCTTCGGTCTTCTCTTTCGCCGCTTCGGAAGCAGTATTAATTGTACTCCCAGCTTTGACAATAGGCTCCGCTTCTGCTCCTACTTCTGCACTTTTCGCGTTTGCTTCCTCTTCGCCTTGGAGCGCTTTAATCACATCCCACCTGATGTCCTCGTCGATGGTCTCCAGAATCGGTTTTATGTCTTCCTCGTCGATTTTCTCCCAGAATCCTTTGACCTCTTCTTGCCGCGCCTCGTATGCCTCGCGATCTCCGACTTCGTCTGCTGCTGACTCCAGCTGCTTCGCTAGCCAGCTACTCGTGTGCGGGGGCAAGAACGCATATGATGGCATCAGATACTCGTACCATCTGCTATCGCATGCCTGGTAACATGAGAAGCTTCCAATGGTTCGCTCAATGCCCCATACTCGAATTTGAGGACTCAGCTCCGCGTTGATCTTCTCAACAATGTCGTTGTCTTCCACGATCAACTTCAGACTGACCATATTTCCAGCCGCATGCACGCCTTTGTCTGTTCGTGCGCATCGCACAAGCCCACTTTTCTTGGGATCCTCAGCATTCGCTTTGCTAATTGCGCCAGCTCTGATGAAGGCCTGGAAGAGGTCGCCTTCAATGGTGCGCTCAGTGCCTGAGATTTGCATGCCCTTGTAGCCTGTTCCTGAGTAGCCGATTAATACAGCGACTTTTCGCTTGGGCTTCCTGCCCTCGGCTTTCTCTGCCTCGATCTCTTCTTTGGAAAATTCAATGCCTTGGCCTTTGATACCTTCGCGCTGTCGCTTCTTCTGGGCATCTTCGTTTTTCTGTCGCTTGTCTGGGTTGGACGCACTTGTCAGATGTCAGTTCGACTGGCACCGCTCTCTGCCAGACTTGCGATACGCACAAATAATCTGTCCGTCCCATATCTCCTTTCTTATTTCGGCGATTGTCATCAAACTTGCCCTTCTTTCCATGTCTGACGCTGCTGTCGTTCCAATTGCCCTTGCGCTTCCTGTCCTCGCGCCTGTTGTCTGATCTCTTGTTCTCGCGATGCTCGCTGGAGCTCTCACTAGGCTTGCGGTCATCCTTGGAAGTGTTGCCCGCGGCATCGTCGACTGTCTTGCCAGCATCCTCGAGAATGGCTGCAGAGTGCTCCATGATTGTCGGACGCTGGACATGAATATTGTCCGCAAATGAATGGATGTTCCAAAGTGGTGCAGTTGCGGTGCAGTCATGTGAAAATCGACGGCTGAGCTAAGCTTCATACCCCAGTCGGCCGGTTCCGCGGGCCATGCAAGTGTGGGTCCGGATCGATCTTGCCGAACTCTGCCTGCAGCTGCTGGGCTGTGATTCTGGAATGTCGCTGGAAGCAGTCGCTCGCGCTCTCTTCGTTCCTGCATCAGCACCGCTTCACTGCGCCGTGTTGACAAAACCGACCCCGCCGCTCTTTCGTCTTCTGCACAACCAAACATCGCCTTCAGAACATCCGTCCACCACGCACCCATCCCACAGAAACAGAGATACTGCCAACACTACCACCACTGCTTCACTGATTCCCGTCACCATGGCCGACCTTGCTACGGAGCTGATTCGCACTGTGTCGCGTGCCTTCTATACCACCGACCATATCCTGGTTGTTGATGCGCTTATGAAGCACTCGACATTGCAGGACACCGATTTGGCCCACGTCCTTGGTACCCAGGTCAAGCCGCTGCGTAAGGTCTGTGGCCGGCTGAGGGAAGACGGCCTAATCGCTGTGCAGTCTCGAGCCGAGCGCCGCACTGACGGTACAGGCGGCTACTATGGCGGTGCACCGCAGCAAGGAAAGGAGCGATTGACGAATCGCGACTGGTATTACATCAACTACCACCGTGCAATAGACAGCATCAAGTTCAGACTGCACAAGTTGAGCAAGCACATCGAGTCACAAGGCGCGTCGACTACCGAGAAGAAAGATCTTCGATGCTTAACAAAGGGATGCGGGAGATCGTATACTGAACTCGAAGCTATGGACAATCTTGACCCAAGCACCGGCTCTTTCCTTTGTGCCAAGTGCGGTGCAGCACTCGACCCTGTGGACGAAGAGGAGCGCGCCAACGAAAATGAGAGCATGAAGCGGATGAACCAACAGTTTGCCAAATTAGTTGAGCTCATGCAGAAAATTGACGCTGCTGCCGTACCGGAGAATGACTTCGAAACTGCATTGAGCAAGCAGATGCCAATCGAGAAGACTGACGCTCATCCTGGTACGCGCACTGAGATTGTGGACGTGCCAAATCGTAACCTGCAAAGCACCAAGGGCCTTGAAATCAAGCCTGAGAAGATCGCGGTCGAGCTCAAGGATGATGAGGACGTTAAGCGCGAGAATGCCGCAGCAGAGGCACGAGCTAAGAAGGAGAGAGAGGCAAGACAGAATGCCCTACCGGAATGGATTTCAAAGTCTACGATCTCCGGAGACATCACAGCTGTCGGCGCCAAAGAAGAAAAGCAACGTCTGGAACGCGAGGCACATACTGGTGGTCTGCCGAAGGACGATGAAGATGACAAGAAGGTCGTTAAGGGCGATAGCAATGACATGGACGCAATCTGGAAGGAACTTGAAGCACTGCAACAGAAAGAGGCCCAACTCCGGAAAGCCGAGGAAGACGAGGAGGATGATGATGACGACGAGGAAGAAGACGAGTTCGAGGACGTCGAGGGTGTCGCCGGCACGCCTGCAGCTAACGGTACCAACAATGGCGCTACCAGCACAAATGGCGCGAACACACCAGCGAACGTGGACAGCAGTAATGCTACTGAAGACGAACGTGATTCGAAGCGCGTGAAAGTATGGGCGGCTTCAAGCAGCTCTGCTCTTCCAAACGGAGCCAAGACCCCAGCACAGGACACTCCAGCTGCTAGTGACGCGGACGACGATGATGAGTTGGAGTTCGAGAACGTCTAGGAGCCTTTGAGGAAGAAGTTCTTTCCTAAAGGAACACTTTTCCCGCCTTGCACACCATCACTATCTCAGTCGGCCGCAAGAAGCCCACGCCCCGATGGCTGGGGCGGAGTCTATGCCCCTTATCAGTTTTCGGATGACCGGAAAAGCTCTGCAGACCCATCTGATCTCGAACCTACCCCAATTCGAGGCCCAAACCCACAGCCGGACGCCTCGCAACCCGATGGCATCACGAACGAATATACAAATGGTTACACAAATGGTCACGTAAGTGATGATACGGAGGACGACGAAGAAAATGGTACAAGTCGTATGAGGTTCTGGGACGACCTCACCCCGGAACAGCAGGCCCGCCTCTCACGAGAAGAGGACAAGTGCCAACCTTGCATTGATGCCGAGGCCATGTGTTTCTGGTATATCGGCGGACCTCGTCACCCGCCCTGCTACCGCTGCGCTGAAGAGATGGCGGAACACTGTCGTGTACCGGAGGCGCGATGAACTCACTCTTTGATCACAGCACCGGACGTGGCTTCATGTTTCGGGGAGCCTCCGTTTTAAAAGCGTTTTCATTCGTAGCACAGAACAACACGTTCACCAGAGTATCGACGCGAGAATAGCGTTATCGCAAATATAGCCACGCACTCGTTTGCGCAATGCATGTTTATGCACAGTCAAATGCGTCTTTCTCTTTGTTCCCCTGTGCTTCTCATGTTGTTTCGGTCGCCGGCGCCGAAAGCTCGAAGCTTGTGTGACCCTGTGGCTGTGGCTGCTTCACTCGTACTCGACCTCCCATGACCTCAACCATGTGCATGCTGTAAACGTTCTCCTCCCCAGCGCCTCATGTCCAGCTCGTCGCCGCATCGACATGGCGAGAATCCCGCCGTAGCTTCGTCCAGCCGCACGTCACCCATCGATCACGACGATTCGGAAGATGGGTTCGACATCGCCGACGATGAACTTCTCGCCGACGACCCACTGCACGAGCGCAATGGCGGCCTAGACAGCGGGTAGATTGCTCAGACCTTTCACACGCGACACACAAATAACACGACGCGCAGCATCACCTTCAAGCGCCCTCCGAAGCCCACCTCGAAGCCGTCTTTCGCATCACGTTTCTTCTCCAGCTCGCCTTTCAAGTCCAACGACGCACAAACTCCCTCCTCCTCTTCCTCCTCTCCTCCGCACCGCAATGGCCGCTCCGCGAATCCCACGCCGAACACGATCCTATCGTACCTCAACCAGAGTGCCGACGCAGGCGCTCACCTCCATCATGATGTCAAAGACATGAGCACGCTCGACTGGTATGTCGAAGGACCCGGTCGCCGCGTCGGCTACGATGACTTGACTGCCATCGACTGGATCTATGAATACAGCAAAGAGCGCACGCGTCTCGCGCATCTCAGCGCCAACAACCCAGGGCTCGTAGGCCAAATTCGGCTGTTGGCTGACAGTGCGCAAATATGGCTCATTCTCGTCTGCACAGGTCTGGCAGTCGGTGGAATAGCAGCTGCGATTGACGTCACGAGTGACTGGCTGGGCGATATGAAAACAGGCATGTGTACGAACGTGGAAAATGGAGGCATGTTCTATCTGAATAAGGTGTTCTGTTGTTGGGGAATCGAGAGCTACGATAAGTGTCCTGATTGGCGCACATGGAGCGCGATGATGGGAGTGGGGAACAAAGGCGGAAGCTACATTATTGAGTATGTGACTTTTGTGTTGTTGAGTGTGGTGTTTGCGACGGCCGCAAGTTTGCTGGTGAACCGGTACAGTCAATATGCGAAGCAGAGTGGAATTCCGGAGATCAAGACTATGCTCGGAGGCTTTGTGATCAGGCGATTTCTAGGCACCTGGACGCTGGTGGTGAAGAGCTTGGGACTGGGCCTTGCTGTTGCATCGGGAATGTGGTTGGGAAAAGAAGGGCCGCTTGTGCATGTTGCGTGTTGCTGCGCGAACCTGTTCATGAAGCTATTTGAGCCGATCAATCGCAACGAAGCGAGAAAGAGGGAGACGCTGAGTGCTGCTGCGGCGAGTGGCATCTCCGTGGCTTTTGGTGCGCCTGTTGGAGGTGTTCTGTTCAGTCTCGAACAGCTGAGCTACTATTTCCCGGACAAGACAATGTGGGCCAGCTTTGTTTGTGCCATGGTCGCGGCTGTGACGCTGCAGGCCTTTGATCCTTTTCGAACGGGACAGCTGGTGCTCTATCAGGTTACGTATCACAGTGGGTGGCACACTTTTGAACTGCTGCCATTTGCCGTGATCGGAATCATTGGAGGTCTATACGGTGCGCTGTTCATCAAATTGAATATGCGCATTGCCGCTTGGAGAGCGTCGAAGAGCAATCCGTTTCTTTCAAAGCCAGTTCAGGAGGTCATGGTTGTGGCACTGGTTACAGCCCTGATCAGTTTCCCAATCACCTTCTTGCGAGCACAATCTAGCGAGCTGGTCGAGCATTTGTTTGCAGAATGCCAGGACATCAAGGACGATTATCTGGGACTATGCAAGTCTGGAGTGGCCAATACTGGAAACATCTTCATCTTGCTTATTTCCGCAGTGATTGGTTTCATTCTAGCGACCATCACCTTCGGGCTCCAAATACCAGCTGGCATTCTCCTACCGTCCATGGGCGTGGGAGCTCTGTATGGACGCGTTATCGGGCTGATAGTCGAGGTCTGGCAGCGCGAGCATCCCGGGTTTATTGCATTCGCCAGCTGTGAGCCAGACGTGAAGTGCGTCACTCCTGGAACCTATGCAGTAGTAGGTGCAGCGGCGGCTCTGGCTGGCACGACGAGGATGACGGTCTCGATTGTTGTCATCATGTTCGAGCTCACCGGAGCCCTAACTTACGTCCTGCCTATTATGATAGCAGTCATGTTATCAAAATGGGTCGCTGATGCCTTTGGAAAGAGAGGTATCTACGAGTCTTGGATCCACTTCCGTGGCTATCCATTTTTGGACAACAAGGACGACACTCCTGTCCCTGATGTGCCTGTGTCGCAGATCATGACACGATTCGACGACTTGGTTTGCATTACCGCTACAGGCCACACAATCGAAAGCTTGCAGGATCTGCTCCAAGACCACCGATTCCGCGGATTTCCGATCATACAGGACCTCAGAGAAGCCACACTGTTAGGGTACATCTCTCGGGCTGAACTGGAGTTCGCACTCGACTCAGCTACCTCATCTGCAAGGAACTTGCCAACCAGCACAGAGTGCTTCTTCGCACACCAGCCTCTCGCGGATCCCACTATCACTCTCGACCTTCGACCATGGATGGACCAGACGTCTATCACTCTTCGATCAAACAGCACTCTTCAGCTGACAAATGAGATGTTCCAGAAGCTCGGTCTGCGATATATCATCTTTGTCGACCGAGGAAGGTTGGCAGGACTCTTGACGAAGAAAGATCTCTACTACGTGCTTAACGCCGGCGAAGAGAACCGCGTCGGCAGTGGAGCCGGTGCACTGAGGGAACAGGACGAAGACAGAGAAGACCAAGCGGGACTGCTTGGTCGCGGACGCGAAGTAAGAAGCAGTTGGAGCGATATCGATGGCGCAGATGTACAGTATGGCGGGAGAGAACCAGGATAGATTGGACTGTTTATAGACTATGCTGTGCATATGTGATTGAACGATTAATTTCTGCTTGTGAAATCCTGCCGTGTCGATTGGTCCTGCCCTATTGCCAGACAGGTGACAGTCATAGTCCAAAGGAGACTTTAGTCTGCATTCAATTTGTTTTCATGCTGTTTCGCAAGATGGGTACCGTAGACCCCATCTGAGCACCTCCCTCTAGAGCCTGAACATTTCAATCATACTTCCCGGGCGCTTTCCTGCCAGATCTCGTCGTTCTCGTCATTTCTACAGGCTGTGCAACAGCAACATCATCATTATCATCATTTCCCACACTCTTCTTTGCCTTTCCAGTCCTTGCCTTCTTCTTAGGTTTCCCAGCTTCCTCCTCACCACCCATATCATCCTCAACCTGAACATCCTCCAAACCCCTCTTCTGCGGCACAGGCGTCTCCCCCTTTCCCAACATCTCCACAAAAGCCGCAATCCTCTTCGCCCTCCCCTTCTCCGTCTTCAACGCCGCCAATCGCATATAAATCACATACCGATTCTGGCGGTTCAAACTCTCCCACGTCTTCTGCGCTTTAGGGATTCTCACCACTTCATTCAGGAAGTCCTGTGGCGCTTCCGCAGATTTTGAGCCTGCATATGCTGCTTCCCAGCGACCATCACGTTTCGCTGCTTCGACTGCTTCGCGGCCGGAAGCGTGCATGCGATTTTCCTCTTCGAGACGTGCAATGAGGTTTACGTTACGTTGCGACCAGGTGCTTTTGGGGGTGCGAGGTGTGAAACGTTGGGAGAAGGTCGCTTCGTCTTTTTTGCGGGCTTGGCCGTCGATGAAGCCGAAGCAGAGGGCTTCTTCGAGGGCTTGTTGATAGGTCAAAGTTGTAGGGGTTGTGGTGCCTTTCTTGGCCAAGGTGAGCCAGACGCCTGGAGAGCTGGGGTGATGTTTGAGAAGCCATTTGCGCCAGAGGGTAGCATTGGCTACTGTGAGGACGGGAAGTTCGAGGGGCATTTTGAGACTCTCGCAACACGGCTTCTTCGCATATTGGTTCTTGAGGAGTGGGATTTGAGTACGGCAGAGAGTTACGAAGTCGAAGTTCGGGATTGGACCGATATCACTCGAAGCCGTCTAGATTTTTAGCACGCAATGTGATTTATCGTAATGTACACGACAGAGCCACATTGTGAAGGCAGCATATTGCCGGAAGCATGAACATGTTGGTAGCAGCCGTTCGACGTTGCCCTGGGTGGAGCGCGGAGCGCGAGTTGTTCCGCTCCGACAGGTTTGTTGTCATAGCGCAGCGCACGGTGAGCGAATGGCTCCTCCAGGCAAATCCGTCGTTGCCAATACAGTACCATCAACTCCGACAACAATATGCCGTGGACATGTGTCTCCTTCAGAGTTCCATTGCGTGCTCAACGCGCTAATGGTCTCGTCTGAATTACTCATACCATTTCGAGCTTACGAAATTCGACCTCACTCAGATCTCACTCCTCCTGTTCAAGAGCTGTATTGCAATCACTTCTCTCAAGATCGCTCGACAAGGGCCATGGCTTATTGGAGGGTGGATTCTATGGTACATTGCATGCACTCATATCGGCGACAGCCCAAATGAATGTCACTTGCGGTGAGATTCTACTGTCTGAGGCCGCTGAGCGATATCTCGAAGCACAAGGACGACTGCTGAGCATTGTAGAGACATTGTGCAATATGCTCGGATGGCTACAGGCCTCTGTTATTGATCTAATGCCATCAGGTGACCATCTACCAATGCAACTTTTAGATCGTCGAAGGTAGCAGATACCTCAGCGGTCAGTGTAGAACCCTGGTTCCCAGGCTCGAGCTTCTTCTGCTGGCACTGCTTCACAGCCTCCAAGACCTTCGAAGAACCTTTTGAAGTCTCGTTGACCCCAAGTACCTCTTCCCTCCAGATTCTACGATGGAGTTCGGGGAAAAGATACACGCCCTCTAATGGAGGCTCGTAATCGATTGCTCTCCACACCCATTTCTTCTCCAGCGGCGAGAACAGATTCCTCACACGAACACTGATTTCGAGGAATAGTCTCCACTGTTCAAGGTATGTCGAGAGAATGGCATCGATTTCGTCTTGTTTCACGTCGCCAGAAGCTCTCTCATCGATGCATGCAGAAACCTCTCGGCAACGAGCTCGGATCGCCTGTTGTATACTGCGGTAAAGTCCAGGCTCTCGTTGCTCTCCGCGGTGGGGCCTACAATAGGCCTGTACTGTAGAGTAGATCTGGAGGTACGCTGTCTGATTTAACACCAATTGTTGTTGTTGCTCATCGCGCCCTGTCGCATAGATCTCGGAGATGCGCCCTTCAATCCAGGCAAAGGTCCGCTCGGGATCCTTCGCGGACTCTGCTGGCATGGGAGGTTCGGGAAGCTGCATTGCTGAAGTCTTTGAATCGTTGATCTTGGACATTGCTGATTGCACACTGGGCGAAAGAATACCCAATATTATATTCTCATAAGAGACCACAGATGTCGACTTCGTAAGTTCAATGGCTTTTAGTCTAACCTGACGCATACCACGAAAGTTTGGAGGCATGGCGTCAGAAACATCAAAATCTGTGCTGAAGCCCGATCAACAACCGCCCTGTGTTGCAGATCAGAAGCTAATCCTGGCTCCTGGCGTCTACGTGGATCCTACAGTCATTCCTGCGGCATTTGTGCAGCAGTGCGGCGCAGTACATGCATCGAGTCAAGCGCCAACTCCTGCAGTACGGCTGGAGTGTCGTGTATTCTCTCGTCACTGAATCGATCGGGTATCGCACTATCGACACTGTTTCCATCGAAGAAGCCTTCTTGTCCGATAATGCCAAGCTATATGTGAGAAAGACACGGAGTGTTCATTCCACTCGACTTCGTTGCCACCGAATGTGTCATCTGCGATAGGACGCACGATACGTAGGATTGAAGGGGGCCTGTGCTAGAAGCCGTTGTTGGCAGACGACAGTCTCAATTGGATTGACGGGGCAGTGCATGAGGTGAAGCATGAGTCACAGAAGGACGGCTGCTGGTCCTTCCGAAAGCTTCGTAAATTCGTTACGCTGGAATTGTTGAACATAGCTGCAACTAAGCCCAAGAGAAGTGCTCCATGTGCAGATAGATCTCTTTCGATCCGCCTCTGAGTACCGCCAGCTGTTCCTCAGCAACAGCGTTCGACACATCATTTTGCATGCTCAGCGGTCCACAAACGAAAACACCAAGTTGGCCGTTCGACGATCTTTGTGCGTTTTCTGATCGGATCAGAGCCGGTAGATCAGGCCGACTGTCCAAGTTTTGCACGTTCACCAGCCTTCCAGAGTTCGATGATGTGTCGGACTCCGAAGCAGATGTTACAATGTTCTGCGTGGCAACTTTCTCCGGACCGTCCAACTGCTGCAGGAACTGCCCGTTGGATGGAACGCTTGCCGACCTTTCTTGAGCTCCAGTGTAGTATACTTCAATTGTCAGACCCTCTGGCGCCTTCTCAAGACCGTGCTCTGCCAAAACGTCACGAACAGCGGATTGAAACCATTCTCTCGTTGCAATATCCCTCGTTGCAAGCACAATCCTAGCACGAAGTGGCGCGGCGGCGGCCACTTCTTCTGAGGCTGAAAGTGGCTGTCGAAGCAGAAAGGCACTCAGCAAAGGTAGTATCCAGCCAGCGCCAGATCCACCAGCGATGATAAGTTGCTCGGGACATGCCACCACTTTCTGCATGTCCATTCCGCCATAAGGTCCGTCCAGAAGGACACGCATAGAGCTGTTGGGATGTGTCTCAGCGAAATGAGCCAGGCGTGCGGTAGTGCCGCCACGAGGCCGGATGTAGAGCACCAGTTCCGACGTCAATTTCTGATAAGAACTCCCGACCACCGGCAACGAACAAGCTGTGAAGGGATGATTCGTTGATGCATGGACTCCAAGCCCCATGAAACGGACAAAGAAGTGCTGACTGATCCCCCATGTCGCGGTAGTGGGTATGCGGACACAGATGAAACCGTTCGATGATAGACTGATGTTTGCCCGATGTCCCAACCCATGCTCGAAGTAGAGACGAGTCTGTCTGTGCAGCCAGCTTAGCGAGAAGAGCACGCTCGTTGCAATGAAGTAATCCCACGAGGAGAGTGTGTGATCGCAATGGAAGAAGAGGAACAGCATAAACACGAGTGCCGCCACGAAGTGTGAGAATTTGAACCATTCGTAGCTCAGGCTCCTAGTGTTGACTATCAGCAATGATCAGATAGACTTCTTCATCGAGATTGACTCACCGCAGCGGACTCAACGAGGCAAAGGTCAGCCAGCCTTGGGCGACGAGAGCGACAACACCTGTCCAGTAGAAGACAAGTGTATTCCAACTCTCCACCATGGTCCCGGTCTTGATGTTGTATATGATGAATGGGAAAGTATGCACAAGTGCGGTCATAAAAAAGGCGTAGGAGATCCATCGATGGAAGACCTGCAGCTTTTCATGGCTCACGCCCGTCACCAGTGTGATAAAATTGCTCTTTCCTGCTGTCGCGAAGACGAAAGGCATACACGCAAGGGACAGCCAGCCTGCCCTGGTCGCGATCGGAGGCGAGCTTCCAAACTCCGCGGTGTCCGGCCAGTAATATGGTTTCGGTGCGAGCGTCATGCACATGAAGTAGATGAAGCCGATAGCACCAAGAATGAGAAGACCGAATGGTGCTGAGTTCCAATCCAGAGCATTAACCCGATACGACTTGTAAGTTAGCCAACGATTGAGTGCGGCGACCTTTCGACCTAGCTTCGATTGTTTAATACCGTGCGACGCGAACTGATCCAGCAAATAGGCCACGGAGGAGAGGATAATGACTGCGAGGAAGAATGCGACGGTCGGCAGCGCGTATCTGTGATCGGCTTCATACCTGAGAGTCGTAAGCTGGGTTGTCTGCAACGATAGATCTTGATGAACAATACCAAAACCTCCAGTATCCCTGCTGGTACTCGCAAAGCTGAGTATCGTTGAGTGAGCACTCGTACGCGCGGTATGTCTCGCTCAATGGCTTGTCCAACCAAGGAGTCCCCATGTGCATCATTTCCTCCATCTCGATTGATGCCGTCGACGGACGCCGCCGGGGGTAGATTTCCAAGTGTCAGATGGCCTGCTTTGCGAGGTTCTAAATAACGATCTTTGAGATCAAAACGACTGGCGCCGAAGGACGGCCTTGAGTTGGCGAACTTGCTCAGGGCTGGAAGACCGGCACGAGATCTGGCCCTCCAGTTCACGCCACCTCGCGTGGCAGACTATCAGCTCAAGCAATCACAAGCCCTGGATTAGCAGAAGTTCATCTGGGCGTGCTGGGACACAGTGCGTGGCAGAGGTGTGGGGGCATCGCAAAGTTGAATGTTACTGCTTGTGGTTAGCTCCAGCTTCCGAAGGATGCAAAAATGAGCAAGTTTGCTCACGTTTTATGTTCCAACCGAGCCCCCATTGGACACTCGCACTTTCTGTGGACCGCCACATGGCGACCCTGCGTGCATCTGTTCTCTAGTACGCCCTTATCGCTCGTGGGAGCTTGTCAATGAGAAGCAACAAGTCTTGACTCTGCACTGCTTGCGTTTGACCAGCTTCTTGGCCACCTTTATTAGTTTCAAAAGTCGTTCACGAACAACAAAACAATTGATTTGTTCGAGACAAAGGAATCGATCATGGACATGTCAAGCATGGACATGTCGATGAGCGGCATGGATATGCCCACAGCAACATCGATGGACAGCATGGCCACCTCCACCGCTACGGCCTCCTCTTCCGACATGTCAAGTATGCATTCAAGCATGACAATGGACATGTCCCACATGATGATGACCTTCTTTACATCAACATCCACGGCGCTTTATTCGAACAGCTGGACACCGGCGAGCAAAGGCCAGTATGCAGGAACGTGCATTTTCTTGATCGGCCTAGCTGTGGTTTTCCGGACTCTGGTCGCCGTGCGATATCGTTTTGATGCCCTCTGGATCCGTGCAATACGGAAACAAGATCCGGCAATCTTGCGAAAGAAGACATTCATAAAGTCAGATGCTCGGCCTGCTCGACGACCTTGGAGGATTAATGAAGCGGCAACTCGCGCCTTCCTCGACACTGTCCTCGCTGGCGTAAGCTATTTGCTGTGAGTCGCCGCTGTGACGCGCGAGGCCTTCCAGACTAACCCTTCGGCAGTATGCTTGCAGTGATGACAATGAATGTAGGATATTTCTTGTCAGTTCTCGGAGGTATATTCTTGGGCAGTTTTGTGATAGGCGGGCCAGAAATTACCGCAGGACATTGAGGATCTGGCTTCCGAGGTCAAGAACTCGGCCTTGGTCGCATGCATGTCTAATTCAATTGTGTAGATCTTGAAAACAGATGCGAGACTGGGGCGAAAACATCTACGATAAGCAGTGCTGCCGGTCTGGCGACCGCTGCTGCATACCTTGACAGGACGTCCGGAAATTCTTCTGTCTCCGTGCAGGTCGAGGCATATCAATCCTTCGCCTCCATTTGCCAAGCTAAATTAGGGCGTATACTTTAGTCACTTATGGTTGATGCTCTCCGGATCGTAGTTGCAAAATTGCGCTCCCTGTCCTACGTGCGCCGGACAGAACACCCAAACAAATTAGTACCGGGGTTCCTGCCTCGTGTGGTCCAGACAGCGTCTCTTGAAGATACGCCTCATCAGACTTAGGGGCTGTCAGTCCAGCGAGGACTCACACGTAGTCCAGATAGGCGAGCGCGGTCTACGAAGATTAGTTGGATTAGTGATAGGAAAGGACAGCCCTCAACTTGCCGCATCTTTCGTTATCGAGCAAGAGCCGCCCTGTAATGAAATCCCGTAGCCGACCACCTATCCGCGCGGACGCCCCATCACACCATGATCCAAATGCCATGACAAAACAAATGTTGACTGAGCAGACGCAGAACCCGAAGTGTCAACAGCAACCACGACTGGACGTCTGGCAAGCTAGGCTTCGTGTAAGGATGCGACCTTCCCAAAGAAGCAGTCGCAGCCGAGGTAGCATTGAGTTTTGGCGGGCGCAAATGGAGACTCACTTCACCGTTTCTACTGTACATCGAAGGGCGTGAAAAGCTAGCTGGCTCGTGCTTTTGACATATTGCTCATCCCTGACTGGTCCACAGTCTGCTGGGGCTATATCTAGCAGATAGAACGCAGTATCAGAGCCATCGAACAGCAGCACAGGAAGTTTCGGCAGCTTGACAATTTCGCAACCTCGGGAACTGGATTTGGGACATTCACAATGGGATTTTACGCACCAGACGAGCGCAGCAAAGCAGGCAGGTTGCCAAAACGAAGTAAGCAGTTCATCCGAAGTTTTGCCTTCTGTATAGCTCAATGCAGACGCTGACCTCAGTAACAGTGCAATACGATGCCGAGCTAGTCCACAGCATTCTCAATGAGACCCCCATCCTACATGTCTCATTCAACGCACCTCCCAAAGACGGCCCACAATTTCCTACAATTCTCCCCATGCTAGGCGCAGTCGCCACCTATGGATCTGATGAAGAGCCCTCAATCTACCTCCATGGCAGTTCAGTCGCAAGACTATTCCGAATGACCAATGGCTCCGAGATCCCGCTCTGTGTCTGCGGTTCAATCCTGGATGGCTATGTGCTCGCCCTCTCACCCTTCCACAACAGTTGCAACTATCGAGCTGCGGTTGCTTACGGATATGGAGCCATGGTCGAGGACTCCGCTGAGATCGATTTTGCATTGCGATTGATCACAAACAACTCCATACCCGAGAGGTGGGAGAATAGCAGGCAGCCGCCGACCAAAGCAGAGCTTCAATCAACCGGAGTGCTCAAAGTGCGAATCGAAACTGCTTCTGCGAAAGTGAGAGCTGGAGGGCCCAGTGACGATAAAGCCGATTTGGAGAACAGCGAAGTGACTGAGAAGACCTGGATCGGAGTGGTTCCAACATATCTGACCCTGGGCGCACCTATTGCAGGAGAGTTCAACCGGGTGCAACGGTTTCCAGAGCATCTTGATGATTGGGTACAAGATGTGAACTCATTGAACGAGCAGAGAGCAATCGATGCCGTCGACGAGAGCGGAGGTGCAGACTAGGCGTGCCAGCTGCGTGAGCAAGGGCTGGTCGAAAGCTGGCGCGTGAAGATGGAATGCGGAAAGGACTTCTTTCCCAAGCGCGTTGCCTCTGATTTAGCGCTCGATGGAGGATAGGAGGCACCCATCGGCGTTCTGCGATAGCTCGAGCATATGCAAGAACATCGACACGATCTCCCGTTTTCTGTCCGACTCGTTTTGTACGACCGAACAAAGCGACAAGCAGCTTTGGAAAGTTTTGGGGCTCGTAAAGTCTCGGATCCAGGTCGAATAGCTGCCCGTCCCATATTTCGTCGGCGTGTTGTATGAAGTGTGCAAGACCGAGCCGATTGCACTTCCGCGCTAGCAGGTTGATATTTTTGGTGGAATAAGCCGGGCCGAACAGTGTCCACATCTGCTTGAGCAGTACCTTTCGTACGAGAGCTGGAGTTGTCTGCATCTCAGGCTTGTGGAGACCTTCCTCATTGAGTTTCTTGAGCAAAAGAATGCCGCGTGCCCAAGTATGGCTGTGTCCAGTCTGTGAAGAGTCTGTTGCGGTCAACAGCTTCTTGGTGGTAGCGCGCCGGAAGCCCCAGACGATCAATGCACCACGCATCGAAGAACTGAATATGGTCCACAGAGGAACATTAACGTTCACCTTCCTACCGTTCTCAAGCGTAATCGTCCGATATGATTTCGGTCTGGTCCGGTAGAATTTTGGCAGCCAATGTACAAGTTGTTCCAACTCTTCCCACTTTTGCAACATGCCATATCGCTTCATTAGCTCGATCCACAGGTATGGCCGAACTTCGATACCGCGTTCTGCTGCGTACATACTTGCGTTGGTCACGAATTGTAAAGGTGGCACACCCAAGTACTCATGGAGCATGTCCTGCGGCGGAGCATGGCCAGGATTGCGTTCTGGGAGCAGGTAGCGATACATGGATGCCAGAGTGCTTCTCAGGATGACGATGTCAAGTGCCTGTATTTGCTGAGTGGTATCTGCAACCAGACGGAATTGTCGGTGTTTGACGTGGTGCTGCAAAAGGCAGTTCCATGCCCTGGCCTGTGCTACTCCGCCCCTAAGAGAAAGTCCTAGCAGAGTCACCTGCGCATTTACCAAGTCTCCGGTCTCCAGGAACGAAGCGAGGAGGGCTTGCTGCGTCGCTGAGTCCTCGAAAGCTTCGGGATGTTCGTCGCTGGCCAGTAAAGCCTCGTATAGATTTACTGGTCCCTCTCTGGCAAGCTTGATCAGGAGTCGGCAATATATGGCATCGCTGATCTCTAATTCCATGTCTTGTAAATTTTTGAGCTTCAAGTCAAATTCAAATGCAGAGCCGACTCGAAGTGCGATCTCACGCATGGCCAGTGGTCCAATTCTGTCAACGCCGATAACTCCAAGACCGCTGACAATCATGTCCAGCGGGAATGCCCTCGTGGCGAACATTTTCGCGACAAAAGCATCGCTCACTTCTCGTTGCTTGATACCATGTACCTCTCCTACCAGCGTTGACATCGTGGCTCGAGTCATGGACGGAAGGTCAATTGACACGCCGTCCCTGGGAACAACAAAGTCGTCTTTCTCGCTACTTCGACGGTGAACCATGGGGAGGGACCTATTTCCATCACGTTCGAAGAGTTCTTGCACGAGCCGCATAGCAAATACTTCTGCTCCCGGCCCATCTCCATTCGACATGAAAAGCTTGTGCCACTGAAGGACCTGCTCTACGTCTCGTTGCTTGAGCAGCTCTGGTATGAAACAATCATACAGCTTGTGTGCTCTCCCTTGCTTTTCGTAGATGGCTCTGAACTCTTTGAAAGTGTCGCTCGCTGCGCAATAGGGTGCGAGACCATTGAGGTCGATTTGTTCCTCTCCAAGATGCTCCGCAATGTAGCGGGCCCACTTTGCGGCCCAGAATGGACTAACAGACAAGAAGGTGCCGACAGCAGTCTGATATAACTTCGGGTATACTTTTCCTGAACGGTCTTTGAGGCGAACAGCGTACTGCAGAACTTCCAGAAAAAAGCGTCTATGGCCAGAGCGCTCCCCTTTCCAAATACCGGAGGTGATGAAGGTGGTCCACAAGATATCAGCGTCCTCGCCGACAGTCGGAAGGTCCACTCCATGTTGTCTCATGCCATCCCACACCACAATCACTCCATCCAAACCCTCATGACGTTGAACGTTCTGGGCCACCTCTGCCCACAGGCCGAGATCACTCCTGTGCTTGGGCGACTCGATCAGCAGTTTGA
Organism: Cercospora nicotianae; assembly: GCA_029490675.1. NCBI lineage: Eukaryota > Fungi > Ascomycota > Dothideomycetes > Mycosphaerellales > Mycosphaerellaceae > Cercospora > Cercospora nicotianae. The sequence continues at coordinate 3,174,884 of JANQAT010000010.1, read as the reverse complement.
CGAGTCTTGCACTGCTCACTGGATGCATGAGATGGCCCGACAAGCTCGTGAACATTGTCCCCGAAGACGAGCGCGAATTTGTAAGTCCAGCCCGGGGTCCTAACGCCCTCCGCAATGCAGTCTCCGTAGCATCTTCTCGTTTCTGAGCAGCTACAGCATCGGTGTCATCGTCTCGTGAGGCACGATAGTAGCGCCTACGCGGGAGACCTGGGCCGCCTTCTTCTTCTTCGGGATCCTCTACAGGATGCTGTTTGTTCTGGTGTGCATATCGCCGGTGTTTTATGCATGGGCGCAGTTGTGAAGGAAGAGGTGCGCTGCTGGTGATGTCCAGGACGCGGCGGAGGAAGCAGAGAGTCGATGGTCTGCTCAGCCATCGGTCGAAGCGCGTGCCCATGGCCATGGGCAGTTCATGCAGCAGCCTCGGTCTGGTGCCATTGCGCTTGCATCGGTCTCCAGTGATGCGAGCCTGTTCCGTCCAGTCCTGCTCGCGTGTGTGAGAGAAGCAGAACTGAGAGCTTCATCGGCGCATCACAAGTCACCCCCGAGCGCCAAGACCTTGAACATGAACCGTTATCGATTCGCGAGGCTTTCTTGCCTGCGACCACAACATCAACTTCACATCGCACTGCACACACAATATGCCTGTCACACGGAAACGAAAAGGCTCGCCAGCCCTCGAGGAAGATGCCGAGTCATCGAAGCGCAGATTCGCCGAGGCCAACGTGCCCGACCAGCAGCTGGAATCAGAGTTGAAGGAGGATGTAGCAGAAGCGGCTGCAAAGGAAGACACAGCAACGACGCCGGCAGAGGCAGCCACAGCGCCTTCAGCAGCCGATGAGAGAGCAGCGCGATTTGCGGCACTGCGCGCCAGAAATGTGGCCAGTCGCAAATCGAATTTGCAGGAGACGAAGCAGGAAATGCAGAGAGCGTCCGTGGACCCATCGCAGTTGACCTCCATAAACCGGAAGAAAGATGTCGCATCGCATAAACTGCTGAAAGCCGAGATCGAAGAAAGTGGCGAAGACTTTGAAAGGAAGCGAGCGTGGGACTGGACAATCGAAGAGTCGGAGCGATGGGACGAGCGACTAGCTGAAAAGGCGCGAAAACGCGACGAGAACCAATTTGCAGATTACAACAAGGAGGCAGGAAAAGTGTACGAGCGACAGTTGGGTCAAATGGCAAAGGCTGGGTTCGAGGAGAGGTTAGCATCCTACGAACAGGACAAGAGAGAAGCAATCAACAGAGCGGTTGCAAGTGGTGGGTTGGAGCTTGTGGAGACACAGGATGGCGAGCTCATAGCCGTGGATAAGGACGGCACATTCTACTCTACCAACGACACCAGCACATTCACGAACGGCAAGCCCTCCAAAGATGCCGTTGATCGTCTCGTCGCAGATATCAAGAAGGCGGAGGAGGTGCGCATGAAGAAGCGACGAGAACGTGGCCGGCCAGACGAGGATGGCTCCGATGTGACGTACATCAACGAGAAGAACAAGCAGTTCAACATGAAGTTGGCGCGCTTCTACAATAAGTATACTGCGGATATTCGGGAGAGTTTCGAGAGAGGCACGGCGATATGAGTGAATGATGACGAGCTAAGAGTTGATCACGGATCCTCACTTTTCCATCGGACAGGTTCGTCGAATACCATCCGTGACCGTCTTCACGCGTCTCAAGCATATCCGAGCCCTAAGTCTCTCAAGCCGAGCAGACGGCAGAAGTGGTCATGATTCTAGGCTAGGGTTGCTTCCCTGCTACATGTGGGAGGAGCTTGTCCTGACCTCAATATGAGCCAAACAACGCGAGTTTATAGGCCATGCAGCACGTGGCGGCGAAGGGGTACAGGACTAGCAAGGTTGTGATCGAACTGGAGTCTCGATTTCGCCACCTCAGTCTCGGACTGTTTACGAATAGTTCGCGCGCAGTCGCATGAAAATGGTCCAGCCCTAGATGTGGTAAGACGGCAACCTTTGTCGAGTGGGCACCTAGGAGTGTTCTCCATAGGTGCGTAGTCAGCTACTTGGCATTCAGCAGTCCGGGGTTTCGGGCGCAATCTGAGGAAACTCTCTGCTGTCGAAGGAAGCACAAGTTTGACACGTTGTGTACAAAGTGACATCCAATACGGTGAGCTTCGTCATGGATTCCTACAGGACTCATCGATCTGCCCACAAATCTGATAGGCAACGCCAATGCAATGCACAAAACATTCTCTTGGCACCTACGGAGTTCGGATCCGGCGAAGAATCCCGGTCGCTCTGTAGAATAAACAATGGCCCGCGCAATCCGCGGACATTTCGCGCGGATTCCACTGACTCCAGATGCCGCTTCAGAAATGCCAATACTCGTAACAACGGTCAAAGATGGGTCGCAGCATGTCTGGCCAACAGAAATCGTGCTTCCCATTGGACGCTGCCCGTCTTCGTGATCGATAGTGACTCACCGAGACGTTATGGAGGGTGTTGAGTTCGCAAACTTCGCATTCGCAGCTGTCTTGGTGGCGTCGCTAGCTCCTGGGCATTGTTCGATCCTCTACGGAGTAGTTCACCGGCTGCCTGGCGTACATCATGATTCACCTCTTCTCATAACATTGAAATAAAGTCGTTCTTTCTGTACACAGTTCTAGCTCATGCCTTGAATACTACCGTTTGCACCTCGACATGGGTGACTACAAGGTTGATGAGAAGGCGCTCGAGGGCCTTGGCGCGACTGCCAACGCGCCCCTGCAACCCCAGGATCCAACAATCGACTCCAAGCACAATGTCGATATCGAAAAGGGCTCAGGCTCTGACAGCGAGGATGCCGCGGATGTCCCAACGACGAAGGACGAGGAGAAGGAGTCTTCTGGAGGTCTGAAGGATTACTGGCGCGTCTTCTCGTATGCCGACAAACAAGATGTTGCTTTTTATCTCGTTTCACTGGGCTGTGCCATCGCATCTGGTGCTGCTTTGCCATTGATGACCCTCATTTTCGGTCAATTCACCACAGACTTCAACAACTTCACGACTGGTGTCAATACGCCTCAGCGGTTCCGAGACAGGGTCGACAGCTTCGTCCTTTGGTTCATCTATCTCTTCGTGGCTCGGTTAGTTCTCGCATACATCACGACTGTTCTCATCAGCATAGCCGCAACTCGGACAACGCGAAATCTGCGTCAGGCGTTTCTCGAGAAGACCCTTCGCTTGGAGATCTGGCATTTTGACAAAGCCGGTGGTGGATCTGCTGCCACCCAGGTCACTACAAATGGCAATCGCATTAATCAAGGGATCGCAGAGAAACTTGCCTCGCTCATTCAGGGTTTCTCGCTATTCTTTTCGTCCTGGATCATCGCACTCTCAGTCCAATGGAAGCTTGCCTTGATCTGCATGAGCATCATACCTGCCCTGTTGATCATCATCGGAACCTGTGTTTCTATTGATGCGAGGCAAGAAGGAGAGATTACCAAGATCTACTCACAAGGTGCTGTCTTAGCACAAGATGCTATTTCTTCGATCCGGACCATCTACGCATTTGGTGCACAGGAGAAGATTGTGAAGAAGTGGGATGAATATCTGCAACGCGCACACGACATCGGTTTCTGGAAAAGTCCCAACTATGGCGTGCTGTTCTCCACTGAGAACTTCCTCGTCTTCAGCGCCACAGCACTTGCTTTTGGCAAGGCTACAGAATGTTCAGCTGGAACGAGATTGAAGATGTCGGCACCGTTTTCACAGTTGTGCTCAGTGTGGCTATTGGCACGACCTCACTCTCCATGATTGCGCCTCAACAGCAAGCCATCGCGAACGCCGCTAGTGCTGCTCATGAGCTTTTTGAGACCATCGACAAGAAGTCGCTTCTCGACCCGCTTGCCACGACTGGAAAGCAGCCAGCAGACTGCAAGGGTGAGATCGAGGTGAAAGGCTTGACCTTTACCTACCCAGCTCGGCCAACTGCTCAGGTTCTGCATGGCCTCAACCTGTCGATTCCAGCAGGCAAGACGACAGCACTTGTCGGTCCCTCCGGATGCGGCAAGTCTACACTCATTGGCCTTTTGGAGCGATGGTATGAGAAGACCGGTGGTTCCATCTTGCTCGATGGCACCGAGCTCTCTGAGTACAACACTAAGTGGTTGCGAAGTAACATTCGCCTGGTGCAGCAAGAGCCGGTACTCTTCCGCGGAACTGTCTACGAGAATGTCGTCAAGGGTCTGGTCGGAGAACAATTGAGCCTGCCGGACGAGAAGAAGAGAGCACTAGTCGAAGATGCGTGCCGACAGGCGAATGCTCACGACTTCATTACAGAGCTGCCCGAAGGCTACGACACACAGGTCGGCGAGAGAGCCTCCATGTTGAGCGGTGGCCAGAGACAGCGCGTCGCTATTGCACGAAGTATCATTTCCGATCCCAAGATTCTCCTCTTGGACGAAGCTACTAGCGCCCTCGACCCTACAGCAGAACGAGTTGTGCAAGCTGCATTGAACAAAGTCTCCGTCAACAAGACGACCTTGATAATTGCACACAAACTCGCAACAGTCAAGCAGGCAGATAATATTGCCGTCATGCAATATGGTCGACTGGTCGAGCAAGGAACTCACAAAGAGCTCATCGAAGCAGGTGGTCAATATGCCGCAATGGTTCGAGCCCAAGACTTGGGTGCCAAAGAGGAGGGCGAAGCCGAAATTATGGACGAAGACGACGAAAATCGGGCTGAGCGACAAATGTCGTTGCAGCGCACCAAGACTGCAGGTGCCTCCACCAGTGCGGAACGTAAGCTCAAGACTCTTACATCAGGCACCTTGAATTACTCTCTGATCAAGTGCATCTGGATCATGTTCGCTGAGAACCCAAAACTATATTGGTGCTACGCCATTTCACTCTTCGGGGCGTTCATCGGCGGTGGCGTGTATCCAGCACAAGCCATTCTTTTCTCGAAGTTGATTAATGTCTTCACTCTCACGGGCTCTGAAGGACAATCGGAAGCTAACTTCTACTCTTTGATGTTCTTCGTTCTGGCCTTGGCGAGTGTTGTGGCATACTTTGGCATCGGCTGGTGCTGCAATGTCATTGGACAGGAAGTCACCCATCGTTACCGCAAGGAGATGCTCGAGAGGTACATCAGTTTCGATCAGGACTTTTTCGACAGGCCGGAGAACTCCAGTGGCGCTTTGACTAGCAAGCTCTCCTCGATTCCGACAGCATTGATGGAGCTCATCAGTGCCAACGTCATGCTCATGGTATGTTTGCGTGATGAATTGATAACAGTCCCGGCATGAGCTAACATTATCACAACAGTGCATCGTGCTAGTCAATGTTATCGCGTCGAGCATCCTCGGTATCGCGTACGGCTGGAAGCTCGGTCTCGTCGTTGTCTTCGGTGGATTGCCTATTCTCATCGGCTCAGGCTGGATCAGAATTCGAATGGACCAGAAACTCGAAGCTCAAGCAAACGATCGCTTCGCAGACAGCGCAGGACTTGCAACAGAGGCGGTGACCTCCATTCGAACCATCTCCTCTCTGACCTTGGAACAGAACGTCATGGCCGAGTACACTGACGCTATGTCCGACATTGTTATGAAAGCCACAAAGGGGTTCATCGTGACAATGGTCCCGTACGCACTCTCCCAATCGCTTGAGTTCCTCATTCTGGCCCTCGGTTTCTGGTATGGTTCCCGTCTGGTCGCTAGCTACGAATACACTACCGAGCAGTTCTTTGTAGTGTTCATTGCCGTGGTGTTCGGTGGGCAGGCTGCAGGTCAATTCTTCGGCTACAGTACATCTATCACGAAGGCTAGAGGTGCCGCGAACTACATTCTCTGGCTACGCACCATCACACCCTCTATCGGCGAGACCGCAGAAAACAAAGACATTGGACCTTCTGGCGAGGGAGCCATCGCCATGGAGGATGTTGACTTTAGATACATCCAACGACATGCCTCGCGAGTGCTTCGCGGAATCAGTCTTACCATTCACCCAGGACAGTATGTCGCCTTTGTCGGCCCATCTGGTTGCGGTAAATCGACGCTCATTGCTCTGATCGAGCGATTCTATGATCCTTACACAGGACGGATCACATTGAATGGAGACGACATCTCAAAGATGTCACCCAAAGCTTACAGAAAGTACATGTCTTTGGTGCAGCAAGAGCCTCCACTCTACCAAGGCTCTGTTCGGGAGAACATCTCGCTTGGACTGGACTACGAACCTTCAGATGAGGAAGTAAACGAAGCTCTACGACAATCGAACGGGCTGGAGTTTGTGTCGAGTCTTCCAGAAGGACTCAACACCCCTTGCGGCAGCAAAGGTCTCCAATTCTCAGGCGGCCAACGGCAACGCATTGCTGTGGCTCGCGCCTTGATCCGCAAACCACGTCTCCTTCTTCTCGACGAAGCTACCTCCGCTCTTGACACACAGAGTGAGCGTGTCGTTCAGAAAGCTCTCGACGAAGCGGCATCGAGTCGCACGACAATAGCCGTGGCTCATAGACTGAGCACAATCCGGCACGCGAACGTGATCTTCGTGGTGGCGAATGGTAGGATAGCTGAGATGGGTACGCACGAGGAATTACAGGCCTTGAAAGGAAGATACTATGCCATGTGCCTGGCACAGTCGCTGGATCAGGCGTAAAAGTTGTTTGGTGTTGCATTTACGGCGTTTTCTACACATGGCAGCGGAGAGAAAAGACTCGGCTCAATTTATGATGAAAATGTACGATCAAGGATGTACGAAATGTGTTGTCTCTTCTTTCCAATGCAAATTCTCACAAGATGAGGTCAGGGCTGAATGATTTTTGCATGTGCTCGCGTTGCCATTCACCTACACTGGTGAACAGCTGCTTTCTCCACTTATTAAGCTCCAGTGCGAACCGTCGTCACGCATTCAAGACTCTCGCAGACATTCGATATTCTCTTCTCGAATGGTACCGACTTTTCCCACAGCACACTGAACTCGAACACTTCCTTCGCAACAACGACACCATGACTGAGTATCCAGGCAACTTGCTCAAGTTGGGCTTGAAGGAGTAAGTCGCATATCGAGCATGGAATCCAATCTTTGCTAACTGCCACAGCATGCTCGCTTCTAGCCTGTACTCCGACCTCACGATCGAGTGCCGCGGCACTACCTTCGCCGTTCACAAGCTTGTGCTCCACACGCAGTCGCAGTACTTCAGAAAGCTGCTGGCTGGCGGATTCAAGGTGTGTTCTGGAACTCGAGTCGACAAATGCAAATCACTAACATCATCACAGGAGGGCGTCGCCGCCTCTAACATCTCCCGCCTTCCACTCGACGAAGATCCAAACATCTTCTCCGTCGTCATCAAGCACCTGTACCAGTTCGTATACGACGACAGCGGGCGTGGCAATACCGCACCGGCTCCATTCGCCGTCCTCGTCTATGCCGCTGCAGACATGTACGACATCGAGCCGCTCCGCACTCAGGCAGCCAAGCGCCTGAAAGACACCATCGACCCAAACGATGTCGACACTTTCATCGAGACGATCAATGCTGTCGATGAGAACACTGCTGACCAGGTCCTGTGGGGCATTGTCATACCGGTCATCAAGAGCAACATGGGCCGTTTGCTTCAGAACCAGCAGTTCCGTGAGATGCTGCAGGAAATGAAGCAGCTCAACTTCCGTTTGTTGGCCATGCTCGACCCTGAAGTGGATGACATTGGTTTTGGGAAGGGCCAGCAGGATACTAGTGACGCCGTCAGTGACATCGGCGATGAGGATGAGGACGACGGGTGGGATCCATACAGCATCGCACGCATGTCAGGCCACGGGCCAGGTCGACGCCTCGGTTGAGCGTGGGCTTTGCTGTCATTGCATTGGCGTCGTTCAGCGAGCTCCAGAGCAGTCGAGCCACTGCGAAAGGTAGCGAGAAAGCTAGGATGAGAGTCAAGGGGAGCTGACTTGAACTCTTGCAAGAGCACTCATAAGTACCAGGATTGAGATACGCTCAACTCGCCATAGAAGAAGTTCTTGCATTAAATGAATTTGAAATTTGGAAGCATTTTCTACAGCTTTGGAATGAACATTGGGGTGTTCTTTTTCCATTCTTGGTAGTCTTTCCTGTCGCCGTAGCGCTTGTCATACTTCTCCTCTGACAACGGGATGCCGGATACCTGCAAATATCAGCAACGTGATCATGCGGGCAAGATGGTGTTGACTTACCTTGAATAACAGGAAGGTGACGAATGCCGGGCTGACGTATGCCATTGCCAGAGCGCCAATTCTGCTGACAGCACCGCCGCTGAATCCCATACCTGCTTGTCCAACGCTGCTGAGCATCACACCCGCTGCAGTCGTGGCAATACCAGTCCAGAGAGTGCTCTCACTAATTCCCCGTCAGTTATCAGTCCGGGAGCTCAAGGCCACTTCAATGCTTACCCGAAGTAGTTGGGATGTCTGCTCTTGCTCCAAAGTCCTCTCGTCAGGAAATCTTCCGAATGCTTCTTCTCTTTCTTCTCCTTCATCCATTGTGATTTTTGCCTATCCGCGGTAGCCTCGAAGCCAATTCCTCCCAAGTACAACAACACACCGAGTACATCCGTAATTGTCAAGAAGGGTAGAGCCGCAAGAGTCGTAGCCGGGATGCTGTTAATCGCCAACACAGGCATCAAACAGAGCGAAACCCAAGCAGCCTGCGCGAAGAATGCAACGCCAAATTTAGCAGGGCTGGTACGGATATTGTCGAATCTGCTATCCTTGCCATCTTCAGCCGTGATGCGTGAGAATAAGAAACTGCCCAATCTTGCTGCCCAGACTGTCACAAAGGCACTGAGAACCACTTGTCGCCAATTCCACATGTTTACGCCGCCTTTGCTCGTCAGACTTGCTAGTAGACTTGGCCATGCTGGACCGTTTCCTGGTCCTGCTGCGAGGCGTGCTCGGATCGTGGGGAGATAGAGGGATAGGGCGGCGCAGGAGATGTATGTCAGCGAGCCTGACAGGTCGTAGAAGCGTTCGGTTTGGAGCAGAATCGACGGGACCGCTGTTGCGGCTTGCAGGCCAAAGGCGAGGCCTATGCTAGGGACGAGGGTGCGTAGGAAGGCTGATTTGTAGTTGGTTGCATGGAGCAGGCCATTGATTAGTGAAGCCATTTTGCACGCTGGGAGAGAACCGTGACCTAGCAAGCGGGACAGCTGGTCATGGAGATTTATACCTAGCTGTCTCCTAGCGGCCAGTACTGTTGAGCCTGGAACTAGTGTGCATGTGAAGAGCAACGCGCACGAGGGAAAGTGATGAGGTCACCGCACAAAGCTTGGGATCCTTCCGGACACTTCCAATGCCCGACCGTCCTGAGACATTTGATCCTGCTTTGACAACACAATACGCATCGCGATCATGCTAGAGGGATTCGGGGCGAAGATCGAGATGCAATCCTATGCTCCGACATGACCGGGTTGTTGTTACGCCGCCTCCAGGCCATACGTACGGCTAGACTTGTCCGCATTCACGCTTACCGCATCCGCACCACTGGTTTGCGAATCTCTAGTGGAACACCAGGACTTCCAGCATGAACAAAACGGCCAATTGGATTTCGCACTGAGCTATCGCAATCTATGGTACTCACGCCTTACCGGCCATCTTATATATAGCTTTCTCCGCCAATCCCGATATCTCCTTACACCCAGCATCGCCAGGCGGAAGAACCTGCGTTCCAAAGCAAAACGCCAGCTCGCTCTGCCTATCAATATACCAGACGGGGTTGAACAGGCCACTCCAGGCCAAGGTCCCCTTCTTTCTCCTACCGACATCATCCTCCAAGAATACGATGCCTCCCAAGGCGTAATCGGTGGGGATCTCAGGATTCCACTCTCCGGGAAGCATGGTATGGGCCTGCCTGATGAAGAAATTGAGCGCTGCTTTCGAATCATCTCCTAGCTGGGGTCTGAACAGCTCATCGACACTTTCGGGCTTCAGCAATTTTCCATCATTTTTCAGCAAAGAATGCAGAACTTTGAGATAGTCTGCCATCGACGCGTAAGCTCCGTGGCCTCCGAAGCACTCTGTCGAATGAGTGTTGATTGTGTCCTCATCAGATGGCGCCAGCTTTCCATCAGCACCTCGGACTGCAAGTTGAGGAACCTTTGACTTCTTCCGTTCCTCGCCTGGCCAGAAGGTGATATTCGAGATGCCAAGAGGGTCCCAGAAATGCTTCTTCTCAAATTCGTCTAATGTCAGGCCAGTCAAACGATGAATCAGAAGCCCGGTCCAGTCCAACCCTGGAGAGTATGACCAGCTTGTACCAGGTTCGAAGGCGAGTGGCGTGTCGTAACGCTCCGGAATTGTGGCTTGCAAGGCATACGCGCCTGGTGCTTTGCCACGTGAGGCTTCGAACTTCATGATATTTGGGTGAAACCCGTATGTGTGGCCAGAGGAGTGTAACAGGAGCTGACGAAGGGTTATCGGATTCTTGCGATCTTTATAGATTGGCTTGTCGGTGTCGTCAAATCCGGTGAGAATCTGCTTCGAGCCGAGTTCTGGTAAGTGAGGAGTAACATCATCATCCAGACCTATGAAGCCCAATTCGACTGCCTTGAGCGCTGAGATCGCCGTGAGCAGCTTGGATGCGGATGCCAGCATGAGGAGTGCATCTTCTTTGATCGGCTCTTCGTCTTTGCCAAAATGCTGGGATCCTGTAGCATGGTTGTAGGTAAAGCTTCCTGCAAGATGTCAGCGAGCTGGTAATTGGGCAAGCATGGACAACATACCGTCCTTCGTCGTGGCATACACAATGGCATGAGGCACTTTGCCATCCTTGACGCCTTGGGCGAGTGCTTGCTCAAGTTCTGCTGACATGTTGGAAGACTACTCTCCGTTAGCAATCGAGCTTTTTTGAGACACTCGGACAATTCCAGGTGAGCTCTCATGGAGACGGAGCGACACTAACACCTTTTATATGCCCCTCAATGGCATTCAGCCGCACCCGAGATGACATGAGAGTTCTCCACCAGGATCGCAGGCAGCCACGTAACTTCTATTCTGCGGTTTTTAGTTTCTTAAAGTCGCCGCTGAATAATACCAAGGCGAGCAGCAGATGGCGATGCTACTGACTCGAGTCAGCAAACGCAAGGCTGTACCTGAGCTTCGAACATGCAATTCATGTGACAGCCGTGGGACCCGCGTCAGATCTAGACCGAAGCGGAAAGTGGGACTACTGATCAGTTAGGCCTCGGCTCATCCAAACCCGAGACAGCTTCTCAATACCTCCCTCCGGAGGTATCGAGGGTGTAGATAATACGCTGACCATGCGACTTACCCTACCTAGATTCACTCCGAAGTGTAGGGTATCGTTGTCAAGGTTGTAACACAAACACAACGGGATCGTCGTCATCGGCCCATCGTATTCAAGCCACCCAAGGATTCCTCATGCTTCCCGCCGAAAATTTGACAACGGCATGCGACGATACAGCAGACATCTTTCAGTGCGCATCGTACAGAATGGTACTCTGCATTCGAGGTATGACGAGGGCGAGCGACCACGGTTCACGGATACAGCTTCGAACGCCTCAATAGTGACAACGAAGCCGGTCCACAAACGAGGCCTTGCACCTAGTGCGAACTTTGTTCCGTTCTAGGCAGGCACGGGGAGATTCCAAGCTCAGCCTATGCTGGGCACTGCCGCTCATAGGCAGAAAAGGTGCGCGTTATTGATTCTGCTGCAAGCCATACGCTAATCTGTCACATCTCATCAGCGATGGCCTGATCGTTACCCCCTCTTGGATGGCGGCTTCGAAGCGCGCCTTGTTGGCCAGGCCACTGCTCTTTTCATCACATTCGTTTGTGGTCAGCGGATGTCTCATGCCACCGAACAGACTTCAAGGTCTTCCGCAGAGTGCGAGTAAGAAGGTCGAACGCGGCGTGGCACTGCCGCTATCACTCTGCCGCCTGTGGGAGTTGGGAGGTCGAGACTCGTGTGCTGGCTTGGAATTAACTTTGGTCCTCGCTAGATTGGAGAGTCAGTCCGCGCTGGGCGCATGCCAACATGTCGACTCACAAAGTCAATGTGGTGGCGGCACTGTGGTACAAGTAGCTGCTGGCGCACCACCCCTCTGCACTGCTCTCAACTGAACAAGCTGCTGCGATGTTCTTCGGCGGAGTTTTCTTGGCATTGCTGCCCATAGTCTCTGTGCTTGCAACCAGCAGATCCTGCCAGAACGGGCCTATCAAGATCAAAGATCGAAAGTGCGAGAGGTACTGCGGATGGGAGCTCAAAGCGGACTCCTACAAGACATGCTATCAATCGTGCTACCTGGACTGTGTTAAGGCTTGCGCTGGAGACTCCCGATGCAAGGCCGCTTCCTGGAACCGCAAGACTCAAAAATGCTACTTGTCTAAAGGCAGCGGGACCAGCTGGAAGAAGACGGGCAAGGGAGATGGGGTCTACTGTTCGGCGCCACACCGTCCATCGACGACTACCAAGTCCACTACTAAAAGCACTACTACGACCACGAGCACTACTACGACCACGACAACAACTACCACATCTGCAGAACCGACACCGACTACATGTGATACATTCTTGATTCGGTCAATCGGTGGGCAGTTTCCGAACCAATTCTTGTTCTTCGATTCTGCGTTTGCAGGTACTAGGGATGGCTCCTTCGGCGCCTACGTCTTCGTTCCAGACATTTCCAATTCCACCGAGTTCAGCATCATCGAGGGCAGCATTGTCAGTGCCCCGGATTTCATCCAGGCTTTCAGTGTCATCCAGTCGGATGACTCAATCGTTTACAGCACCGACGAGGCGGATCGCATGGACGGTCAATCTGTGTCGTTGATTTGCGTTTTGCCGGGGAACGCTGGGCCGGGAATCATTACTTGTACAAGTCCCAACATCGTTATTCCCGTGTTCTATACGCTTATCCCGCCTTCCACAACCCGTCTGCAAATCGGGCGGCGGGCTGCTTCAGACCCGCCACCGCTCGCGCGGCCGCTTGTTCTCGAGGCTGTTTGTCCGTCGACAGTGCGGGGCTTGTAGATTGTCGTCTGATGTCTTCCGTGTTTTATGTACACGATGCGAAACTTGCACAGGATGGAGGGAGATTATCGACGATTCTAGCTACAAGCGCATTTTATGTAGGAGTTGTAACCAGACAAACACACACGAACAGGCTTTGGCCACGCCCTCTCGCATGGAGCATTCGCTGTGAAGCACGCAGCTGGATTCGCATGAGCAGGTGCAGCATTTATGGCTGGACTTGCTCAATAGCCCAGAAAACTCAAGTGTATTTTCGACCCTCGAGTCTCCGCCGTCTATGGTGTAGCAAACGCGCTTTTTCCTGACAAGAGAGGCAAATAGATTTCGCGGAAGAGATCGCAAAGTATGCGTATTTCGAAGTTTTCATCTCAATGTTCACAATTTGCAGAGAACTACTGCTGTCATGAGCAGAGTACACAATGTCGATCATGAGTTTCGTTTCGCTGCAGTAGGCCGCTCCAGTCTGCTTGCTTTCGCGAAATTGTTGGGCATGTCAATGGCGGGTAATCAGAATACAAAGTCATCGCAGTAGATGTCATAGAAGGAGCACCGTGTCGCACGGTTCAGGTTTCTGAAATCCATTGGAGCGGGCGCCAGGAAATGCGATATTGGGAGCAGTAACAGAAGGTTGAAATTTTGGCTGCCAACCACGGATGGTTTTTGGCGGAAAATCCGTCGTTGCCAACTCAGACCTGCGGAGCTCTTCCACCTGCATTGGAGCGGTCTGATAGGTAGGGTCAAATTTGGGGCGGGACGCCAAGCCTTTTTGCGCCTCAGGCAGAAGATTGATGTGAATACTCGAAATGCACCTGAACCCAGCAGACGCGGATGGAACACTCTGCAGTGGTCTTCGACTGTTGACGGGCATGCTCTTAGTCGATTCATTGTATTGCTGATCTCTCGATCACGGTGGAAGCTGCATTGCACGTGAATTCGGGGCTGCGCTAGCGCTGGTTATCATTAAGCATTATAATACGCAATCTATCCCCCGTCAGCATCCAATCAGCACTTGGCTTTCTGAGTATCTGGATGCTCATCGTACCACGCATTAGCGCCCAAGCCAAAATATGCTACATCCAATCAGCATCGTTGGTTTAGTGGTAAAATCCGTCGTTGCCACCTTGATCATAGCATCAATGGCTATGATTCAACGCTGCGTCGACGGGCCCCGTGTTCGATTCACGGACGATGCAATAATTCAGCCGTCATCTCTTTTTGTCGTGGTGGTGTAGCAGAGTAGCCAGAACTGTCGCCGGAAAATTTCGTTTTTTTTTTGACGGTGCTTCCCTTCTGCAAAGACGAGTCGAGGCTAGATCTGAGAGTCTTTACGTAGACAGGCAGCTTCAGAGGGACGACCTCTGCACTCAGAAAGGCATAAAATGGTCAGGGCCTCCGAATGCTATGAAATTCCTTGATCCGCCAACATAGCAGACCATGTTGGATGTTCTGGACTTCTTCAATGAGATTGCGGGCATGCGACGTGCCATTGAGCTCAAGATTATTCGACACTGATATCGTTTCGAATCCAATCAGCAATCAACTAGACGCTGTGTTGCCCGCAAACTCCTGCAAACAGGCACATGGAATCGATGGAGTTAGCATTCCGCAGTAAGATTTCAACAGTTCATTTATGCAATATCGGTAACAACTCAATTCATCTGCTCGGCCATAGCAGAGGTGACCATAAGTGCTTGTAGTGGGGACTCTTGATCGGATCCCTCAACGACAAGCAGCATTCATTGGTCGTCTCGATCACGATGAGTTTAGGAGCAGACTTGTTCACACTATGCCTATTCGCAAATTGATGATCAATGTGGCTATGCTTGCTCTTTTCACATCCACGTTTTCCCAGTCTCTCTAGGCGAAACATACATTCTCGTTGGCTCACATCTGCATCTATGGCGGCATCAAGTAAGACGTTTGAGCAGGAACAACGGCAATGTAAAACGCTCTCAGCCAAGGGGACTGTTCTTCTTGGTCCGTATTTCTGCTCGCAATGGCATTCAAGATTGTACCCAGGCAGAAGCAATCTTCTACGGCTCTGAGGAAAGCCGACATGACTCCATAAGCGTGTCCCATTTTGTGACGATGAGTTTCTTGTGTAACGATGAGAGCCTGGAACTCCGGAGATCCCCAAAATCGGTACCATACATTAGGTCAACATCTGGCATGTCAAGCTGTTAGTATGCGAGAATGCAAATGCAAATGCTTGTATGAGAAGCCTCGTGGCTCACTTGCTGTTTCTCTAGCTTCTACTTCGTGTTACAACATCGCTTGTGCATGCGTACTCTATGTCTAGTCCCGCCAATCGTAGGTGATTTGCCCGTTGCTTCTGCTACAGCAACGAAGTAACCAAACCACTAATAGCTATCAAGGATTCTCCTAATTGCCTTTCACAATAGAAACCGCTACATGGGCATAGTTATCGTAGATGCAGTATTTTCCTTGCCCCTGGTAGCCACCATTGTGCAAATAGTCTTTCCCCTGAACATTTGCTTTGGCGTTGCCGTTGACGACCAACTCAACGCAGCAGTGAGCAGCATATACGTTTACCGAGCCACCCTCGCCTCCAAATTTTTGCATGTTGTTCCAGTATACGAAGACGAAAATTTTCCCTAATGGTTGAAAAGGCATGCCGTTAGTCGAGAACTCTTCTCTTCGAATGCATGTTCAAAAGAAGGGGGAACGCTATTGTTAAGAGTTCTTGAGGCAAAGACATGGCAATAGTCTCGTTGCGATCGTACTTACGTCCATTTTTCAGTGAATATTTTCCGACAGGTTTCCTGAGCTCTTGTCCACTAGGGACCCAATCGATTCCTTTCTCCAGATAGTAACAGTTTGTACCAGGCACACTACAGAGAGGTGGCTTATAATCTGCATCATACGTTTTCTGGAAGGAGCTGGCCGCCTCGTCCAAAAGATTCTTGGGAATGGCATTTGTGTCGGCGACCCATTTTTTCCATGCGGCATCAGTTGGCTTGTGGCAGATCGTGCAACCAGCATCGATATCAGGCGTAGAGCGTGCCAGTATGCTTCCTCCGAGTGCGAAGCATGGGAGTCCGAGAAGGAGAATATCGAGACGCATTGGTGCTGATTGGCAGGGTTTGTGCAATGGACGAATTGGGTAACAGCAATATAGGTTTCGAATTTGTGATCGAAGTTGTGATCGAATTTGTGATCTGTCCCTTCCAGTCGTCTTAGTCTTAATATTTCGACTGACGCGGCCGTACGCCCTCAATACGGTAGTTCTGGGTAATCTTTCCTGGGAACTCGAGCTAAATTTGGACTTCGTAACGCATGAGCTTTGTGTGAGTAGGGCAGTCCTAGTAAAAAATGCCTTGCGGGTCAGCTCGGTGCGGGTGCATTGAACACATGCTGCTCCACGCACAATACGATGTCGCATCCAGTGAAAAGCTTGCAGAAGATTGTACTGTTAAGCATGCGTTGGCATCGTCCGTAGTCCTAGGGCCTAGACCTGCAAAGCAATCCGATAGGCAGGTTGAATAGACATCATGCTAGTGTATACTAATCAATCGCAGGATCTAGGATCTCATAGATCAAAGTAGCGTTGACAGGGCTCTCATTGCTATCCGCAGCAGCAGCAAGCCGTGAGTCCAAGCAGAGACTATGCGCCGTTGGAAGGTCGTTCAGACGAATGTGCGATCGTAAAGTTGGAGTGTGTCAAACTACATACCGATAGCTTGCACGGAGGTCGATGCGATTGCCTGTTGATCTGGCGAACACCGTGCCTAAATGCCGGAAGAAATTTCGAACTGACTGACACACTCATCCAGGTTGTTGATGCCACGAATAGATAGCGGCTCGGCGACTGTAGAGACGAGTTCGCGGGCCTTTCCTTGCGAGAAGTCGGCAGTTCCGATCATCCTCAAGACGGACCCGGCATGATAATTTATCATCCAGAGGCGTCCAGAAGCAAGACATTGATAAGCGAGCGAACATAAGATCGAGACTTTGCCTAGTTTGGGCTCGCTTCTTGCTCTAAGCATGAGAATACGAAAGCTTGTTCAGAGATGAAGCCAGGGTGGCAGGCGAGGCTCACCGAGCTATTATGTTCGGGTACGGCCCTAAAGTATTGCAGGCTACAACCATGCAAGAAGCATTCGTCGCTGACCCGGTTTTCCCTTGATCACAGAACATATCGCTATACAGAGGCGAGGCCGCTGAAGATATGCAGAAGAGGAAAGATATCGGGAATCGACAGTGCAGCTCGAGAAGACGGAGCCTCTAACAGCATCGCGAACGAAACGTCCCAGAGTGCAGCGGCTGAGCAATGCACGAAGTAAGACGTATGAGCGGAACACTGATTGTGGATGATCCGGGCGGGAGTCGAAAAAGGCAAAGCGGAGGTTGGCCGGGCGGCAGTTGAATCAATGGCGGTCTCGCGCCCAAGAGCTAGGCTTATCTTGAGGTGGATTGTGTAGAAGTCTGTGCGTGCAGTACTCTCTCTGCCAGCGAGCTCTAGGTCAAAAAGAAACGCCCAAGCACTGCCATAAACCCTGGAGAAGATCTACTCCAGCGACGAAGTATCACAGCGCACGATCAAATCATCCGCAATGTGCCTCAACTCCGTTGTGGACACATTTCTGAGTCTCGCTAGAATGGGCACAAGTCGCCGCTCCATATCGTTCAAGATTATACATCGCATGACCGTCCTTTGTTGCTCGGGCTGTAAGGTGTACTGTCCCAGGGCCATGGTAGTGCGGTTTGCTTTTCCACTCTTCTCATGATCAGGTCCGCTCGTTCCGCTCGTCCCACTCGTTTCCGTTATGCGGCGGTACCACCAGATGATCTTTCCTGTGAGAACATTGTAACCTGCCATGAGCGACTTATTGTGCGAGCAATTGCAGGAGAGAGCGGATTCAAGTACATATATGGGATCGCGAATGATAAGAAGGATCTTGTCCAGTGCATCAGACGAGAGTCGTGAGGAAGAGAAGCTCAAGCTCGAGCAGTTCTTCGGCGGCGTGAGATGTTGCTGCTGCTTGCTGCACTGTAGGTTTTTGCAAGAAGGATCTGGTAAGTGTAGTTTGGGAATAGGACGAAGCAGTAGTCCGATGGTCTTCATTCTAAGGTGTTTGTCTTGGCGTAATTCCTGCCAGCTGCGCCATCGACACCATGTTCGACTGACCTGATATCTCGGATGTCGGATGCGTCATCTGTCTACATTCGACGAGTCCTTCCTTCCGACAGCGGCCCTTAGCCCTTGATTCCTTCGCTGCATCGAATCTTGAGGCTGCCGCAAATATCGCAAGACGCTCGCAAGCGCTGTCCTAGGTCGCCACAGGTCCTTGTACTACAGTCGACCTCGTGGCCAGTTATGTTAGCCGATACCGGAGAGTCCATTGCATCCAACCTGGTGAAATGCTAAGTTTCGTGATCCTTCTAGCGGCGCATCGATTCAGGAGAAGTTGCAATACCGGATACATGTTTTGCTGACCATCAGGGACGCATATTGCGCCGACGGACCCAACTCTGTTTTGTTCAATGCTTGTGCCACTAGATACGCTGATCACAGGTGCTTTCATCAGCCTCCAGGGGTCCTTCCATGGAAATTTAGGCCGATTTATTGATGCCTGCTTGATTGATGTGCGAAACTCTCATCGCGCTCATTTATTCTTCAGCAGTGACATTGGCTCAAAGGTGAGCTGCAGCGAACTATAAGGCATCTTGCCGAGATTCGACCACCATGCACCTGAGACTCTCTTTTCGCTATACTGAGATGGGTCAGTTCAAGAAACAAAGCTCACTGCATACGACTGCAAGGGGCGGACGAATGCTTGTCAAAGCTTTGCAGCTCAGAGCTTATCAACCAAGGCGAGGACGACGCTGCCAGTGTACGATTGGAACCTCTACGCATGTCGGTCACCGAATTCGAGCCTGGACAAGCTTCCTCATCACAGGATGTGGAGAGGCAGAATGAGCGGGCTGTATCGTGGACACCTATGTTCGCCGGAAGATGCCGGGGGCAGCTGGCGAAGCGTGTATCCGCTGTTCTTGCACGAAGTATTGATGGCAAAATGGTCAACATGAGCTGTTCGAGAAGTCGTGGATGGAGGGAGAACAAGAGGAGAGGAGAGAGTTTCGTGTCGACTGGCGTTGCTGCCTCAGGCATTACGGGAGATGACAACATCGGCAGTCGGCTGTGCAGCTCTTTAGGGCATGCTCAGCCTCTTCTGCAGAAGTGGTCTTCTCTTCCACAAATCCAACGCACAACTCACGAACCGATTCACCGTATTGCGCATCACCCGGACTCATGCCTCGAATGGCGGGTCTGTGCTGCGGTCACTCGCATCACCGACCGGGTCTGCTAAGTCGCGACCTCACAACACGCCCTAAAACTTCCAACTCTCGTTCTACTGCTGCGCCATAACCTCGTGACACTGGTGCTGCTCAGTCTGATTAGTGCATCCTTCCACGAAGCTAGGCCACCGCGCCCCACGCCAATCCTGCAGGGCGATTCCACGAAGTCGTTCCGATCTCACACGCTGAGAGAAGGTCCAAGTTACATATGCTCTCAAACTTCTCAATGAACGCGATATGCACAGACAATCACGATGACCCAGTCCAGTCGCATTCCTCACCTTCACCACGCAAAGCTCGGAGGACTACACCACAAGCTTGTGCTCGAAAGTCCAAGGCGGATTCACTATGGAAATGACTTCCCCGTCAGCGGCAATGTGTTGCTGAAACATCTACCACTCCTCCGAGGGATCAACAGTCCCTTGAACGCTGAGCTCTTCGGACCACTGCAAGTCGATATCGTACTCAAAGGAGAGGCCCGTATACATCACGAAGCCGAAAGCCGAGCGGAAATATTTCGACTCTGCAAAGAAGTCATCACAATTCACGACGGGCCCTTCCGAGCTCCTGCAGATGCTGAAGAAGTGCTCCACTTCAGCATAAAGTTTCCCGCCCTCGCGGCTCCCGTAACCAACACTGCTGTAGCTGCGGTGCAAGATGGCGACGGGATCTGGAACTTCCGAGAAAGGGTGTCGAGTGTAGAAACGGGGCCGTTGCCTCCCACGCTCGAAGTACTGCACAATTCGCATTCATGGGGTACGTTTGGGTCAACAAATCTGCACACCGTCACCAAAACAGCAATCAGGGTACAGTAAGTAAGCTTTGACATCTCTCGCAGCATATAGATACTCACTGGAAGCAGATATACAGTCGAAGCTCGAGTTCGGATGCCAGGCATCGATGTGGACATAGTGAACGCAGACGCAGCCTCGGGCGGAGCTCCCGTATTCTACGATCAGCCACGAGTGCCAACAGCAATCGCTCAGAGGGATCAAACTCTGACGAGCGATGCCTCACAAAGATTCACTGTGCAGAATGATAGTTTACGTCCCGCATATGAGCAGCCTCATGGGTTGCGAAACAAGACCAAAGCATTTCTAAAACCGGTCGATCCACCAACGTTTGTCTTTGACGCGAACTTCATCGGCATCCCTCAACATGCGTATATCGGTCAGCCATTATCATTTGCTATATCCATCGAGCCCGACGAAACGAGCACTACCAGAATCGACCCGGATGTCTTCTTAGACAAATGCACAATCTCACTCATCGCGCATACGACCGGGATACAACCAGCACCCCTCAAGATAGTCAAGACAAAAGAAGCCACCTTCTCATCCGCAAGACCATTCTCTCGTGAAGACGGCATGACCAAAGCAATCGACATCGGAGTGCTCAGCTGGGTACCCACAACATTCACCTTCCGCAACATCAGCCGCACGTACAAGTTACGAATCGCCAGCCAATTTACTGTCGGCTCACAACAACTTTCAACAAGTAGAGATGTTCCCTTGACGATACACCCGCCGCTGGAACTTGATGTTTCGAGGCCAGCTGATATGGAGGACGAGCCGGATGGGCTACCTTCGTACCAAGAAGCTAGTCGTTCAAGTGCAGCGGATTTTGCAGAAGATGCTGCAGAAGGCTCTGCACAAGTGCCGTCTTATGAACAGGCTGTTTCTGGCCATGATCATGGCGGACATCATGCAGGTTCGGATCATGGGCATGGAGGATTTGCAGGAGGGTTTGGGGGTTGAGAAAGCAAATGGCTTCAGCATCCGCCAAATAATGAAGTCGTCAGACTCTGCATTTCAACAGGATACGCCAGCTCAGTCCAGCTCGCTCAGCAAAGGCGATCTCGCACAGCAGCCCGCCAGAAGGAACGTAGTGCGCATGGCCATTCTGAAAGCTTTGCGAGGACAGTCTCCTCCGTCAAGTTCGCCACCTATCTTTTTGGCTACTAAAGGGCGCGGCTGCGCAGGCCCACGAAGCCTCCAGGCGTATGCTCAGACTCATAAGATCGCCTGGCAGCTTCCGAGATTGCTTATTACAAGCGTTGAAGGTTAGGGGTGGTTTTTGATAGCCGAAAATGAAGGGTCCGGGACTTGTTCGAACTGCTTCTCTCGGCAGATGCCTTTGGAGTATTCATCGACTACTCTCACCAACGTATCGTCTCCTACGATGCTATCGATCTCGCAATTCATTTTCCCATACAGCATTCTCTCAATTTTCCCACACTTTGGTATCTCCCTGTAATGTCCAACTCAGCGTTGCCGTTCATTTTTGGTGCTCAAGATCAATTCTTCCGAGCCTGTGTATACCATGCGCCACTGTGTTGGACAGCCCGACTCACATCTACCGCAGACGGGACCGGGGAGATGTGGAATAAATCCGATTTCGATCGTGGCACCAGTGGGGTGTGTTTCTTCCTCTCCTTTCTTCTCTACCGTATCGTGGAGCCATCAACTTCATCAATCATAATGTGGTGCGAACTTCTCGCTGATTTTTGTTTTAGTCTTTACTGTCGAACCAGCTCCTCTCCGCGCTGTCGATCTCTTTGTCCGACGACATTCTCTCCGTGACATTGATTTCCTTGCGAGATAATCCAGATTGTACCTTTGTGCTCCTTGATCCATCTCGGGTATGCGTAGATTTTCTGTACTTCTCCATGTTGCGTAGGTTGTATGATTCGTATTGCTCTGGCGTCGTCACGAGATAGGGGATGCCCTCTGTCCAGGAAGCTCGTATTGTCTCTTGATCATCAGCTTTCACGACAGCGTCATCAGCGCAGGTCGATGTTGAAGATGTCGGTGTATGTTTGGCACTGTAGTGAACTTGTTGGTTTTCGAGATCCGCGCTGGAGATTCCTGTTATGCCTTGTCCTTGGATGATTCGGACCTCGTCTGACATTCGGCGGCTTCGACTGGAAGAGAAAGTGCCCCCAAATCGAGATCTTTTAAGAGGGCTGCTAACGTATTCTCGGAAGAGTACGCGCAGTGATGGCAGTGCTGTACACATGATTCCAAGACTGAGCTCGAGTTGCGCCCAGACGAAGACGTAAAATATGCTGGTCGAAAAATCGCTGGAGTGCCCGACTTTGTACTATATTCAGTCAGCGCCGCACTTATGTTGAGCCGACTAGGTGATCTGATCACACATACCAACCAGTAAGTCCGCACGGAGCTCGCAACAACCGCGAGCAGGCCCAGTGAGAAGACGAAGAAAAGTCCGAGCTTCTGCGCCTTGGGCAGAAGCAAGTGCCTTGTCATGAGACATGGCAAAATGACAGAATACAAATCACTGATGATGGACATTATCCCAGCCAGCAAGTTAACAATAGTAGTATCGACACAAGTATACTGTGCCCTCCAGCTTGGATTAAAGGCCTTCCAATAGGCTTCCGTTGGCGAACAGTTGAAGATAAGGACCAGTATGAAGGCCAGGGAATATGAGATAGTGAACGAGATGGCGCAGATGACAGTCCAGATCCAGTATTTGGAAACAGTGTGGTCCACGAGTCGACGATAGAACATTAGGACCGAGACTTTCGTAAAGCAAGAGCAGATCAGGAAGGCGAGTTCGGCAATCCAGGTGACGAGCGCGATGTTCTCGTAGCTTGACATCGGAATGTCCCACATATGCCGTGAAGTCAAGTAAACCTCGGAGTTGACGATCCCCAGTGCTGTGAACCACACGAGGCCAAGCCATCCACAAACCAGAAGGACCTGCCGCACGTTAGTCTGACGAGAAATAAGGTCGGGGTATCGCTGAGCGTACATCGTCGAGCCCAAGCCCGCCAGCATGCTTCCTGGCTCGAATCCACAAGCGTGTTGCGACCATCAACGTTGCAATACCACATAGAATGGCAGCATATGGAGGCATCCAGTGTCGACGAGGGGGATCATCATAGTTTGGGGTTGGCCATTTGGCAATGTCGGCCGGTGTGAGGTTGATGATGTTCCCCGGCATTATGATGCCCCATCGAGACCATCTGCGGTCATCAATGGGAAGCGGAAGAGTTCAAAGTCTGTCGGAGCGAGCAGCAACAAGGTAGTAAGTACCGGAGTATTAAAGAATTTCTCGCGTGCATGCAGGTTTGCAATGAACTACGCTATTTCGAGGTAGGCGCAATGCGAATGAGAAAGTATATGTCGATCCGTCGGTCTATACAGAGGTCTGAAGGGCGCGGTTCATGCCTTGGTCGTTCGTTGACTCAGCGTCGGCAGCAGGCAGGTTTGTTGCGCGCGCAATTCCAGCCGTTAACGAAAGGCGTTGGATCGAGTGGTGCTTATGCTAGTCGTCTCTTCACGTTTCATTTGAAAGACCGAGGTTGTTGCGTGCGTGATGCCGTGGGTCAGGTTAGTTTGATGGTATCTTTGACTTTGGGAATCAAGTCTAGGTTGGGCCTTCTTTCTTCCATGTGGGCGCGCATGTGAAAATGGGGAAATATGTGACCATCCCGCGGCTACACAACTGCTCCCCAGACGCCAAATGGACTGGGATGCCAATGCCAATACCATCCCTCATCTGTGCAGGTGCTGCAAACAAGACGAATCTCGTTTCTGCATGTTGCTCGTTTGAGGTTGAGTTAAGCGCCCACTATTGGCCGCCTCGAGTCGGACGTGAACTGTAAGCGCAGCGAGGGCCGATGGATCGTCGGACTGCGGCCAAAAATGGAGATAAAGTGGAACACGCGCCCCTTGGGTTGCAGGCGGAAGCATGTTCTTCAGACTGCCGCCCTGTGCATCTTCTGTTCGATTTTCCAACAACCAGACCATGAAACGTGATTCGCACCCATTCGAGGCAGGTCAAACTTATCCCAAACGTCAAGACCCCGGCTGCATGCCGTTCGCAGGAATTGCATGCTGTAGCTGCAATGTGTACGACTGGTGAAATGTCTGGAAATGCGAACAAATTATCGCTTCGCGTCTTTTCACTGCGGTGGTGCGGACGTCAATAGAGAGAGAGACCTTGAGGAGACTATCGAAGTCTCCCGTCCCCACACTCACACAACCCCTGCATTCGGTGTGGCGTAATTTGTTTCCACCAGTGGCAGAGGTGGCGCCGATCACTCGTCGGAAACGAGGGCGTAGCTCGGTGCGAGATACAAGCACCGAGTACACGACATGCGACATGCCTCGCTCCTTCGAAGAGCTCCATGAATCATGGCCATCACAAGCAAATGCCTTCATTGGAAATCGCATTTGCCGTCAAGGCACATTGCCCAGGTAGCTGGAATCAAGCATTGTGCAGGCCCGCTTCTGCACACGCATGGCACTGTAATCTCGATCTTGCTTTCCAATAAGGACACTGTGGACAGGTACGGCCGGCCAGAGTGCAATTGACCAGTCGCCTCCAGGTTCCAGTGTTGTACACCAGTCACTTGACAAAGGCCATTGTCTGAGATCTGGCAAGATCCGATAGAATTGCATTCGCTCGAAATTTTGTCGATGAAACTGCTGAGATTCTCCTGGGGATGGCTGTACGTGCAGGCTCGAGCTATCGGCGCAGTCTGGTCGAGCTGGTAGCCCGAGGCAATCTTCAAGATGCTTTCGAAGTTTGCTCGCCCTCTTCTTACCCGCCACTGCATAACTATCGGTCATTGTGCTCGCCAGAATTGGTGAGAGCTGGTGAGACGTGGCGCAGCGGACGAAAATACATGGACCATCGCGTGGCTGTAGTCTTCAGCATTGCTAGCTTCCATGTGAATGTCAGTAAAACCCGCGGCCATCTAGACCTCGCAGACCTGACGGGCCTCCTTGGCAGAGAAGCATAGATGTACAGTAACGACAAGGGGGACACGAGCGACGAATGTCACTTCGATCTCCCGGTGATGACTCGCACAGCCTTCGCATCCCTGAGGACTGCTTTACTGATGAAGGTCCGGGATGGAAACGACATTTTCACATCACCAGGCTTGTCGTGGGTAGCTTTGTAGCTGACCGACAGGCCAGGCATGTTGGGTTTGCGCAGCTGGGACATTTCTCTGCGCAGGATGGTTGAAATCATTGGCGAGTGCCCAGACTTGATGAATCATGTTTCAGTGTCCCTTTCTGCATTGTCGAGAAGTTGCCACACGTCTCATGAAATACGGCACTGCGCTCAAGATAAATTGTGCGTGTTGTGCAGCAGCAGTGGTGCAGGTGTAGGAGCAAGTTGTTGATGCGTGACGAGAGAGGCGAGAAGAATGCTGGAAGTAGATGGAAGCACAGGATGGAAGGCGGGACTGGATCTGGGCAGGTGCACGGACTTTTTGGCGGCAACGTCGCTTCCTCATTCGTTACACAAAGCACATGTCAGTGAGCTAGTGGTGGGATGATGTCGACACGGCTTCTTGTCGTTTGCACAACTCGCATCTCCACGCTGCATACTAACAGCTTTGGAGCGCCATATCACAAAACCCAAGTTGCTCTGATTGGTCGCGACGGTGACGTGCATCCAAGGCGCGGGATCTCGCAGGTGTGCAACCTTAAGTCATTCCAACAAGCCCGGCGCAAGTCCATGGTGCAACTCTCCCTACAGTCGACCCGGTAGAAGAAGTGCAGGCCACATACGACCCCATACCTTGAAGGTAGCTGACTTATAGCTGCACCAATCGCCCACCATGTCTATCAAGTAAGTTCTCGCGCCTCTTCTGGTCGCGTCTGGCGTACACATTAGGCTACAAGCCACGGCAAGAGCTATGCCTACCGAGCATCGATCATCGAAGAGACAAGCTGTTAACAAATATATTCGCAGCTGGGTCATGACCTCGAATGATTCGAACACCCCATTCACACCTCTACCCGGCGAGCAGCTCGTCCACACAACACCGAAACGGGTCCAACTGTCGATCGAAACGCCGAAACACTATCCTGGGAAGCAGCAAAAGCCATACTCCCTCACACATACGAATGGACAAATATTCCTCACGAACTCGAGAGTGATATACCTGCCCGACAAGCCGACGGCTGACTTCAAGAGCTTCGCAAGCCCCATCCTCAGCCTCCACGACTCCCACGTCACGATGCCTTGGTTTGGTGCGAATGGCTGGCAAGCATTAGTACAACCTGTTCCTGGTGGAGGCATACCTATACCCAGCACGGGAGTGTTGGAGCTGAACCTGAAGTTCAACGACAACGGCGCGTTCGATTTCCACACACATTATGAGCGGATGCGGGAGCGGTTGCAGCAGGCAGCGGAGACGCAGCGAGCGAGTGGAGGCGCGGGGACGTCCAGATCGGCAATGAACGGAGGAGTCGATGTCTCAACGGTACCGCTTGAGGACTTGCCAGCATATTCAGAACAGAGCGATGCTCCACTTATGGCGCCCACGGCGATGGGCATCGCGCAAAGTCCTGTTTTGCAGCAACAACGGGACAGTGGAGTGCAAATGGGTCATGCAAGTGATACGAGTCCACCGAATGAGCCGCCGCCGGGTTATGAGGAAGCGCAGATGGCGACGTTGCGTGATGAGGCTGAGTGGGCTGCGGAGAGAGAAAGAAGGTCATGATGGATGTGCATCGTGGAGAATATGATGAGCATACGAACGGCAGTAACGACTTGGAGCTGATGAAATATGTATTGGTAAGATGATGGTTTTGGTCCAGCGTTCAGCAACAAGCGGTAGATTTTGGTATCTACAATATATGTGAGACACGGCAGCCTGTGCCGAAGCATTAGTTGGGGTTGGCATATGAAGATGTATTCAGATGTCGTCTCAAATGAGTAAGCCAGCAGACAATAAGCACGAGTAGGCGAAGGTGAGGATTTATGTCTGCTGCTTCATGTGATAACCATGCGTCGTACCAAAGACGAGAAAGGTCGGAAGGGCACGAGAAGGGCTGCAGATGCCGCCGCTGCTCGGGGAACGACAGCCTCGAGGGCCGAGGACGGCTGGAGAACACGTCGCGCTGACCCGTCGCATCGCGCTTGTGCTTGTGCGCATATGTCCTCGTGGAGAAGAGCGCGTCAGGCGGAATAGAACTGTAGAGTACATGTAGTTGTCAGGTGTTGTTGTTGGAGTCGAGGTGAAACGGACGGCCCACGCGATCAAAGTCGGCCTCGACATCATAGTTGGCGCTACGCTAGAACTACTCCTACAGTCCCACAGGCGCTGTCTGCACAGATCCCGTCCGACCTCCACCACCACTCTGCCACTTTGCACGCACCGACCGCCCGCTCGCACGCTCCGTCGCCGAGAGCATTGGCCGGCCCCGGTCTCCGCAGCAGCAGAAGCCATCACCACCCACCCACCAGCCGTGACACAGCAGCAGCGGCAGTAGCGACGGCGCCGGCTGCAGCAGTCCACGGCCTGATCCTAACCCCCTCCGCCGTGCACTCCCACTCGCGCCGGAAGACGCATGATATCCACCACCGTCCTCCGCTGCACCGACCCTGCTGCGCATCCTCATCGCACCATCCCCGCGCCGTGCTCGACCGCCAGCACGGCGTCACATAGCGCGCAGCCATGTTTTGGCGCTTTGGCGGATATGCCAACATAAGCACCATTGACACCATCCTCGACAAGCAAGATGTCACCCTCGAGGAACTGCTGGACGAGAGCGACTTGATCCAAGAGCTGAAGCAGCAGAATAGCAAGCTGATCGAGTTTCTGCGGGACGAAGAGCCCCTCAAGAAGCTGCTTGCCTATGTGATCGCGGAGCCCAAGTCGGAGGAAGATGCAGAAGCCACGGGCGAGCAGAAAGAGACCACACCCGGTACGCCCAAATCTCCAGGCGAGGAGGAGAAGAGTTCAGGCATATCCTTCTTTAAAGGAAAGAACCGAGCGCGATCAAAGTCCGTGAACAAAACAGGCGCCGATGGCGAGACGGAGCAGGAGAAGAGGGAAGCACAGCGGAAGAAGTATGCCTACGTCGCGTGCGAGGTGCTGTCTTCCGAGGTCTGGTCTATCAGTGAAGCCTTGCTGGAGCAGCGTGATCATCTGCGCGAATTCTGGCAGTATGTGAAGCGACCTGCGCCGCTGGACCCTCTACAAGCCGGTTACTTCACCAAGGTCAACGAAGCGCTACTGGATAAAAAGACGGAGGAAATGCTCGACTTTTTTAAGAATCTCGAGGGCATCGTTCCTTCAATGCTGCAGCACGTTGACTGCCCCATGGTCATGGATTTGTTGCTCAAAATCATCTCACTGGAGAAGCATGAGGGCGGACAAGGAATTGTGGACTGGCTACAGCAGCAGAATCTAATCCCCCTTCTACTCGGATACCTCTCAGATCAGCATAATGGTGCGACTCAGACCTCTGCAGGCGACTTCCTGAAAGCGATCATCACGATATCCGCGAATGCCACAACACAGGACCAGTCGGTCATCGGCCCGAACGAGCTCACACGGCAATTGGTGTCTGAGCCATGCATTCAGACGCTGATTGACGGTATGCTGAAGGGCGGAAATCCGTTGACAGTGGGCGTTGGCATTGTGATTGAAGTCATTCGCAAGAACAACTCAGACTACGATTTGGACAATCAAGTGGGACCAGAGCCGAAGACATCAGATCCCATCTATCTCGGCACTCTTCTTCGCAAGTTCGCGACCCACGTACCAGACTTCATGCATTTGATTCGGTCGCCCAATGCCCAGAAACCAGAGCTCAAGGCTGCATTCGGACGGAAAATTCAACCCCTGGGCTTCGATCGGTTCAAGACGTGCGAACTCATGGCTGAATTGCTTCATTGCAGCAATATGGGCCTACTGAACGAGCGCGGCGCCGAAGACGAAGTTTCAAAGCGTGATGCGGAGCGCAACAGGCTCAAGGCAGAAGGCAAACTTGCCACTCCAGGAGTACGCCAGAGTCCTACACCAGACATGTCTCATGACGAGTTTGGCAGCAGCGTCGATTCTCACGGATTTCATCATGCGGAAAGGCCTAGCGACGATGATCTCGATGAGAAACCAGAACAAATCAGAAAGCTGGAAGTGCAAAATGCCTCAGACGAGGACGGGTTTGAAAAGGTCAATGCGCCCTCGGAAGACTTCCCTGACGAGGTCACTTTCGACGATCTGAGCGAGAAGATCGATGATACGACTCACAGTGACCTACCAAAACTAGAGAAGGTGGTGAAGCGCGATCCCTCTGATCCTCAAAACCAGTCGCCTCAGTCGCCCATGAGCCCCAGCGCCATTCCGCAGCCGCTATCGCCCAAGAAGAACGCCGCATCGCCGCCCAAGCAACCACCGCCCCACTTTGATCCTCCTCCCACGCACTCTGTGGACTCACCAACGACTGCGGAAGCGACGGATCGACTCAACAACCTCGATGTGGATGAAGATACCGTAATGTCCGAGCTTGGCGAGGAGCCAGAGGAGGACAAGGGTAAGCAGAATGCGCGCCAACTGTATCAGCAGTTCCTATCAGAGCAATCACTGAGCATGCCTTCAGATGACGGCCCTTCAGAACTCGAGCGAGAGCTGGCTCGCGCAGCCGAGAAGCCTGCGCCACTTTTTGTTAACAAGACACCAGCCGCAAGTCAGAGTGAGCCCACATCATCGAGCAGTGAAAGCTCACAAGACATCGAGCAAAGCACGGCGACCTTGCATGCGAGAGCGCCGAGCACACTGTCAAATGGCGAACGCGCGCCCTATGATACTGAGCTTGATGGCAGCCCCGTTGTAGGCGATTTGCTCAAAATTAAATTCGTGGAGCACCAGGTCGTGCCAACCATACTTGTGAGTGTCCTTTCCATCCTTCCGACTGACGAGTCTTCTTTGCAGCAAACTTATTCCACTATTCTAGGACTTCTTTTTCCGTTTTCCGTGGAACAACTTTTTGCATAACGTGGTATATGATGTTGTACAACAAGTTTTCAACGGCACGCTGGACCGCGGTTACAACCGAACTTTGGCATTCGACCTTTTCTCTCCAGCTCGAGGACCAGATGGCAAGACCGCAGAGGAGATTGGACTTGCATCCGGCAAAGACATCACAGACCGCATACTAGATGGGCAAGCCGCCTCAGACGAATCGCAGAAGCATAAGGGCATGCGGTTGGGCTACATGGGCCATCTGACATTGATAGCCGAGGAAGTGTGCAAGTTCGGCAATAAGATTGGGACTGAGGAACTAGACCCGGCTATCACAGAGCGTGTCAGCAGAGAGCCTTGGGTCGTGTACGTGGAAGGCACGCTTGCGGAAACGCGAGACAAGGACAATGCAGTTCTTGGTGGAGTGCGGCCGGAGAATGCAATAGGAATTCGGTCGATGGGCATGGGTGGAGGCGGGCTCTCCGGCGGCTTTTCATCGAACACCCAGAACACACTCGCCAATGCAGGACTCGGCGGCAACAGTAGCATGACTCCACAGGACAGTTTGGCGTTACAGGAAGGCTCGGTCGGACAGAGCTTCGAGATTAACTCCGGAACCATGCTCTCCGGATTCGGCGACGGTGATGAGGACGAAGAAATGGAAGACGAAGCCATCATTCGGGAGAGAGAAAGACAGAGGGCATTTGCGGAGGATGAACAGGTCGGTGAACTTTCGTTTGACGTTGACATGGACTACCGATGACCCCCTCCGCGCGCGATCACTTCTCCCGCACATACCCTATTGCATATTTTCAATCCTCCTATCGATGTACAGATGGACGAGCATAGCGAATGGAAGGACATTTAAGAGATACGATGAATGGCTGGCTGTACCACAACGAACAGGCTGTACGACTTTTCCACACACAAACACTCAGAACTTCGCAACCTGTTCCCAACACACAAACAACCAGTCTACAAAGTACACATCGGCAGCAAGACCGAAGCAAGCCAAGACTACACATGTACAGTTGTCCAGAAGAGCCGGAACCCGAAGCGGATGCAGATTGATGCTTCGCGATGGTGGCTGTTTTTGGGTTCAAATGACACCTGCGGTCCGATCCTTCGTAAGACAATTTCGACGGTCTTTTGGAGCCGGACGTCACGCGACGGCCACACTAGCTTCGCTTTGATGCCGTATCCATGACCGTTATACTACTGCGAGGCAGGGTGGTTGGTCATTGGTGGTCTTGCTTCTTCTTTTGCCTGAATTGGGCATGCATGAATCCGTGCTTTCTCATTGCCCTATTCCTTTTGATCCTCCAGCACCTTGCACACACATACCCTGGCACATGCACCTGCACCTGCACACGCCCCTGCACTGCACTGCACTGCACTACACTACACTACACTGGCATGATCAGATGTGAGATGCGATTCATCTTCGCAAGCATCACCAAACTGACAATTCCATCTCTCGTTTAGGACACATCATCACCAGATTCCAACAAGACTTCCACAGGCACAGTCCAACCCCTCAACATCCCACCTTCACGAGCCCGACGCACCCTGGCCGCCCGCCTAGCACAAAAAAACCAAGACAAAACCCTCGACAACGACCCCGACGCCGCAGACGCTTCCGCCGTCGAAATCGCTTCTACCCTCCCGGAAGAACCCCTCGAACTTTCAAACTCCCCGGAACAAAGCGACAGCACTAAAGGCCTCGACGGACTCCAAATCACAGGCCTTCGAACTGTTTCCGGAGCAGGCCACGTTTCTCGTGCGAGCGGGAGTAAATTCTCTGGACTCTTCAGTAGCAGTGATTCCGATTCCGACAACGAGTCCGATGACGATGATGATTCGAGTATCGATGAAGATGATGCTGGGAGAGATCATACATTAACGAGAGATGGGGGGGATTATGATGATCCTGGATCTTCGGGTCCTTCGCCTTCGAATTCGAGTCGAAGGCTCGATACTACTGCTTCTTCTTCAACTAAACGACGTTCTTCAAGAAGGGAACGAAGACCTAGTACGACTGAGGCACAAGTGAGGAAACCTTTGGATGATGATTCGGATGATTCCGAAGATGTGGATTTGGAAATTGGGGATTTGCCGGAGAGTATTGAGAGGAAATTGGTGTTGGATTCGGCGGCGAATAGTGGGGCTGCTTCGCCTTTTGGGGATTTGCCTAGGGGATTGCATGATGATGGGCTTGATGATGATGACGACGATGATGATGATGATGATGATAGTTCGGAGGATGATTTGGTGGAGATTCGGCCTAGGAAGACGAGTTAGGGACTTGTTGGGGATTCTTTGGCTACGGATGCGAAGGAGAGTGAGGTGACAGGGAGGGGGAAGAAGAGGTCTTTTGAGAATCCGAGGTTGGATTTTTGAGTAGGGGACGAGGTTTGTTCTTGTTGTTGGACGTTGCACCGGCTGCGGTAGAGGTGGAAGTCGGAGCTGGTGGCGGTATGCTGTTGGTTAGGTATGATAGGACTTGTTTGGGGAAGAGTGGGAGGCTGGCTTTTTGGTTTTTTCCGTACAGCGAGTGGAGGAAGAAGCTCTGAATGAGCTGCAAGAAACAGAAATGGCATGCAGGCAGGCAAGTTCGCCAGTCAGCTACTACAGGATCGGAAGGGATAGTTGGTCTTGCGTAAGATTACGAAGCATCGGTATTGGCGCGGCAACTTTTGGGTTGATTAAGATGGCGTTATACAGGACGAATTTCTGGTATCGGCCGACACTGGCCGACACTGTCAGGTTGGGAAGGCTTCAAGATAGAGAATTTGAGAACAGATTCAACTTTGGAGTTCGTTGGTCGTCGAGTGCAATTTTGTCTGGCTCAACGTTTCCCAACGTTCCGAGGAGCTGCAATTGGAATATGCTCTAAAGTTTGCACGTATTTTAGCTGCTGCAATGCCATTTTGAGTGTCATCGTTTATTCGGCCGTTTCTTATCCGTTGTCATAAGATAACAGAAGTTTTATATCGCTGGTGCCTGCCAAGCTTCTCGTCGGATTTTCATCAGATTGCTCTGTTTATGCGGGAAGGAGATTTCGCGCTCTTTGTAGAATCCTACATCTTCGAGGTATTTTCGAATTCTGTTGAAGGTGTTAGTGTAAACTGCAGGAATTTCAGAAATAGGGCAACTCACTTCTCATTATCGACTCTTGGCTCCAACATGACGGTGTTGGTCCTTGAGTCGGCCAACAAGCAGTGATGTACCAATGCGGTAATCCAGACCTTGAAGCGATGCTGGCCGCGGAATTCTTGTTCGCCGACAAGGACATGCAAGCCCCGATCGAAATCGTCAGCGGCGCCGCCGAGGTAGCTGGCAAGTTTATCTTCTTTCACCCAGTATATTTCGAAATATCCAAATGGTTTCCCGTCGAAGCAGCCGATCACAGGTATCGAGTGTTTCGATGTAAGTCCGGCTTTCAGGAATTCTTCCTGATGCGATATAGGGCCCTCTTCACCCCAGCTGTGCGCCACACGCGGGTCATTCATCCACTTGTTCAAAAGCTCAACATCGGTCATGCTCGTGGTCTCGCGAGGTTCTGTTGGGTTCGCACCTGTGGTGTTGATGGTAGGGATTGCAGGGTCGGAGTGGGCGCTGTGGTGCCGCAGAATGTCTCGCCCTGATGTAAGTGAACCTTCGGGTCCTGCTTGGGAGAAGGGTCCAGAGTAGGTGATTGGGCGTTTGCTTAGTGAGGCAACACGGAAAGTAAGGTACTGACCCAGACTGGGAATGTATCGAATATAAAATGTCTCGCCTTGTCGAGGTGGCTTGGGACGGATAGGATGCCTGCAGTTATTCGTGAAGCCGTATTGCCATGGGGCAGGTGGGTAATATGTTGGCAAGTGCGACGAGGAATGGAACGGTCCCGGTGGCGTGCCTGCACGATTGATTAACGTCGACTGTGATGCTGCCATGTCGCGTAAATGAGTGCCACCTTCTGCGTCGTGAGTCCTGGTGCCTCTGTTTGGGCTAGATGGCCTACTTCCAGCAGGGCTGAGAGACGGATACGGAGAGTTGGTCTGCATTGGGGTGAGGGTGAAGAGATATATCCTCGGGTCCATTTGCCAGAAGCTTCTCCGCGACACGAACATGTTGGTCCAGCCCTCAGTGGGATTGCTTAGCCCATCTGCTGGGTCAAGGCCGACTGAAGAGTCTTCCGAAGCAATGAGGCCCATTCTCTCGAGTTTGGGAAGGAGATGTCTGCTCTTGAAGATGCCCTCTTTATTGATGTATATTCTCCATTCGCCCTTGGGCTTGCCCGCATTGGGAGTCTTCTCTGACGCAGAGGTGGTCAATTGCGGCTCAGGCTCTTTCTGGTGAAAATACCAATACAAGGTCGCCCACAGCATCATGGCAATTTGTCGCGTTGGGCTCGTCGGGGGCTTGAACTCGGTCGAGGCGGGATTCGAGATCGAGGAGATGTACAGGTGATCATTTTTCAAGCTGGGCTGCTTGTAACGATATGTTCCCTGCTTCTTCTGCGGCTGCGCATCTGGGTCGGTAGTTCCGTCTGGGTTGCGCTGCCCTTCGCCGTCGTCCTTGTCATCCTCGCAATTCAGGATAATGGTCCAGCCGGGAGGAAAGACGTTGTGGTGGTGACTCAGGTCATTCGACTTGAAGTACAGCCCACCAAAAACCGGAGTCACATTGAGCGTCTGGCCGTTGGGAAGATGGACCTGGTGGGGCGCCATGGTGGTTTGTGAAGTTGTTCACTGCATATGTCTCCGAAGACGAACACGGCGATTTATGTATGCAACGCAGGGTGGAGCAGATGCGTGATCACGGTATTCGTCTGGCAGTAGTCGTGAGTCGTTTTTCCCCCTCCTTGCTAGTTGCTCGACGGTGGTGGTAATGGCGCTTTCGGGCCGTATTGTGCAGTCCGACGTTCGGCCCAATGGCTGGCGAACTGCTTGGCCACGCGCATCAACAGGCTGGTGAGGTCTGAACACGCGTGAGAGAGCGTGACATGGGCAGGTCGGTGTCGTCAGTCGTGTGAGGGTCGCGATAGCCGAGCAGCAGCAGTCTCGCGTATCAACATCCCACCTACTGATTTGGGCGACGGGCACAACGCCTCAGGAGGCTCGTTCCGCCGCTGCACAATCAAACCAATTCGATAGTCGACCATTGCGCAACGGTCGAGACTTCTCCTGAATCGTGATATTGCGTGAGGCCCGGAATATGCTGTGGCCATGCGATGCGCACGCGATGGCCGACGAGGCTCATGGCCATGTCGAGGCACAGGTCGAGGAGGCAGAGCGAGTGTTGTATTATGCACGACTCGCTACGGTATGAGCATCGGTAGGGGGTCGCTGTCAAATGGAGCCCGCTTGCCCCAAAACGTGGCTCTGCGCAGCCACTGGCGCCGTGCGCGCCCGCATTATGCTGCTTCAAGAATAGCACTGCGATGTGAAATGATCGCCCATTCTTCCACAGCCCTGTCACGACCTCGCGACTGGTCACTGGTGATCTTCCCGTCCTGATCGCATGCACTAATATCCAACACCACCGCCGCCTGCATTACCATCATTCTCGCGCGAGTTCGCTGGCTGGAGAGCACCGATCGAGAACGAGCGAGCGAGCGAACGAACGAAGCGGCACTGTTTCCCACCTCACGCCATATCTCCAGACGAGACGTGATTCCTCGAGCCACGAGATATCACGATGCTGCCGCACCGCCAATCTGCTTGACCGCGCCGTCACACTGAAGAGGTCTCGCCTCGCAGCCTGGTCCTGGCCTCCGTCCATACCCTGCCTCTGCATGCTCCCGATCCAGCCTGCAGACATAATCTACATACGACGCCCATACCCTGCGCCACGCCCTGCTGCGGCCGAGTAGCACAAGTCGGAGCGCGGCTGCGCGGGAAATAGTGGCATAGAGGATGTTTGGAGGCAGAGCCCGCGAACCGCATCCGCGGTCTCCCTCGACTTCCACCAATGCTGCTCCCACTTCACCTCTCCCGCCGAGACCGACGACCAGCGAAGCGCCCATTTCGCCATTGCAAATGACCTTCGATTTCGAGCTCCCAAACAGCTCGCACGCCTCCGATCTGGCCTCGTCCTTCTCGCCCGTCAGCCCCGAAAGCGCGCCAAAGTCTCCGCCGCTCAGCGATGGCCGCAATGCTCGCCCGCCTTCAGCGCGAAAACCGCACGGCGGACTGCAGCTGATGCCTCATATTCCAGCTACGGCCGTGAGGAGTAATAGTAATAGTGCGCGTCGTATCATGGCAGGAGAGGCGCGTGAAGCGGGCTGGAACGCTGGCGATAGTCTGGGCAGGCCTGGAGCTACGGCGTCCAGTCCAGGCGCTGCAGGAGGGAGCGGAACGGGTGCAACAACGACGCTCACGAGGACCAAGAGCGTGCTGAGCGCTCGCTTGAGCTCCAACTTCGAGCCAACCATTTCAATGGACTATGAGCAGGAGCCAATGCCTCTGTCTCGCACCCCGCTCTCGGGCACGCAGGATGAAAGGCCGAAGACGGCACATGGCAATGGCTTCGGTCTGAAGATGGAGGCCTCGCTGTTCCCTCAGCGCGCTGAGCTACCGTCTGCGCCTCAGACGCCACCTGCCACCATGCCATCAATGAATCGCTCGTTCATTGACAGTCGCGATAAGCCCTACAGCCAACCCGCCCGGCCCTTTACACTGCAAAGCAATCACAGCTCACCTAATCTGAGCCCCACCGCGAAGACCAAGGTATCGACGATCAGAGGTCCCACGCCCATCTATAGCAATAGGATGATCAGCCCTCAGGTCAGTACGCAGAACTTGAGCCAACAACCGAATTATAGTGGCTCTACAGCTCGTCCGAGTACCCGTGCGTCCAGCAAAACCGTCATAACTGGTGGCCCGTCAACGACGATAGGAACTCCGTACGGGGCCACGGCAGACTCATTTCCCTTGCCCCAGCACGTGAAGACGCGTCCCAAGACTGCCGGCGTCATCTCCAGTGTCGCAGGGGTGACCGTACCCACCCATCACACGTCATCTATCAAACCAACTTCCAAGTCCTCCAAGTCAGAGTCGAAGAAGTCAGAGTCGAGAAAGTCCGAGGTACCTAAAAAGAAAGGCCGTTTGCTGAATCCAATCTTCTTGCTGCAGCGCAGGCGAAGCTCGCAGGACCCCGACGCCGTAGAAGCGGAAAGGGCGACTCGCGAAGCCCAGGCCCAGGCCGTAGCGAGACAGAAGCATGTCTTGGCCTCTGGTGTCAACATTCCGCCTCCAGACTTTGACCCACGAATTCGAGGCAAAGTAGTTCACGACTTCAGTGCACCACGAGAGAAACGGAATACCTTTGACGAGGCGAACGGGTCCCAATTATCAAACATGCAGTCAAGCCCGTACCCCGAGCAGCCTATGTCTCCGAGCTTTCCTCCGCGCCATGCATCGCTGGTTAACAGAGGCACCAGAGACGCACAACGACGTAGTACTCATACTCCTGTGTTTAGAGAAAACCTGGACGAAAATCCCGAAACGTCGAAGCGGATCAGCTCAATACAGGCCGAAAATCTTGAAAACAAGGAGTTTTTACAACGAGCCTCGAAGCATTCCCATGCTACGGCGCAGTCTCAAGAAAGTGCTGTGCTGCCTCCTTTCGCTCGACGGAGCCAGATGCTAGACCCGATGCAAGCTAGCCATTTTCGAGACGACGATTCGAATCGCTCGAGCGATCCAACAGGTCAACTGGGCCGCACTTCATCATCGACAGAGGTTGGCGAGATCAGTCCGGTAACAGCCCATAGCAGTGGGCACGACCCCATCAGTCCCATTTCCGACGACCCAACTAGTCCACTCGGATCGAGGCCTGTCTCACATCTGAACACGTCGCTCGCCCAGGGCTCGCACGCAAATGAGAACAGAAGCTCTGGCATGGAACCTCAGCATTCGCCCAGCAACGACAAGACATCAGGGCCTTATTCTAGTGGATCTGCGGCTCCACGATTTGATACCATCACCGAGGCCAGCGTTGACAATTCTCCCATCGAGCCAGCCCCTCGGCAGGCACTGGCGCAAGAACCCAAGTACCTTGCGCATGGAATTTCGATCAAAGAAACGGCAAACGTAGCACCAGCTGAGAGTTTAGATCCCACATCGACTGGTGTTGCAACAGAAACCAGCGTTGGGGATCCAACCGCCCAGTCGCCGCGCACATTTCCGGACGATACCGCGACCTCTCCACAAGGCACGCCTTTGAAATTTGTCGAGAAACGAAAATCTGCTGTCGGCCACTCTCGCAAGAGCTCCATGTTGCCTAGAAAGCACGCGAGCAATGCATCGAGGTTCTCGTTCCAATTTGGCGAGAGCGCAGCTGAAGAGCAAGCGCTAGAGGAGAAGCACCGCAAAATTGCTTCCCGGGAGATCACCCATACGGTCGTTCGGGGGAACAGTCCGGACGAGGATGATGAGGACTTCTTCGACGAAGACGCAATGGACGATATGGATGAGCTAGAAATGCAAGCTTCTTCAGACGACGTCCCATACACGGCGCTGCAACCTCCATCGAAGCCTGGCGATGGGAGTATCTCGAATGCAGGCACCTCGCAAAGCTCGCTGTACCTTCAGCAAGCTCGCCAGGTGTTACGACAGCCGGACAGTGACGATGGATCGATATATGATGATGACGAGATGCCCCAAGTCACTGACGAACGGGACATTCCATACGCAGACCATCCTGCGTTTCGGGCGCACGATGCAATGGTAGATTCTCGACATACTTCGATGGCAGTTGATGGGTATTGGCGTGACAGCACGATTGACTCGTACATGCGAGACTCATACTATCCACAGGGTAATGGATCGCGAACGACGCTCAACACATCATCCGGTCAATACGGAGGGTACGCGCAAGACTACTTGAGCGCCATTGATCGAGACAGTCAGCGATTTTCCCG
The DNA here is from genome assembly GCA_029490675.1 of Cercospora nicotianae. Taxonomy (NCBI): domain Eukaryota; kingdom Fungi; phylum Ascomycota; class Dothideomycetes; order Mycosphaerellales; family Mycosphaerellaceae; genus Cercospora; species Cercospora nicotianae. The sequence continues at coordinate 3,135,949 of JANQAT010000010.1, read as the reverse complement.
ACCGTACTCGACTCTCAACGTCCCAGGTCAAGCTCCAAAGCATCAATCGACCACCTTGTTGCCGAAGCCGACGTTACCTCATCGGGACAGTGGGAACAGTGAGCGAAATCGCGCTGTGAGCGGCTTCAGTTTTAGCACAATTGGCGCGACACCACCATCGGAGCGAGCAGATCCAATGGGCGACGAAACTCAGTACAGTAGAGGTGCCAGCTCGGCTGGTGATGCCGCAGAACGGATCGACACTGTACACCCCAGGTCAAATCTCTACTTGCAAGATCAGCCCAACTACTCTGCATCGGATCTTGCTGGTCGGCCCAATGGAAGCTCACATACCGCGACCTCCAGCAATGCATCCTCGGATCTGCGTTCCCAGAGAAAGTCACAAATCGACGGAACGCCGAACGCGACGCCACTCAGTTCGGCAGCCGATGGGGCTTGGAGTACAAGTGCGGGAAGTTTTGACAACAACAGGAACACGACCTCGTCACACACAAATCGCAACGAGTCGACTAGCACAGTCAGCTTTGCATCGCCATCCAGGAGCGCTCTCAGCAAGCAGTCACAGCGAAGTGACCGAAGCTCGGAAGACTTTGCGCGAGGTGGGCCCGACGACGGGACAAGTCCGACCACGCCTCGCGATGGCCATGTTGACCACATCGGATTCGCTTCGATGGTTCCACCAACAAGCAAGGAAGGGCATGACGCGCAAGCGAATCGTAAGAGCAGCACTATACTCCCAGTACCCACTGGACTTGGTTTAAGCACTTCTACGGACTTCGATTTTGGCCATCAATTGTCCGGCATGCCTCTGAACACCACAATCGTCGACGCTAGCGATTCCGAAGACGAGCTTGCAGCCAACCATCAAGACTATGGTCAAATGGGAAGCTTCAATGAGGCAGCAGCGTCGACCGCAGGTAAGCCATCAGCCAACGTTGCAGAAGAGACGAGTGCGCAACAGCCACGCGCTACTGAATCCGAGCGCAATGTTGCTTCGCAGACGGGTTTCAAACAAGTGGCACCAACGCTTCCATCAGCGCACACCAGCCCGAAAAGTCCGACGGAGTCAGCACGGGAGAAGTTCCGCCAGAACCTACACGATCGCATCGATAGTTCAGCCTCTATAAATGGTCGGCGGCTTCCTAGCGCATCCACCGCATCAGCCGGTAATAGCATGCCCACATTGCCATCTGCCAGCAGAAACGGAACCAATCACTTTCCAGTGAAGTCTTCGCCAAAGGCAGATGGACGCAAGCACGAAACAGCTTATGATGATAATCAAGACGATATGTACTTCGATGATGGCAATATTGGTGTGGACTTTGGCGAGCCGATACCTACAGAGGGGGGATTCAATGAGGACGCATTCGATGACGACAGTTTCCTGTACCGGCCGAATGCTGCTGTGAATGCTCCACAAGGCTATGCCCACAGGAAACAGCCCAGCAATCTTTCCTACCATAGCAATGGCAGCGATGGTCCGTATCCTGCTTTCGCAATGTCCGAAACACAGAAGGCACTGGCACGGACCTCGCAGCTGATGGCAGAAGATTTGCCTATTCCAGCGCCCGTCGACCCCAAGTATATACCACAGAGGAACCCTTCTGAGGATGCAAGAAGGCTAGGCCTTAGCGATCGCGCCCCTCCCGCGCCAATATCGGAGAGCGACCCAGAGGCCATAATGCACTTGCAAGACAGTCTGCAGAAATATCACGCAGCCCTGGCAGCCGCAGCAAATCGCGCTGCTGCCGAAGGGAGGTTCGTTCGCCAACCAAGCATTGCTTCCACGGTTGGGAGCTCTTTCGACCCACGCGAGACCGCGATGCCTCGACTCGCCATTGATACCCACAATGTGCGTGACGATGTGAGCATGTACTCCCAAAGCGAAGACTTCAGCGATAGCCACCTGCCACACTCCAACGCCAACGGCAGTTCAAATGGCGTCGAAGCTCAACGCCACTCGTTGTCCAACGGAAACGCACATCCCCCACGGATTGGTAGCTTCGATTTCGGATTCACAGATCCTGGCATAAGCGACTTTGGCGACTTTGGCGACTACGATGATGACGACGACCTGGTGGCAGCTGCCAATGCCGAAGTACTGGCGTCCGACGATGAAGGCTTCTATGGGCAGGAGTTTCAATTTTACGGTCGGCCTCGCGCCAACTCCAATGAAATGCAACCCGTTATCGGAGGCTATTTCGGTCCAGATGGAGATGATGGCTTGCAACGGAACAAGAGCTTAAGAGAGCCCAACCTCACTCCGATCACAGAGCGATCAGAATTCAGCACTCGAAACAGTTTTGTGGCTGGCATGGGGCCCTTCGGACCTCACTCCCCAGCCTTATCTCGTATGCCCATCACGCCACTGATGGAACACGACATCACCTCATTCGACGACTTGCGAAGACTCAGAGCGCAAGCATTTGGTGGCAGCGGAAGAAGTGAGCGGAGCAGCTCCAATCGCTCAAGCCAACAGTCTTTTCACGTGCAAAGCCCAGGAATTGACACAAACGTCGGACTCGCCATTGCACATGGCCATCCCGTCGGGTCGCCCATGCAATACGGTTACAGCAACGGCAGCAGCACATCAAGCAATACTTCAAACGTGAAACCACTACCTATTGACACAGGCTTTAATTTTCACGATAGTCCACAGTCCGCCACCTCTAGCAACGGCAACTCTTTCGCTCTCGATGTGGACGCCACACCCAAAAGAAACACGAATAATAATGTGTCAGAACCTGTAACGGCGAAGAAGATTCCGCCGAGAATGATGAGTCCTACCAGCCCCAAGAGCTCGCACTCCCGGAGTGGAAGTGGAGCTGATAGTATTAATTATGTACGCGAGTCAGATCCTGAAAGTGGACGTCCAAGATGGGTCCTCGAGAGGAGGCGGACCAGTGAGCAAGACGGCCAGCTCGAACTCGTTGGGCGGGAACTTGTACAGGGAGGATGGATTTAATGGCTTGATGAATGATTGACTTTTGAATTCTGAAGAGTCGTTGGGAGCGGCACGAACAAAAGTTGTGTCTGATTATTCAACTTTTCTTCGATTGTGTTATTACAACGATAAATGGCCCCGGCAACAAGAAGAGGGAGCAGCGAAGCCCGTGGCGGAGTCGAATTTCGAGATTCAATTGTACATGATGTTCTTGCGTGGAAGGCTAAGGTCTTTGCGAGCGGAGAAGAGGTGGAAACGGGACCTCACCTGCTGCATACTGTTTATGCTCGCCAGCCTCCTTGACTGTTTTTAATCGTTTGAGCGAGGAGTCCATGGGCTAGCTGGCGCTTTCTGTGTGCATATTTCAGTCGGAGAACTATACGATGACGACGACGACTAGTATTTTTATTGCCACTATTACTTTCCGCAAGCTGCTTGCCCTGAGGCGTGAAACACGTCTGTCGGTTCAAGCTTCATTGGCATGACATTCATCTGGATCTGCTCTGCTCAACTATACGCTCAATGTATCTCAAAATCCCGTCGTGGCCACTTTTGATCATCACGCACAACCTCACCATCCATGACACCATAGAAGTATGCTTCGCCAATGAGAACAAAATAGTCTTCGATCGGCCTCAGAACATACAAGACGTCCCCGCCGTACAGGGCGCACACCAAATCTCCTTCATGGGTCCCATATGGCCCAATTCCAATCTTTCCACTTTGTGTCCTGAGAATCGCACGCCCTTTCGTGACAGAATACGCCGACCTCTGATATTCTTCCCATTCGGGCGTCGGCACAGATTCGAATTGCATGTGACCTTTGAGGGAGAAGAGATTGTATTCGAAGGCATAAAGGGTATTGTACCACGAATTGAAACCTCTCTCTAAATATCCATCCATGGCACGATTGTGATTCTCGTTTAAGCCGGCGGCGATAGCGAAGATGAAATCTTTGATCGCTTCTGCGCTGGGAAGGTCCGTGTATCCGCCTTCGCTGATGTTGAAAGGCCAGGCGAACATTGGTGCCATGAGGGTCACGTATCGAGACGCGTTCTGCGATACATCGACCCATTTGATTTTACTCCCGTCTCGCACGGTGTCGAAAACGTGACCTGAGACCCGCAGCGTATTTCCTTCGATAACGAGCTCCCTCGCCACACCTCCACTGGCATTAAACTCCTTCAGCGGCCCAAGCAGCAAAACATCCTGCTCCGGCGGGTCATTCCACCTCGGAACCCACGAAGGAAAAGCAGCCAAATTTGTGTCCTTCCAATTAACCCTCTCAGCAGTCCTCCCATGCCAATGATAACTCAAAATCTCCAACCTCTCACTCCTCCCCAAAACAATTCTCGCAACTGTTGCATAAAGCTCCTCAACAGGTACCTTATAATCCACCACCACCCCCTCCCCTAACCCCTTCCTCACAACCTCAAACCCCAACAAAGCAAAAATCATATCCCTCGGATCCGTCGCTTCACACATATGAAAAGCCTCCAAAATCTTCGCTACATCTTCTTCTTTCGTGTAACGTCTAAAGATACTCGACATATTCCCCGCCGTCCACCAACCATGAGTTCGAGCCAGTCGCTGGACATGGATTTTGCGGTTCGTGTCGTATTCGGTCCCAATCCATTGTGCGGCGAGAACGAGATCTGGCCAGGAGAAGGAGTGAGGTCCGCAGAAAACTGTGGCGGTGGAGCAGGCGTTGATTTCTTGGATGACCTGATTCGGTTTGCTTCTGTGTTAGTTTTTGCTGGTGGTTTGATTTTTTTCTTTACTGGAGATCTTGACTCACCCAGATTCTACTGAAATATGGGCGGTCGAATATGTTGATTAAAGGCTGCCAGGACGCTGAGGATTCTAAGGGTGGTAGGAGACCGCCGATGATGCCTTGGTGTTTAATCATGTGGCGGAAATCGCCGTCTTTGGGGAGTTTCTCACTCCTTCCTAGTCTTTCTCCTTCAGGTTGCTCGAAACGTAGGCCTTTACGAATTTCGTGTATCAAATCTGTCAAGAGATTTCGAGCGTCTCTGATATCGGCCGTTGGTTTACCTAACCAGACAAGGCATTGTGAGGCGCGAGAGTAGACGTCCCACATCAACATGACTTGTGATGCTCGCTCGTCGAGATCGGTTTGGTTGATGCAAAGTGCGTCAGCCCATAGAACTCGTGGGTGGTCTTCATCGCGGAATTGTTCTAGTGCTTCTTTGAGGTTTTTGGTGATTTCGAGCTTTTTGCCGTCGCACGTGATGGGGTATTTGATTTTTGCATCACCCCAGACGTATGAGATGGCTTCGTAGGGAGATCGGATGTCGTCGAGAGAGATTACTGAGAGGGAGATTTTGAGAGGTAAGAATTTGAGGCCTGGGTGCAGCGTGAGAACTCGGATCGATCGCTTGTCTGGCAGTTTCTCGTATTCATATGATGGCAACGCCACGGGTGGTTCATTTTGGATCAGAATCATCTTGAGGCTTCGAGATGAGTGCTGTGCGGGAGCCTGACCTGTTCTTGAGTTTCTGTAGTCGGTAGCTCGGATTACACTTCGGGTTAGACGATCCTGGAGGCGTATGGCTGCAGATCCGACCGATCTGGCCAAGATACTTCAATACATGTCCACCGCTGACAATGTTGAGGACAACATGAGACTGGTGGAGTGAGAGAAACGGAACCAGTCATTTGAATGTGCAGTCCATCGTTCCTGGACGTCACTTTGATGCCGGTTCCCGCACGAACACACTCTCATGAGAACACATCGATCTGTGCCGTGGTGGATCCTCCAAAGATCGATCGTAAGGCTCGTTTCAAAGCTTGTAGAAATCTCAAAGCCCGGAGAAGCATGTTATCGAGCTGATACCAGACTTGCAGCAATTAAGCTCCGGTCATCTTCCAGTCGATGTCATGAGACCAGGCAGTGGAGCTGATGGTGAGTGAGATCCCATCAATGATAGCAGTGACGAGACTTGTGGCTTTCCTCTGGTATTTTCGATCGATGGAATGGAATCCTCCGCTCAGGAAACGGAATATTTTCTTAAAGCACATGATTCCCTCGCACTGTGCCAACACTAATCGCCGGGAGAACTGCCCGCCCGAACTTTCTGCTCTGGCCCCATCTTGAGGTAGACTTTGGCATGGTCTGCTAGGGATATATGCACGAGTACATGAATGTGTTTGACTCTTCCTCGTGAAGGTCTCATGACTCCACTCCACACTTGAGCGTATACTCCTCATACTCTCCCTTCATCCCAAGCAAGATTCTCCCCACCCAATCGACATCACAATCTTGCTGACCCAGAAGCGACTCCGAAATGCCAGCTCTGTCGCGAAAGGCACCTGCACCAACGAGTCAGTTGGGTCGCTGCTACGCAATAATTCATATACGCACTTTCGGAGTTAGCGGCCATACAAAAAACATATCGAACGGGATCCGGCCATGGAAGATGTGGTAGTCATGCGCGTAATATATGGTCTGCAACTGTGCTCTCAGCATCGCCTCGAGCAACCACTCTTGCAAGCGAGAAGAAGCCGATAGCAAAATGAATAAGCCTTTGATCCAGAATGGGGTGGAAGCAAGCCGCGGAAACTTGTCACGATCCAGGATCGCACTGCAGATGTTTCTGTGCAATTTCGTGTTCGCTTCGATATCGACCACCAGCAGTTCCTCCAGGTTGGTACTATGTCGGTTGTAGTGTACGCCCCACGAGGCGGTTTCGTCGAGTTGGAAAGAGTGAGAGAAGCCTTTGGCTCCGGAGTGACTGGCGCTTCGATTCTTGTCCCGGGGGCCAAAGCTGACTATCACTGGGCCACCGGACACCCAAGTCAGTTTGGAAGTATCCAGATTGGTGTAGTGCCAGTGAGTTCTGATATCGAACTTGCTTCCAAACGGTATGGAGATTCGAATTGTGTCAGGTGAGGAGAAGGTGAACGTAGCTGCATTTGGCGCAGGCCATTGAAAGACTGTGAGCTGAGTGGTGTTTGTGCGGTGCATGTCTGAAGCCGAGGGTTCAATGTTGAGAAGAAAGAATGTCAGAATGTACGTGATGGGGGGAAAGCTGTGAATCCTCCAGCTTCTCTGTCTCGAACACGTGACGAAACTCCAAACTCTAAAGATTCTACCATTCCTGGCGGATTATGTTATCATCGGGGTCCAAGGGCATGCACATTCTCAGCCCCTCAAGGTAGTTCCTTGAGCCCGACACGTTTGGTATGCAACTCGGGAGCACCGCTACCCGTCAACTCCTGCGTCTCCCAATGTCCACTATGATCAGGATCATAGTGTTTGCCCTTCACACTCAACTCAGCAATTGGATTTTCACAGCCGCAGTGGGTACATTGATGCTTCTCTCCGGCGACTGGAGACAAATGCGACCCGTTTGCCCAGCCAGCCTTACGCTTTCGCAGGAAGAACCATATGCCACCTGTGATCAATGCGAGGACTGCGAGACCGCCAACGACACCTCCTACGATGGCGCCCGTAGGTGTTGCGCCGCCACTGTCAGAATCGGTGTTTGTTGCTGCAGGTGCAGCACTCGTGCTCGTGGTCGCTGCCGGCTCTGTGGTGGCGGCGGAAGAAGTCGTGGCCATCGCCCTGGCAGCGAGGGAAGAGACATCGATCGAGTAGGTGGTGGCGCTTGGGTTGGCAGATGAGAGGCTAGAGAAGGTATCATTTGCGAGCTGCTCAGGTACCAACGCAATAGGGTTGGCTTCTGTTGCGATGCACATGTTGATCTGACCTGGCAGGCACTGTCAGCTCATGCACAGCTCCTCGCTCTTACGATCTCGGTTCCCGGAGACCTACCCGTGCGACTCGAACATCGTTCAAAATCTTTGAGACAACACCAGCTTATACCGTTTCCAATACCATTGCAGCGCTGCTGAACCGAGCTAGGTTCGTCGTTACTGCCATCACAGCCGGATGCCACCGTATAGCACACATTGCCACCTGTATCGCTCAGGGAGTCACAGCAATAATTTTTGTCGTTGACGTTCTCGTGCACACACATCGACCGCCCTGGACGACAGGTGATTCCGGTATCAGGACATTGATTCTGCTTGTGAAAATAGAAGTCGGTAAAGATTGCTGAGACGCAAGCTGCGTAAGTGGCGAGCAGTAGTAGGAGCTGAAGTAGTGAGCGATATCCGGTGGCCATTGTCAATAGAATATGAACGATGTGGTTTGCCGTTCATCACGGAAAGAGAAGATGTCGAGGCGGTCTGCGCATCTATACAATATTCCAGACCGATGTGCGCTAACTCAAGCTGCAGCCGCCACAGCGCTTCAGCCTTGTAGGATGCAATCATAATATTAGCGCAGCCAGCCAGGACGGCTTTCATCGATGCCTCGGTTTTCCGCAAGGATCCAGACGGCACACTAGTTCTCATCATTTGCTCAACAGGGAATCTGCGTGGTACAGTGTGCGGGATCCTCGAGGGAACTTTCCGCTCCGATTCGCGCCTTGTATTGGCCTTTCTGAAATTCGAATTGCGGCAGTCCCATCGAGCCTCACTGGGGTTAAGGTCTGAGTCTAAACATGTACGGGCAAATGCTGTAAAGCATGCTATGCTTTTCGTGGGTTGCGGGTATTGTTGGCTTTCGTCGTGGCTGGGGTCAGTCGATGGCGGACCACGTGTCTGCGGATCCGACCAGTCTGGCCTATGCACTGTATTCGTGACTTTGGAATAGACTTTGCGGCGACGGCTTATGAGTGGTTGGGCGTCGATTTCGCATCGAAAGGCTGCTCACGACAAACCGCCGAAAGGGGGAAGGGCATGAGCCTTGCAAGCCTGCAGTATGTATCTGAAGCTCTTGGCGTGACCGGTGCCCTCTTCCGACAGCACTGGTTCTTTCTGTTGAGATATGTACGAGAGCCTCCAGTGTTTTAGTCGCAACAGATTGATGCATGAATGCTGGTGCTGTTGATGAGGACGTAGATGACGCTTTTGCAGGGTGACGCTCCGTTGAGTATGTCGTTTCTTCTTTTTACCGAACAGGCGTCGTCTGTTCAAACTGAAGTCCGCAGAACAATCTTTGAGACCGTGACGCATCAACGTGACACTTGTTCCATCGGCACCTGTTGAATCACGTGGTAGAGTAGCCACGACTCGGAAGATGAAGGAAGAGATGTCCAAATGCACTGATGTTCACAAAAGCGTCAAGATGATCAGTCTAGCAAACTAAGCGCTCGACGCCCGTCGGTGCAGAAGGTCGTCGTTTGCGTATCTGCGCAGGGGCCAGTGAGGAGTCATAAGCCGGAGTCATCCTTGGCGGAATACGACGAAGCAGGCAGAAGTCACGAGAAGGAATTGGCCTCAGGAAGCTGCGAGGGGAGATGGCGAATTTTCGAAGCCTTATCTCGCCAAACCCATCGTTCGGCGCTTCATGACCCCTCTGTCGTCAGAGGTAAGAAGTGCGGTAACTTTCGAATGTCCTGGTTGGTAGAGCCACAAACCATCAATCAAGCTTATCCAACAAGGCTGACATTGAAGAGCTTCTTCTATGGAGAACCACTTCGCGATCCTTGGCAAGTGACACAATGCGCCCTCGCGAGGCCGCTTCGCATATTTAAGTGACCTGCGAATCCCCTTTTCCAGGCCCTTCAACGTTTTCTCGAATTTGCGACTCAAGCTCGCGCGGTGCTATGGAGGACCGTGCACTTGCGATTCGACATCTGATACAACAATGGCCTCTACTACTCGCCCCGGATCCGATCCTGGACCATGGGATGTATTCAAAGTCTTCGAGCTGATCAACTTGGATGCCGACCCGGAGAGAATCACTTGCGTATACGAGTGGGATGGCCCGGAGGGAAATCTGATCCGATGCGACAAAGATATCGATGAAGATAAACAAGTCCGCGCATGGAAGGACTTGCTTAATCTGCCGTGGGGAAGCGAGGATTCTTCGCTGTGGCGCGCGTCCCTTAACGGTGCTGCCACGCTGTTGAGCTGTGGCCGACACGACAAAGTGAGAGATGTCCAGACCGTGACCATGGGTTGGGCATCTCAAGCGAAGCTGCATGCGCACAAGGCCAGAGGGGATCGACTCTTGCTCGGACATGGCGAGCCTGCGAACGGCAAGGTGGTTCATGGTATCAGGGCCCCTAGGCCACGATGTGCAACCACAGCATCGAAGCCAAGAGTGCTCAACGGACTGAGAAAGACATCTTCTGGCTACAACACGCCGCTTCGTGAATTGCAAATCACTCCTCAGGCTGACGACTCCGACAAGTCGCTTCGCAAAGATTCTGCTCTGGACTCTTTCATGTCTCGGGCAGAGAAAGCACAGGAGAACTCCGACACGCGCGACAAGACAACTCGTAACGAACCGGAGGTATTCCAACTCGATGAGGATGTTCAGGCTGTGCATGACGCATTATGGATCGATCCCCAAAAGATCCGCTCAGCGTCGGCAGCGGGTCCGAAGAGACTACGATCGCGAAGTGAGCCGGAAGTCCATATGGATGAGAGCCGTTTGATCAGCAATCATGCGCGTGCCAAGTCCGCATCGATCGTCTTCCGATCTAGGGAACGCCAACAGCACACTGGCGGCACCATCTTGGCATCCAATGCTCATGTAAAATCACCAGGGGAGGAGATTTTCGATGCCGAGCATGCACAAGTTGAAGTTTCTGAGCTGGAGACTTCAATCCAGCGCGAACAAGAGCTCAATTCTGATCAAAGATCTCTCAAGAACGTCCGTCAACCGAAATGGGACGTCGACACAAAACTACGACAGCAGACATACGCAGCCGATGTCAAGGACGAACTGTCTCCTGACGAAGTCGAGCGCCAACGCCATCGCGACCAAGCGAGACTTGAGGATGAGATCCGGTCTCACGTTGAGCAGGACCGTAATCAGAGCGGAAGCTTTGTATCCTTACCAGCACTCGCTGACTTTGAAGTGATTCAATCCAGCTGGAAGGTGTACATGCAAGGTTGGATGGGACTTCTCAGCCTGGATGATGACTGTGCAGGAGCAGACTTATTCGCAGCGCTGCCACGACCAGTGCTCGGCGAAGAGTTGCGCGCAAAGTACGCAACTGAGCTTTCCAGTGACTTCGAATACGATGTCAGCAATTTCTACAGGAACATGCCTGGAGGTGAAACTTTCGAAAGATCTGAAATCCGCAAGCAGCTGAAGCTGGAAATCGCAAGAATCCATCCAGATAAAATCCACCAGCGGTTTCCATTGGCTGGAGCAGATGATAGAGTGATGGAATTGACGACCCGAGTCACTCAGGTCTTGACGATCTTGATCACGCTGGTGTAAGGCTAAAGGAACTGTGGTTCAGAAGGTGCAGGTTCAACACGCATCTGTCAGATCGCTTAAATGTAGATATCGATACCCCATGGGATAGAATTCAGGTGCCGTCAGCTTCTTTAGTTGTGTCTCGTCGGTGTCGATTCTGCGCTCTCCACTGCCAAATACTCCCATAACGTGCTTGCGCCTTGTAAGCAGGCGCTATCTCGCCAGAGAAAGCCGCACAATATCGGATGCACCAACTTCCAGGAGAGAAGATTGAATCTGTGCAGTAGTCGTCGCAGCAAGGCTGAAAAGAACTCGCGATGTGGAGTTGAATATGCTGCCATCGTAGCAATAAACAGTGCCCAGACGAATATTGGGGCAGAATCGCGGTCTTCTAGCATTGAATTCTCTTGTCCAAATACTGATCGCATGTGGGTCAAGAGCTGGTCAAGCCATGGATCAGACGCTTTGACGGGAAACACAACCGAATTCGAGTACAAGATGGCAGCCATGTGAGTTGACTTGGACACGACTTCTGATCGGCGAATGTCTTGAGCGTGTTGCAAGTCTCTCCAGGACGGCAATGACAACAGTTCATGTTGTACAGCACTGCTCAGCTCAGCAATGAAGAAGGCTTCGTCACGGCTCACAGCTCGCCCAGGCTGGGCAAAGTCGTCCAGTAGCTTGTCGACAGAGCTCAAACGATGATACACGGCGCAATGATCGTGTGTGAGGCCGTGATCAATGTGTTCATAGAAGTACTTGCCCTCAACATCGCCAGACAATCGTTTCAGTGCAGAATCCAGTGCCTCCATATACTGGCTTGACGACCAAATGCTCGGAAATCTTGGTTTCGAAGCGTTGCCACTGCCATCGATCAGATCTGCCAGCGCCAATGTTCCTTCCAAGCTCGGCAAAGTCGTAAAAGTCCCTAGCTCCGGACCTTTCTTTCGTCGAACGAGTTGAGCAAGTGCTTGCCCATGCCGCGAATCGCCTCCGAGCTTGCCAAAGAGATTCACCCAACTCAGATTCCGTATATGAGGAGCAAAAAGCATCGGAACTTCCTTAGCAACACCCAAATTCTCGATATCAATGCGCCATAGCGTAGAAATCGCCAATAAAACCGGCTCAATATCCACATCTGCCAAATTGCCAAGCGCTTCATTCACGAGACCAATAGTTTGGCCTCGATGCAGAAGCCGGTTGTGCTGGATAGGCCTGCGCAAATGAAAGTCCTGTATGATGCCGCATGAGAAACTCAACGAGTGGTACACCAGTGGATGCCGAAAGAAAGCCGCGACCCAGATGTGTTTTTGTGGCAACGTCAACCATGCACCGAAGACGCTTTCGAAGCAGAATTGGGCGAGTTCGGCTGCCTCGACTGATTGTTGCTGCGGGAAAGAGTCAATGACAGCACCACCGAAGACTGGCTGGATGGTCCTAGGGATCGTAGGTCTTGGCTTGGGGTGTCGGGCGATGAGAGTCTGTCGCTCTCGTTCTATGAGGGCTCGTGTGCCTTCTTCATCCGCAGCGCTGCCAGCTTGGAGGTTTGTCCGGTATCGAAGTGGAAGGGCATGTGTACCAGTTTGTGATTGTAGTGCTGAGCTTCCAGATTGTATGCTGTCGGCTTTCGCAGCATTGAGAGCCTGAGCCTTCAACTTCTGTCGCTGACGATTTACTCGTGCAACGTGAGCACGAGACTGCTTACTCCTCGCCGGACCCAGTTTCGTCCCATCCTCAACGAACAACCAAATATTCGTCGGACTAGCTTCAGATTTAGAAGGAGATTTTGCGGCGGTCGACGCTGATTCCATTCCGCAGATCTTCTCCCATAACTTTCAGAGATCACCATGAAGCGAAGGAAAGAAGCTCGCACAAGACGAGCTGAAAGCTTTCCGTGGCCAGGAACAACAGTCTTGGCGATGCGGTGCGAGAACAAGCGAGAACAGTCCATGCCGAGAATCGACGTTCAGGTTGGCTGACTGTGGCGTTGCGCCATGTTGTGCGGGACGCGAATTGAGAAAGACCGGTGGTCCCAATCAGGAATTTGCATTATCACGATATTCGGCTGCGTGGGCCGAGGATGTCCTGTGTTGTGCATGGCACAAGCGTGCAAGCGAGAGGTGTGAAGAAGTCGGAAATGACGAAGGGTGACAGAGGTGAGTTGGTAAGCGGACTCAACTCCGTTCGACAAGGTATCTGTCTCAGCTATGATTGTTTCCTGAAGTCCAACAACCATCTCCTTTAACTCGTAATTCATTAAGTAATACATACAATAGCCAGTTTATGTGCAAATAACTTAGCAGATCTTGTGGTGAGTACCCTTCACAGGTCCACCATTGTTACCCTTCGACACTGCCGCATCTTCGCCCATTCCGTTAGCAGTCGCATTCTTCTTATCAGAAGCCATGCCATTGTGACTTCCTTGGAACTGAAGTCCAGCAATGCCAGCGTAACCCTTCACGCCAGTGGCCTTCTCAAGCCGGCTGGCCAAGTCCTCGGAGACCTCACGGAAGATTGCAATCTGGCGCTTGATGATCTCTTCCTTGTGGCAGTTGCCCATGTGGCCAGAGACGTTCTCGATGAAACGCGACTTCGCGTCATCGTCGAAGACGTTCTCCCACAAGGCACGCGGCGCGTTGAAGTCTTCAGGTCGGATCTCTGACAGGAAGGTGACTGCGTTGCCGGTGAAGTGGCCGTGGGTCTTGTCAAGGTTGACAGGACGCTCACGAAGGCCTACTGGCTGAATGGAGCTCAAGTAGGCTGGTCGCGAGCCCTGGTTGTTGAATGCCATCGCACCGTCTCGTTGGAAGTTGGACATTCTATATGGTACGCGGGGTGCGTTGACCGGCAATTGCTGATAATTGACACCAATGCGGTGACGGTGCGTGTCTGGGTAGGAGAACAATCGTGACTGCAGGACTGGGTCTGCACTTGGCTCGATTCCAGGTGGCATGTGTGCTGGGTTGAAGGCAACCTGCTCGATCTCGGCAAAGTAGTTCTTGACATTCTCGTTCAAGTAGAACTCTCCGACCTTGCGAAGAGGAAACCTCTTCTGCGGCCACACATGCGTAAGGTCGAAAACGTTGATCTTGTCAGTCTCCCAGAGATCCTCGGCTTCCTTGGGAGTCATAGTCTGCCAGCAGACATCCCAGCCTGGGAAATCACCCTTCTCGATAGCATTGAACATGTCTTGCTGGGCATAGTCTGGCGAGTAGTTGGCAGAGTCTGCCTGTGTGATGAAAGCTGTTCCTTGCTTCGACTTCATGTGCATCTGTCCGTACACCCAGTCGCCATTCTTGTTGACCAGTTTCATGGTGTGGCCAGCATATCCATGCATCTTTCGCCACCCATCGGGAATACCACGATCGCCCATCAAGATCATGACTTGGTGAACTGATTCAGGATTCTGTGAGAGGTAGTCCCAAAACATCGTCGAATCGTCCGCATGAGTCAAGTGTGAAGCTGGATCACGCTTCTGTGTGTGAATGAAGTGTGGGAACTTGGCTGGATCTCGCAAGAAGAACACGGGAGTGTTGTTTGCCACCATGTCCCAGTTACCCTCTTCTGTGCGGAACTTGACAGAGAAACCTCTGGGATCACGAGCACAGTCATGCGAACCCGACTCTCCTCCGACTGTTGAGAATCGGACGGTGATCGGGCACTGCTTGCCAGCCTTGAAGATATCGGCCTCGCAGAGATCCTCCATGGAGTCGGTCGTCTTGTAGTAGCCATGTGCACCACCACCCTTAGCGTGAACAACACGCTCGGGAATCCGCTCGCGGTCGAAGTGTGACAAAAGGTCGATCAGATGGAAATCCTGCAGGAGCAGAGGTCCATTTTCGCCCACGCGTTGGGTCTCGTATGGATGAGCCACAGGCACGCCATTTGATGTGCAGTAAACTGTGTCTTCGGAGGACGCGTTCCTGTCATCGGAGTAGTCGCGATACAGATCGCCCTTCACACTGCCGTCTGGAGCGCCGTTTGTTGCTGATGGAGCCATATTGTTGGTATCGTGTTGTAGTTTGTTGGCGTGCATGATGAAGACTGAGTGGCGGGGATATTATAAGGGCCTTGCTTCTTCCTTCCCTCGTTACGTCAGGCCTCCGATACGGAACAGTTTGCTGCACTATCTAACAGCTCGCTTGGCTCCATATGTACCTGTGCGGGAGTCCTGCGATCAGTGATGAATGACGCTTTCTTGCTTACTCTCGCCGTCATTATTGGACGTATAGAGCCCGTGCAACCACGTTGCCGGAGTACGGAGATCGGGTTGTAGTAAGACATAGATGCCATTGGTTGTGTTGAGCGAACTCGCTGCGACTCTGCTGCCGTGAAGAGAAGCTGTAGACGTCAGTGAGGATCATAGCACGCCTCAGCAGGCAAAGTTTGCAGTAGTGCGGCTCTGTCGCTGGCCTAGCTACTGATCCGGCTAGAGTGCGGCGAAGTGATCGAGCCTCATCCGATGACAGGAGTCGGGTCCGATGCCCGGTGACCACTCACGGCCTTGTTTACGATACATCGACTGCCGCGCCAGAATACCTGGCGGGTTCCTGGAAGCATGACAACCAGCGAGTCGCCACAATGGCCATGAATTTTTGGACTCAAGAAACATTAAAACCAGAGTGGCCAGGACTGACTGGACTCCAGGCCTGACCCGACTCCAGGCCTGACCGTTCGGTGGGCGGTGATGGGTGTGGCGTGGCGCGCGCAGCGGCTCGTCGTAAAGTGCATGCGAGCTCATGAGCTCACGAACTTCGAGCACAGGAACAACCGCAGGTTCTCGATGAAAGTACTTCTCTTCGATCGAGACGAGGAGTCAAGTCCGCTCGCGCAGTGGCCATATGTCTTGACTTGGAGAACTGGTACCGCCACTTGGGTGCAGCCGGGACACTTGCCGAAACCTAATTGACGTTGGAAGGAAGATATGCCAATCTTTGTTGAAACAATGTTTCACTGAAACATGCACGTCGAAGGTGGAAGAGGTGGAAGAGATGGAAACAACTGGAGGAAAGAACCTTCAAGGTGAAGTTATGCTATTCCTTGTCCAGTGACGACGCGAAAACGTCACGTCGGATATCGCAGGCTATCCGAACACACATGTCTAATCTATACAAATGCTCTCTCTATCGCTCTTTTCAGAAAGCAAATCTCCCGGACTATTCGCAAGCTGTGCAAGGTCCAAAATCTTAAAGCTTGGTGTTGCTTGCTGTTGATGGTGTGCATATCTGCATGCGCGACTCAACTCGACAGCTACGCCCTCTAAAAGTCCTCGCAACCCCCAAGCACATTCAAGTCACCTTCCTCGCCTCATGCACCTCTATCCTGCAGAGAACCAACTGCGCAATCAGAAAGAATAGAGACATCGACGCGCTCGCTGCAGCTGAGATTGTGACTTTCCGCATCCAGGTAAGGTTCTCAATAAGCTCTTCTCGTTCCAGATCCACAAGGTCTCGTCCAGCGTAGTATGCCTTAGTGTCGTGGTACACCACTCTGAAGAATCGCGGCAATGTTGTAGGATGTCGAAAGGCTTCGAGACAAGCTGCCCAGAATTGCGATTCGTGATCGGCTTCGTGTTGAGAAATGGGATGGCCGTATAAGCTTGACATGGTCGGTCGCGTGAGTTCTGAGAGGCTTGAATTTGGTTCTCGCCGTGCGCGGTCTTTCGTGAAGCTCGTGACTTGGAATGCTGGACTCCGAAAGGTCGCGACCCATCATCAGCTGCGCTGCTACGGCGCAGTTCTTGGCGGACGATTAAGTGGATGCAAATTCGGATATCGGCTACCACCCGCAAGGATCCGCAATGGAAACGCAACATCGTGTGAAGATTGTGCGTTCATGACCAGTTGTTGGCCATAACATGAGTGCTAGGACTCAAAAAGCTCGATTCCAGTCACTGAACCCGAGTAGTCAGGCGCTTCCCAGCGCAGCTCTTGTGCAAACACCTCCAGCGCCTTGCTAATAGTCAATAAAGATGGGTTGTTCTCTCAGATGGCCGCCTTCTCAATAGTCGTCGTACTCCAAGTGCTTCCTCCTCTCCTCGGCCTCTTCCTCGGCCATGCGATAGTCGTCGCTGTCGACATCGCTGCCGTTTTCCCACACTTTATCGAACTCTGCATCCTCCGTCAGAGATCCGCCTCTCTGCTGTGGTATAGCCCATATGCCTTCTCTAGCCCTCTTGTGCCTCTCCCGATCCTCTTCAATACGCTGCTCGATCTGTCGCTTGTCTAGACGAATCGCACCACTCGCATAACCATTATGTCCTGCATTTTGCGGTGTGCCTCTGACTGCGGGCTGGCCCTGAGGTGTGTGGTGATGTGTAGAATTCTGACTCTCGTGGACTGGGCTCGACGCGCCTGGCAGGTTGTCTCGTCCTTGCATAAGCTCCTCCAGTTCGCGAACGGTTTGGCTCTGTAGTACACCCCTGCCCATCAAAGCTTGCAGTACCTTCCTGACCACTTTGACGTTCGCTGCGCCGCTCCCATCGTCCGGTGCTACGAGATCGATGATCCTGAGAATGTCCCGCTCCACCATTCGCACGTACACTCCCGCCTCGGAGGCGAGGCCGCCGTTGGCCAGACCATTCTTGGCTGCATCGCACAGGGCCGGCAGGAAATACATGATGTTCGCGCGAAGGTTCATGTTGTTGCGTTCGAGCTGTTCGAGAATGCATGAGTGCAGGTCGTCGGCGTATTCGCTGTGTCTGAGGGCATAGTTGGCAGCTTTCGTAGCTGATGATGACGAGGCGGAGAGATGCTGCAATTGTGAGGTGAAGCGCATGCGCACTTCGAATGGATCGGCCATTGCGCTGGCGCGTTGTTGTGAGAGTGGAAAGCAACGAGCTGGACTTTTGAGATTCACTTCACGCTTGATGATCGGCAAGCGGCCCGCGATTGCGGAGAAGCAGGGGTGTGCACAATCGCACTTGCACGCTTTCTTATTGTTGCCTTGGCTGCTTCAACGGATTTCCAGGAACGTTGTGCACGCAGTCAAGCACGCCCAATTCACATATATCCCTTCACTCTCCAAGTCTGTCGCAACAGCATTCTCTTGCCAAGAGGTCTATCGCAAAGGAAATTTGGCGCCCTTGGTTTGATGTGCGAGGTTCACAATGACAGGTCATGATTTCCCTTTCTATGTCTGTTTCTAAACGACCAAGCTACTTGCGTTTAAAGAGTGGGAGAGCGAAACGATTACGAGAGCTGAAAGCTCAAGGACAGAAAGGTAGCAATTAGCTTACAGAGCTTGCCAAACATTTGCGATATGGCGGGTGCCGCACGCGTAGGTATTCGCTCCTGCAGGCAAGCGATTGAGGCAGATACTCTTTTTGGTTGACCTCAGGATGCGATTGCGGACAATGATCGTGCAACGCGGGCCCGTCATGGTTCGAATGAAGGTTGAGGGTCGGCTTCTTTGGGCACCGATCTTACGGACTGCCTGATGTGTAGTTCACGCTGGGTAAACTTCGCTCCCAGCCCCAAGTCGGCCGTACAGATTGAATACTCCAGAGCTGTAAGCTATCACTCAGAACATTCGCGACACGACGCTGACAGTCGTGCTGGACCCAACAACATCGATGGCAGCGGGATGGACCTATACCGAGCCGAGGTTTTACAAGTCCCTGGGGTAAGTCCCTGCGTTCTACAAGTCGATGGACCACGATTCGGTACACGGCGGCCGAGCTCCGCTGCACGGAGCAATGTTCTGTAGCCAGACACCTTGACGCCCTTCGCAAAGTATTCCTGCCTGAGGGTTCTAATCCGCTGGCAACTCTCGGTCGGCTCACTGGAACCGCGTCTCATGTCGTGACTAGTGTCTTGTTGAATATTCGCAGATGCTCGTTCTCATTTACTTGTGTGACGTGGGAATGAGAATCTGCTTGTTGTACGGAGGTACTCTTCCTCGCGAACGGGGCGCTGGATTAGTGGTCAGTTACACAACATGTGGCCACCTACGTGGAATCACGAGAGCCTATCTCGACCTCGCTTCGACTACCAATGCGATGCGCAGGCGGTGTCTGACCTCAGTGGCACCTCTTGACACGACAAAGGCGCTGGTATGGCAGGTTGCATTCTGTCGTTATCCGGCACAAGAGTGAAGAGCTGTGGACTCCACGCAGTATTGTCTGCCGGAGAGCGATGGCAGATGGAGTATGAGGGTCGCGAAGGGCCGTCCGGCTGCATGCAATGCACATGTGAACGCCATGGTCGAAGTGATTGGTGGCATGTTTTCACCGCTACTCGGACGAAGTATTGCAGTCGGAAGGTGGACGGCGTGCGCAGAGGTGAGAACGATGCGCGTTGCCGCCAGTCCTCCGAGTTCTTCCATCTCTCGATTGAGTGCATGATGAGCAGCAGCAGGGCGCATGAATGGAAAAGCAATCGATGCGCACGCTCCCCGTGGTCGTTTGGGGCCGTGACGGCGGCATGACAAGTCGTCTGCGCGCAACGGCAGTGGGGTCTGGAAGCACCGAGGGAGTCAGCAGCAGCAGCAGCAGTGGTGGGAGAGCAGTTCGCGCAGAGTTCTGTTGCCACGCGGGAACAGATGGGATCCCAGTTGTATATCGACCGGACGAGCAGCGGCACTGGCTGCTCTCGCTCCACGATCCAGCGCATCAGCGTGCTGGCTCCACCTCCACCACGCACGGCCGCCGCTCGGGACATAACGCGAATAGCCCGAGCGTCGTCTGTCTGTATATCTACTTCACCCGTGCCGTGGTCGCTGTGATCGATACATCCTGTATTGCGTCGTTGTCGCTCGAGCAGTGCAGCACAGGCAGAGTGTCCGTCGTGCCACTGCAGTTTCGTTTCGTGCGGCCGAGGGAGGTGAAAAAGCTTGCTAACCGACTCGTCTCCCTGGTGCAGCTCATCTGCAGCTCCCGGCGCACCATTCACCTGCAGCGCTACAACGGACGGGTACCGACCACTTGCGTCGTCGACTACTGTACTGTGAGAGGGAGACGATTGACGCCGGCCGCTAGAAGCGCGAGCAGCTGGGCGCTGAACCCTCGCACGAATCCCAGCGCACATTGGGCTGCCACGCTGTGTCTCAGAGCCCGACGACAAGGCTGACGACTATTTCCATCGCGACTTGACGCATTTCTGCGCTCGGCACCCGCTGCGCTCAAGAAGCTGTCGCTCGCCGCCGTGCAGCACGACCAGGTAGCTCCTGCTCTGTCGACCTGCCTGCCTGCCTGCAGAGACCGGTGAGCTCTCGCAGCAGCCAAATCGTGTCTAGTGGCGCGCGCAAACACTCACCTTCCTGCGGCCTGCCCTTTTGACGTCGTTTTCCACCACAATGCTCAGACCCTACCCGAGACATTCAACAATGCACCCACAACCACACCGCGCATTCACCACGCTGCCCCGGTAGCCTCGCCCACCAGCACCAGCACCACAGAGCGGTCAACACGTCTGATCTGATCAGCCTCGCTTGCGCGGACGCTGCCGTCCCCGCCGTCGCCCGGGCCCAGAAGCGCAACAACACTCGATTCCCAAAGGCAGCCTGACCGCGAATCAGGCATCACCGTCATGTCTCCTCGCGCAAAGCCGGCCGAGGTCGCCGACTACGACAGCGACGAGAGTCGCATCGTTTCTGGCACGGAAGTCTCGGCGAAGGCCAGCAAGCGCCGCCCGCTGGACCGCTCCTCCTCCAAGGCGCCGCGACAGGGAGAGCAACCAAGTCGGACGGCCGTTCCCTCCAAATCTGCAAGTGATTCTGGCTACTCATCGACCCCAGCAGCCGCAGCAGGCCCCAAGAGTGCTACTGCTGCGGCGCCCAACACGGCGTCCCAATCGGCGACAAACACGTCGCACCAGAAGGCATCTACTGCAAGTCCCGCAAAGGGGAAGCCCATCATTCATCGAGCGGACAGTGCACGGAGCACCACCAGAAGCGCCACTGTTTCCAACACGACTGCAAAGCTGAAGGACTGTCGTGACTCAAAGTGCCAACATCCAGAGTGCGAGAGCAAACGCAACCCGGAACGCCGGTATACAAACCCAAATCGCATGTCCATGCCGCCACCAGCCACAAATTATACATACCAGCAGCAGTATGACTATGCTAAGATGCCGCCGCCATCAGCAATATCTCGGCCACGTGCAGAGTCCAACAGTCGACCGAGGCCGCAGAGCATCCACGCACCAGCTGGCGTGTCAATTCCTTACACATCGGCTCAGTCTGGACAACCACCGTCAGTTTCTGCATACTATGGCTACCCGCAAGCTTCATACGGACAACCTCACCCGGTATACGGATCAACCCCTACGCATCAGTCCGCAATGTATCCGCCGCCATCAACAGCGCCAGCAGTACAGCCCACACCGTCTTCCCCTCTCACGGGCACATACCCTGGCTTCCCAGGACATACGACGGCTAAGTACTCCGCCCGCACTGGCAACCCAGCCGTTCCCGGACTGGCCAATTCGATCACGATGCCACCGCCAGCCCCAGCTTACAATGTCTCGATGGGCACCTCGGCTCGTGGCGAGCGTCGCGCTCTACCACCAGCTGTTACTAACAACAGACGGAGTCGCGGTGATGATTACACATCATCGGAATCCGAGAGCTCCGATGATGACAGCTATGAAGACGAGCGTCGGTACGAGCAATATCGGACCCGCGATGCAAAGCGCATCAGCTATGAGCCTGCACGATCGAAATCACGGCGGCGCGAATCTAATGTCGTCGTTGAAGACCCACGCAGGCCGACCGCAAAGAAGTACCACACGACATCTGAATTACCAACGAGAAGGGGAAGCCATAGGCCATCATCATCCCGACCAGATCTGGCGTACAGGCCAAGATCAGACCCAAATGATCAATACCTGTCATCATCTGAGCATTATGATTCAGGCACGACCTCCAAAGCTGCGGTAGGCGATCGCAGACACACCGAACGACTCAATGCTGTGGATAGACACAGCAGGAGACCTTCAGTCGCATCATCCTACGACACGCCACCGACCTCGCTATCAAGCGGTACTGCCTATGCCCAGGCCATTGTGGAAGACAAGTACGGTCGTCGACGAGTGTACCTTTCAAAGGAGGAAGTCGATGCTCTCACCCTACAACGCGAACGCGAAGAACGCCGCGAAGGACATCGCGATCGTCTGGAGGATTCGATCCTGCAACAAGAACGCATCGAGAGGTACCAGAAAGACATGTCAGCTGGCATCGAGCGGCAAAACTTCACAGCGGCCGATATCAAGCAAGCGAACCGCAGGTCCACCATGTCTCATGTTTCCGGTCGCAGCCACAAGAGCACCACTTCGGGTTCGAAGCTCTCACGCGGCGGTGGGTTGATGATTGAGAGCAACGGGACCGTTCTGTACCTCGAAGAGGGCATACAAGAGATCGCTCTCAAGGCCGCCGACGACGGCGGTACTCGTGTTGTCATCGGATCGGGTGGCCGCGAAACTTCATACAACGGCAGCAAATCCAGCGGAAGCCGCGTCGGTCGACCCCGAACGTCTCGCAGCCGAACTCTACACGACGAGGGCGGATACGAGAAAGACTACTGATGATACACGCACCAACTCACGATCAACGACTATGGACATCCCTCCTCGAGAGGATGCATCAGCTGATGCTATCATCGGCCTAAAGGTCAATACAGCAACGACTCTACGAGATTTACACAACCTTTGACGATTTTGGCCGAACGACCATCACACCTCACGAAACTTTCACCTTCGATCTTCCGACATCCTTCAGCATTTCCCAGCATCTCCTTTGAGCGTTTCCTGGCGATTCAGCGATTTCTTAGCTAGCATGGCGCTTTCCTTCCAAGCAGCGCATTTCTTCATCTTCTTGTACTGGATACCCGGCGGCTTACATGCTTACTCCTTGACATCTTTTATCGACTCCAGCTCCACGACCGCTGGGCGGCAGATTGGAAGCATTGGAGCGACCAAAAGTCAAAAAGTACGTTTGTTTGTTTGCACGAAGGGCTATTCAGGGGCTGCTATTGTTGCAGTTTTGTTTCGCAACCAGAGAGAGAAAGGGGCACCGAAATTGGTGGAGCAGCGGCCCTCGCAACAGAAAAGAGGAGGGAAGCGAGAGAGACTTCCTTTTGATGATTTTGGAAGACTCTCTTGTCGGTGTTTACTTGGCCCATGTTAGCGATACCCCCAAATTATTTTTATGAGCGTTTCTTTCGATGTGCATGTTTGCACGGTTCTGTAAGAGGAGGGATCGGTATGGCTCGCGTTGTGCTTGAGCATCAGATTGTTCTCCTTTTTCTTCTCGCATTTCCCTTGCAGTCAGCACGAGAACAGGCGAGGATGTAATGGCAGGCGACGAGATTGTACGAGTTATGGCGCAAAGGACGAGCACACACGTACGCACAAAGCACGAGCCCCAAGGCAACAAAAAGACCGACATCAATCATCAGTAGCTAGGAAGTAGAAATTGGGAAACGACACACGCATTTGCCCCTTCCGTTTGAGATTGGGAAGCCTCATGATCATTCTTTCACACTTCGGTTCATATCATCATTGCTATTGCTATTGCCATGTATCTGCTTGGCTATACACTATTTACCATAATCCATGCGGTGCGGGCGTTCGCTTGCCATCGGCACATTCAAACTAGCCCCATCCCATCATACACAAGACATCCCCATCGTTCGCGCCAAATTTCGCGCATCCCAGCCCAGACGCCTTCTAATGCCTACGAACGCTAACGCCCAAGAAAAGGACGATCTCTTCTTTGCTCCATTTTCCAGAAAATTCTTCTTCGTGCGTGCAGCTTTCCGTCATGCGAGCTTCGGGCCGAGGAAAGGCGAACATGCAAAGGTGCCCAATGATGAGTTCATACTATTTGTCCCATAGCACACCACTGATGAGAGAGACATCATCGTGGCCAGTTTGCGTGTCCCAAAGATAGAATTCTGGTTTTTTATTTTCGTGTTCCGAGTCCAAACGATCCGCTGCCAAGGATGAGAGTTTCGTCAAATCTCACCCCACGGGGACAAACAGGGTGTAGTTTCCAACATCTTAATTAACTAGTGCTGACAGTCTCACAGACTCGTAATTTGTCAGCAGTGGTGACGATCAAACGTGGCGTGGAGTATTTCGTCGCCCTTGCGCATGTTTCAAAAGTGCACAGCAGTCTGCGCCCTCGTGCAGGTACAGTTGTGACAAGCACTACTGCAGCTGACATGTAGACAGCTCTCGTGTGCGACGTTTAATCCAAGTCGCTGTCTTGTCCACCACGCCTGTAACCGCCCTTCCTCGTTTCTTTCTTGCGAGGTGAGCTCTGTCGGGTACGACTTCTCTCTGTTCTGGTACCGAACTCGGACGAATATCTTGGGTTGTCGCTTGCACGGGGGCGGTACTCATCGTAGTAGCTTGCGGTCCTCGTGCCTCTCGAGTTGGATTCGGAGGCAGTGTACGCTGTGCTGAGGATCTCCGATTCCGGACCAGAACCGTAAGAGAAGTCTCGCTTTCTTGGACTAGCAGAACGGGAAGCGGATCTGTCACGGGCGTGGTGTCGGGAAGAAGCATGCTTGGATGGTGAAGCAGACTTGCGGACATGAGAAGGTGGTGGCGGTGGTGCTGCTTCGCGGTTCAGAGCTGCTGCTGCTGCTTCTGCTTCGCGCTTCCAGCGACGCTCCATTTTTGCAGCTTCGTGGCGCGCTCTGCGCTCAGCACGGGCCTTGTCCTTTTGTTCTTGGGTCTTTGGGATCATTGGCTGGTCGGAGGACTCTGTAAGAACTGTCTCGGTCATGATGTCGGAGCGATCGGTTTCAGTGTAGGCGGTGCTGTCTGCGATTCGGTTCATGCCTCCAACACGAGCTGGCTTTTCCTTCTTGTACTGCTTAATGTCACGGTCCCGGTAGCGTTTGGAATGATGTCCACTGCCTCCGTCGTACTCGGTCATGACTTCCGTCATGCCATCGGTGACTGTTCGAGTGCCCAGAGTGTCGGTAAAGTCATCGCTGTATGTGACAGAGTGAGTTCCGCCCCATCCTCGCTTTGCCAGAATACCCTTCCTGCCTTTTTCATCTCGACTGACGACAGATCGTGCCTGCGACTTCGCCCAAGCGTAGTGCTGTGTGCCTGCGATAGATCTGCCGCCAAGTTTCGTAGACTTGGTCGCATTACTCAGTGTCTTTCCGTCCGGTCCCTTTCTCCTCAGCACAGTCGATTTGTAGTCGTCCCAGTCGCCCTCCTGGAAATGGAAGCCACCGTTCTTGGCCCAGAAGAAGAACCAAATGGCAGCTATGACCATTGCTGCCCCAAGGAGAGCGAAGAGGGCAAAGAAGCCTTTGTTGTTGAAAGACTCTGGCGGAGATGCGCCTTGGCCGTGAACGACCCTGTCTTCCCGGCGAGCGATAGTTCGTGTCTGGAGGTCATGTTGTGCGATTGGCGACAGGGCGGAGTCGTCGCGCCTGAAGAGATCGAGTTCGTTGGAGGATAGAAGCAAGTCCGGGACAGCATCTTCGCTCTTGACTGCGCGAGCAATTGTCACGAAGCCGTCCACGGGTGCCATGTTGTCGAGAAGCTGTAGGCCCGGAGCCTCAGCGGAATGTGGGGTGTCGCAGTCGGCGGTGGGTCGTCGATGGTGATGTCCCAGCGAGCACTATGCGATATTCAGTGTGGGCGTCGTAGTGATGATGGAGAATGAGTGCAAGTGACTTTCCAATGAGGGTTGTCGAAGTGTGCTGTGCTGGTGTGCTGGTGTGCTGCGTCTTCCTGCCACCGCCCAGCCATCTCCAACTCCGCCCCGTCGCAGACTGTTTACCATGACGCACCCACCCCGGTCGCCCAGCAACGCCGCCAAGACTTAATATTTTCGCGTCGCGCTCGTGAAATGCACTTCCGACATTGCCATGCTACGCACCATGGAAACTTGGTCACGGCGAAGAGATGGCAGCGCTTCTGCAATTGCATGATTTCGCGATCCCTGGGCGCCCTGACAAAGCGGTCCGCCTGGATGGGCAGCCACTGAGCATTGTCGATGAAAAGACATTCAATGCAGAATGCGATACTTCAGCTTTGACACCTGCAATTGGAGTTGCAACAGTGCTCTACAATTGGTGTCCAGAAGCACTGTTGGCATTACTAGACACCGAAAATTGGTTCTCTTTCACCTGGACGTTGACCATCAACCAAGGCGAGGACAATGAGACCAAGTTCGAAATTGGGCGCATTCGCCAGCAGGTCACCATGGGAAATCTGGACAAAGAAGGGCTGTGGAAAGTCATGGTAACTTACGACATGACCTCTACAGAACACGAGTCAACGGAAAGCTCGTGGCAGCCGAACATCGAGGAGACTATGGTCGACGACAAGAATGTCGAAGATGCAGCTGAAGTCCATCGGCTAGGCGTCTCCTTCGTCGCGGACATGATCTTGCACCGACGATGGCTCACCGGCAAGAAAATGCGGCATGAGTTCTTTGTCGAGTCTCCTCACATTGGCATGGATCCTTGGGAAGATGGAATGCGCATGAACCCTCGCTGGCTGTATGAGAGCCTCGACTTGTCGAAATGCTCGACATGCACATTGGCCGCCGAAAGTAGCAAATCTCTAAATCGGTGCGGCCGATGTGGCACGGCTGCATACTGTAGTGCAACCTG
Source organism: Cercospora nicotianae (assembly GCA_029490675.1). Classification (NCBI taxonomy): domain Eukaryota; kingdom Fungi; phylum Ascomycota; class Dothideomycetes; order Mycosphaerellales; family Mycosphaerellaceae; genus Cercospora; species Cercospora nicotianae. The sequence goes on along the minus strand of JANQAT010000010.1, from coordinate 3,109,171 downwards.
TCAGCAGAGGGACTGGCCCGTTCACAAAGCAGTCTGCACCATGTCCATGGAAGATCGTGGCAAAGCCCTGCACTATTCACAGCATGGAGGCCTCGCACATTGGCGAGACAGTATACAAGACTAGTGAGTGTCTTTCATATCATGTCTGCTGCTGAAGCACCATCGCTACTTCCATCGCTCCTACGCCTTCCTCATCTTGGCAGCGAACCTGCACCATTCGTACCACCCTTTGACCCTCTTTTCCAACGTCGCTTCAAGCCGTTTTAGATCTGGAAATGGAGGCCTTTCCCCGACCTACACTATTCCAGGTAGATTCTCAAAGAACAAGAGCATTGTATATTGCTCGTGCAGTGTAACGGCAGCCTATTGGACAACAAATCGAACATGATACCCAGAACAAGGGCTTTGTCTGTGAAGGCTGAAAGCCTTTGTCTCTGAGTAGCAGTGAATGCGCTTGCTCGACTGTGGATATATATTTCTCACTGATCCTTCTAGCTCCGCGACTCATAGTCAGACACTACAACCCACCGATTCTTCCTCAACCTGCCAAAGATCACTGACGAAGCTACACTCACCATCGCCATTTCACCAGCTCTCCCACAAAATATCAGAAGGAAGCAGCAGGCGGCTGTCCTTCCAAAGCCAAGACACAATATGAGTGCTGACGCGATGGCATCCAACTCTGTGAACACTTCGGACACCATGACGCCCAATCCTGTGAACACATCTGACGCGAATGTGGAACAACCCACTCTTCACAAGATCATCTGGCAAGTCAAACGCAACCGGAGCCCCTACGCCATCCTTGGCCTGCAACCCGAAGCTACCGAGCGAGAAGTTACAATCGCCTACCGCAAACTGGCGCTACTTCTACACCCAGACAAATGCCCAGATGAAAAGCAGAAAGAACTTCACACTCAACTCTTCGTCAAAGTCGATGAAGCCAAAGATGCGATTCTCAACCCCACTGCATTCGGCTTCTTCGATGGTGAGGAAGAAGTGAGCATCCACACCACCACGAAAAGCCCATGGCGTAACCCAATGTTTCGAAAGAAAGGAGGGAAACGCGGCAAAGACGTCACTGGATGGGAGCCGCGTGAGGATGGATACTACCACTGGGTGCCAAAGCCGAATAAATATAGGGATGACGACCCTGTAGTACCAGATTCATGGGACGATCCAGAGCCAGCCGCCGAATCTCAGCCTGAACAAGATCCCTCCTTCAAAGCGCACGTAGAGGTTGCGGACGACGACGAAGAAGAAGAAGAAGAAGAAGAAGAAGAAGAAGAGCAGCAGTCTAGCGCAATCCAAACCCGCCCCGAACTCTGGATCTCATCAAGCGGCAAAGAGAAGAAAATCCTCGGCAGGGGCGAAATCATCCACGCACCGGTCCCCATCGCAAAAGGCTGGGACATTTATTATGCTCACCGATACGATGCTCACCAAAAGCAAGAGTGGAAACAAGAAAAGTTGGCTTTCACTTTCGCCAATGCGGCCGAGGACGTGCACAGAGCTGAATGGTGGAAGGAAGATGGTCCGGCGATGTTTGAGGAAGAAGAAGCAGAGCGGACAGTTGAGCATGAGGATATTTTTGAGGAGCATGAGATCCCGATGTATGTTCCGTTCAACTTGGGGAACTGGCTTCCGGAGTCGTGAGTGGTGGTGGAACACATCCACATCTCTTTCTACATCACTGACAGCACTGTACAATCAAGCTTCGCATGAGTAACGGGTAGGTAATACCAAGCACCTGAAAATTAACAAAAGAGAACCATAAGCAGCGGATGAAGTGTTGGTTGAATAAATTTTTTGATTTCTCAGTTCGTCCGTATCATTTCGTTCGTCGGTATCCTTTTCAATGTCTCCCGCTGACTGTGGTCTTCGAGCTCTCTCCTTCCGCGTGCCGCCCGACTTGCCTGTAAGCTGAGTTGTGTGCTCAGCGCGGGTGCGGCGTGGCCAGCAGAAGGGCAATGAGTAAACAGCGGGACTGTAGCAGAGATGCTGGCTCGTCGACTAGATCAAACCTTGCCCGCGCTCAGAGCTTCCCTGTGCGTTCTCCCAACAGCATTTTCACATCCCCACCTCCTCATCGAGCTCGAGATATCTCTTCTTGAGCATGCTGTCATAGCTTCGTCTATCGTTCACTTCGCACTTCGCGTCTACATCCTCTGCACTGGACTCAAGCCCAATAATTGCATGCCATTGTTCAACACAATCCTCGCGGCCTCGTACATCGCCATCAGGGCGATTTTCTTCTCGGGACTCTCTGCGTACATGACACTCAGTGTCTTTGCATTCTTATTGCTGCGATCAACAGCATCGTAGCAAGAACTGAGCAAGTGTGTCATCTTGAAAAGATACGTGAGCACGGTCACAGGCTCTTGAGTCTTGTATGTGTTGAGGAACACATCAGGCCATTGTGCCAGGGAACGAATCAATGAAACGCCTTCCTTGGCCGTGATCAGGCTGAGATCAGCCTTCAGCATCTCTTCCTCTGATACTGCCGCCTTCCTCTTGATCGAACATAGACGGGCGTGAGAGTATTGCAGATATGGACCAGTGTCGCCTTCGAAACTGCACATCTTCTCCAGATCAAAGTTGTATCCGTTGACCATCTTTCCACTGTAGTCCTGAACCATGATGGCGGAAATGGCCAGGGTATCGGCAGTGGCTTCGGGGTCTTCGACCTGCTTGTACTTCTCCACGTTGCGGCGCATCACGTCGTGCATGAAGTCCTTTGCGGCGTCGAGACTGTCGGCGAGCGAGATGACAGTGCCTTTTCGTGTTGACATAGTCTGCCCTTTGGGATCCTTGACCATACCGAAGCTGATGTTGCTGCACTTGGCGACAACATCACTGTAAGGTGGACCCATCAGTTTCAGGATAGTGAACATCTGCTTGACGTGGACATCTTGTTGCGATGCGATTACATAAATCATGTGGTCGAAGTGGTACTTCTCGTAACGCTCCAGATTGGCAGCCAAATCACGAGTGAGGTACAAAGATGTACCGTCCCTCTTCTTGACGAGTGTCTTGCCAAGAGTTGGAGCGCCGTGTTTCGTCAGGTCAACAATCACAGCACCTTTGCTGTCCTCGCTGATATTTTTCTCCGCCAGAATTTGGGCCACTTTCTCCATGTCCTCAACCTTGACTGTTGATTCACCGCTGTAGTCATCGAATTTGATGTTTAGTCGGGAGTACATGCCTTCGTACGCCTTAATCGATTCGTCGCGGAACTTTTGCCAATTCCTCAACGCGTCTGGGTCGCCATCGACCATGCGCTTGAAGAAGCGACGAGCCCTCTCGTCGATGCTTGGCTTGTCCACGAGTTCCTGTTGCACCTTCTCAAGCTCGGCTGTCACCTTCTGCAACTCCTGCTCTTGCTCCTCAGTCCACTTCGGTGGGGCAGGTGCTTCAGCCTCCTTCCCCTTCGCAGGCTTCTTTGGTTTGGGGGATTCTTGAGGTTCTCCAACTCCGTCTTCTTTTCCGTCAATATCTTCGCTGGCTTTTGTTCTTCCGAATTATCCTGGTTGATCTTGACATATACTGAATTCAGATGCTTCACCGGGTCTTTGAGCAGCTCGTCCTCATTTCCGTATTTCTCGAAACCTTCTGACAGAATTCCATATTGCTTGCCCCAGTCACCGAGATAGTTCATTGACACGGCCTCCCACCCTGCGCGCTCAAACATTTTGACGAGGAAACCACCGATGATTGTACTCCTCAAGTGCCCCGTGTGGAACTCTTTAGCCACGTTCGGACTCGAATATTCGACGATGATTTTCTTGTGTCGACTTTCTGGGTTGGAGGGATCTTCGAGCCCCAAGGTAGGGTTGAAGCCGTAGTTGCCCTTTTGCTGGTGGATCGCAGGAATGACGAATTTGGCAAGCGGTTCTGCCTTAAAGAAGAACTTCACGCTCGTCTTCTCGACTATTGGCTTCTCAATGAGAGGCGAGTCAAACTTCTCGGCGATCTCAGCAGCCAGCTCGTCAGGTTTCTTGCCCTTCAAGCGCAATGCAGGCACAGGCAACACCAAGTCGCCATGCTTGAGATCCTGTGTCCATGCCACTGCATTCTTGATAATCTCTGGAGCAGCTCCTGTGATCTTTTGCAGCTGGTCGACAATCACTGCTCGGTATATATCGACGGGGTTGCGCTGTGGGTGCAGCAGTACGCCTTCTGGCTTTGGCAGCTCCGAGATGCCCAATGCCTGCAATTGAGAGGTGATTTGGCTGAGATCTGCTACTTGGCGATCATTCCCATTCGATAACGCCATCTTTGGAGGCGTCCAGGGAACGTATGTGTGTCGGTGGTGCGAGAAAGCGCTGAAGAAGAATTTCTGGCCTGGTCGGCCCCGCCAATGCGCTGCGTGTCGTGTCGCGATGGCTTTGGGTAATGCTGTGCGATTCGGTCGAGCGACGGTCCAGAGAGTGCTACACGTGCTTGCGGGATTCGAGCAGCGCATGCACGAGGTGTTGCGAGGAGGTGATTAAAGAGAGAAGTTGTGTTCGCGACACAGCTGTGCAAAACAGTCACTCTGTGACAACACTTTCAGAGCAAGGCTCGACCCGCGCTATCCCTGCTTGCCAAGGCCATCCCATCTCCGCCTCAGCACAGTCAGCGCTGCTGGGTCTCACAAAGGACCAACAACACGCTCGTGATACAACAACCGCCCGCGACAGCCTCAGGCCGACAGACACAATGTGCATAATGACTGGCACAAGTCGTTCACAGTCCGATCACCGAATCGTCGCCGAAGTTCCTCACCGTAGCTGCACCGGCGTCCTTCTGCGCTCCGGCGATCACGGCGCGAAGTACACCGATGTGTCATTACCAACCTGCAAGACCCATCATCGGGAAGTGCAGAACAATATCGCTTTGGGAGGGGCATGAAAGGTTTGGGACAAGCCAGAGATGACACTGCGACAAATCCAACCCTCGTGGCGCCTCAGACGTAAGAGCGTTGACTGTGTGGTAGCTCTGAACATTTCATCTTCGCTCAGACTCCTCTCACTCTCAGCAGCTGACGGTGACCGCCTCTCCACCAGGTCCCGCACGCGCAGGTCATGAGGTTCGGAGCACTTTAGACAACAGTCTAGACTCCAAGTCATTGCAGGGAATTGTCCTTATTACTGCCACGACCAGGTCTCCTGAGGTCGATGGGAAGTCGGAAGCGGAGGATCCGATGCTTTTGCTCGCTAATCGCCAAGCTCGCAACAGGTGCTTGACCGAAACGCCGTCGCCGCCTCAGAGCGCTGTCGCGTGGATCCCAAAGCTTGATAACATTTTAGTGCTGCAGGAATTTTGCTAATGTGGCTGGTTCAAGTAAGCAGTAAGTCATGCTCGCGACCAGACATTCGGCCATCGACTAGCGACAGAGCTCAACTATCGGCTGCCGGATGCCTTCAAGAACATTGCTACAGTGTCAAAGCGAAAGTCCTAGCTACACGAGAGCGCGAATACTGTCATCGTTGGCGCAAGGGAAACTTTCCGAACGTCAACGTGGAGTTCTAGCTATGAGACGGCATCTGCACAGATCGGCTTCATCCGGATTCCGCGGACGACTGCCATGCATAACGCGCGCACGCGGAACCCACCATGACGCCGTCCGTCTACACGATCTGTAATTCCCAACCCTGTCAGCGGTCGCGCCTGCTTATACCTCGTGCCCAGGGCGCCTGTATAGGGATGCTCACGGTCACTGGCGCTTCCGACCTCCGCCAGGAGAAGTAAGTTTTCAAAATTGATGAGTGCACGCTCGACGTCAACGGCTCAGAAGGAAACTTTCTTTGGCCCAATTTCCCAATAATGATATAGCATATTTGTTCACACTTCAGCGACTATGCACCTGCCACACTGGGCTCCTTTCAAGCTTTTCAAGAGCCACTTTAAACCCGTCGAAGGGAACTTGGCACAGGCTCTCCAGAATTCCGGACATTGCCAAATGCTGTTCCGACCACAGAAGCCATCTCGGCTTACCATTTCCACAGCCGTCTCAGAAGTGCAGGCTACGATCGAGGAGGATAAGCGTGAAGCCAGGGAAGAAGAGTCGATCATGCAAGCATATCATATTGCCAGAATCGCTCGCAGTCGACTGCAGAAGGAAGCCGAACGAAAGGATCACAACTTGAGGTGCCTGGTCGGACATGCAAATCTTCTGGACCATCTCGCGGAGACTATTGAAGAGGTCGACCCCGACTTCGACATTGATGAATTGGAGCCTTACATCGAATCGCCTATCATTTGTGACAGCGTGACGGCCAAGCCAATACGTCGCGGCCAGGTCGATGCCATCCTACGGAGTATCGACCTGCCTGAGGATGCCGACGACGAGATACTCGACTATGACGACGAAGACGAGGTCTACGACGAGTCTGATGACGATCTTGATGATCCTCCAACTCCACCATCGACTCCAGAGCAGGCAGAGTTCGGTGGAAAGCAAGACTATAGCGCCCTTCTGACGGGGTATGGCCTCATTTCCAACGTGGAGTTCTCGGTAGAGTCGAATTATGGTCAGGAGGATGAGGCGGGTGTCGTCGCCGAGCAGTCATGCGTGGATTACACCCCGCCCAAGACTATTCGGAGGATGAAAAGGTTGCCCATTATCACCATCACAGCTCTTGGTGAAGACCCTTGAACGCACGTCAAGGTGGCCGCCATCCATCGAGGGATGGCCTATCAACAATCTCAACTCCTTACTCAGCGGCTCAATCCGGATTGGACGCTGTGAACCCTCTTCAGGATGTCGCATCATCCCATTTCTCTGGAGGCCTGCTGCACCCATGTGTCGCGCGTCTCCCGGTCCAGGTTTACCCGCCGACACGCCTCGCGCAGTAAAGACTGCAGTCAAAGCTCATTGCTAAAGGCCTTGTCCCCAACAGCTCTAGATCACGGACCATCCAGATTCGAAGAAGGCAGAGGCTCGATCCAAGTATTCTTATCCCACTCAACGTGTTCCAGCCACTGCAGGAACTCCGCATCGTTGCCGATCGGAAAGTACGTCGACGATGAGTCGTCATACGACGCTGACTCCCTTGTTGCTGGCGCTGATGACGGCAGTGGATTCGGAGACAGAATCTGATCCAGCACCCTGGACAGAGCTCGGCGACCTTGGTCACAGATGAAGAAATTCCCCTCTCCTGGTCCGACCGCGGAAAGTGCAGAGATGAAGACGCTCAAGTCTTGGATAGTCTCCGAGCGGGGCAGAAGATCCGGTGTCCATTGCCGTGTCCGTTCTTGCGTGAGCAGCTCAACTGCGAGCACACCAGCAGCTGGCAAGCCGTGTAATGCAAGCTAGAATATTATCAGTACTGTCACATAGCAGCTTCTCCAAATGTATGAATAGCTCACCAAGTAGATCAAGTCTCCCTGGAAATCTCTAAAGAATTCCTTCTTCGACTGAGCCAGTAGGACCATTTTCAACATTCTTCTGGCAATAGGAATAAGCTTCTTGGTGTCAGTGCGCAATCTACTGACCATCGCTCGTTGCAAAAGAAATTCAGTATGCGCTATGCCGGTATGAATGCAAAAGTGCACCAACCGCGTCGCATCTTTCACTCTATTCACCGGAAATCCCATTCCAAGATATGTATTCCCTTCGCTCAGAACCTGTTCGGGGGTAATGCACATGAAATCCGGAAGGCTCTTGTGTAGTCGTTCCATTTTCACTCGGACCTGCTCAGTCTGTTGAGCAATATCCTCTTCGTCTGTGCCAAGTGCGATTTCGAGAATTTCTTCCCGAAGACTGGCTTGTTTAAACCAGACGCGCAGCCAAGTGTTGCGGTGGAGGTGGCCGCTTGTGTTCCAGCCATTTTCGTCTAGCTGCGATAAAGCAGCTTGTAAATCTGCGCCTTCGGAGACGACTTCCTCGTCAGAGAGATCTAGAGGTGATTCCATTTTGCAGTACCTGTGCGAGAGTCTGGGAGGCCGACCTAGGAATGTGGCAATGGTTTTGTCGTGACCGAAAGCAGAGATGAAGATCTTCTTCCGCAACTCTGAAAGGAAGAAAGGTGTGTGGGCATCAGGCTTGTTGCCTTGATGTAGACCCATAGCCACGACAGCGTCGCAGAATTCTCCAGTTCGTTGCCAAGCAGCATAGTGTGCATCGCCTTTGATGCACTCCACCAGAATCAAGTCCTCATACATGAAGCACAAGTAGATGTCGTTGAGTACTTCGCATTCGTAGCAGAAGCAAAGACAAAACTCCGATGCTTTGCGCATACGGTCGGCAAATGTCGCCCGATCGACATAACTCTCTTGCACAGAGTCGAATATTGTGTCCCAGTTGCTGAGGTTCACAGCAATGAGTCCCACGAGGCTGAGAATTATGCCAACCACTTCCCAGCGTAAGTGCTGACCGGATGCAGATTTGGACCATTCTCTGGCAGCCATGTCGCCGTGGACTTTCATTGACTGGCGGGTATTTCTCCACACCAGTTCAGAGAGCGCGAGGAGTTGTTCTGTCTTCCCTTCTGCGAGCACATCTCCAAATTCGGTCCATAGCTCATCGATCCAGATTCTGAAGATCGGCTGCATGATCACGAGGCCGTCGCAGAGTTCGAACCATCTGCCCATATATTTGCGGTACACCGGAAGATCCTTGAGCATACAGAGAATCTGAGCACCTTGTTGTATCTTCTCTGCGCTGGTCACTGGCAAATCTCTTGCTTCATCGACCTCCGGTGTCTGCAATATACTCGAATTCTCCTCATAGACAGCCGAGTAAGATGTAGCACCGAGATATCCAGTCTTGCTGTCTCGAAACGACATAGCACTCGCAGGGCTTCTATGTGAGTCTATCGATGAGATCCGTGAGCTGCCAGTTGCAGGCGACACCATCTGTACCAGAGGCGATCGTACGATCGGCGACTGACCAAGGGAATTGCCGTTGACATGCAAAAGAGCCTCTTCCTGGCCTGAGATCGTATTTGTGCTTGACGGCGGACTAGCTAGGTGATTCGGACGTTGTTTGTCGAGCCTTTCGGTTGGGTAGGGTACTTGTGGTAAGGTTCTAGCGGCATTACTTGTACGAAGTGGACCCGCTCCAGAAGACATGCGAGGTTTGGTCAATGGCGCCGGATGATAGATACATTCGCTCTCTTTGCCACGACGAGCGCATCTACCACATGTCGGGGTGTTGTGATCGCAGCGCAGCTTCCTCGCCGACACTGTCACCCTGTCAGTAGATGTGTAGCAGAGCAGGTCTTGGAATCATACTGGTTCACAGCTGAATAGCTTCCTATACTGCAGTTAGTCATCGATGATACGGGCTCTATGACAAGCAACATACCCGTTACGTCGATATGAAGGGACCAGACCAGTCTCGACAGTTGTGGGCGGGACATTTGTCGCAGGGCCATTGGCGCCAGACAAATCTGGTTGGAACAACATGGTCCTTGGTAGGTTCAGCTCCGCATTGAGCACAAGACTTCCAGCACGATTTCGTTCTTCCCGGTGCTATCGCAACCCAGCGAAGATCGTATTGACGGTGGAGGTGAGCATGCAGGTGCGGAATGAGGCATTAGCTTAGGCTGCCGTGTAGAGACGTGATCCTGGACCACTTTTCGAGCGATTAGCCGCGGGCGCCTTTCAGATCAGGCCGGTGGCATGGATGGAGTCTGCTTCAGGCAACAAGAAAACGTGGACGGCGGCCAGACAGAATGCGGCGTCAGTGGCTAGTCATCCGAGGAGCGGAGTAACGTGGCCAAGACGCGGCGTTCGCGATGATTCGCATCTGCCGACATCTCTCCACTTGGATTGCCGCCTCGAAGCAGGTTTGGTTTGTTGCATCACTAATCAGCGGCGAGAAGTCGATGTATACTCTTGAGCAGCTTTCGAGGAATTCAAGGCTGCTTTGTACAGCCCATGTGATGACATTGCAAATGGGAAGCAGACAACATCGGAAGCTGTCGGCATTTGCGATGTGCACAGACCAGCCGAACTCCGAGTGCTGAGTTCTTCCTTCCCCTTCACAGCTTCACTTCCCCACACCATTGGTCCTCAGCGATAGCTCAGAATGATGCTGCCTGAGTCACCCCATCCAGTAGCACACCGATTCTCCATTGGCTATTCCGGCATCGATCCTCCAACGATAGGGATTAAATCAAGCTTCGACGCGGTGAACAAGAACAGGCATCGAATGCACCGCGCCGATCCAAAGCAAGCGATCCAAACAGACCCCAGCATCGCGTGCTTGCAAGCACACAACCGCTTGCATTAAGAACGTCCTGCGGTCTGCCTCACCGAACAAACAAGCTCGAAATCCGAGCATGTGAATTCAGTCTAGTAGCAACCATAATGAGGCGATGGTGTGATGATGAGAAGTGGCTCATAGTGACTCCGAAGTATTCTGCTCTCTGTTTGGTCAATTCTACCATTTGAGCATGCAAGTAGTCCGAGTCATCATGCGCGTACCGACAATGGAGGAGCTCAGCCCTAGACTAGTGAAGCCACGCGAGAGCTGTGGTATGCTCGGCGTTCGCTTAGAAACTCAATGCATTCCCATGCGTAGCGGAAGGCTGCGACATGTGCATTTTATGGTGTTGCCTGACCATAGATCAAGTGATGATTTTAGAAGTACATATAAGCAGAGTGTAAGACCTTTCACATAGCTTCTCCTCATCTTCACAGGAACTCAATCGATTGTTCAAAGCAATACATGCCATTGGAACAAAGCCAGACACTTACTACTACAACAAAGATCATCAACATGTCTTCTCAACAACAATCCACTCAATACCAACGACAAACCCTCGAGCAAGCATCTGGCGACAAATCTCTCCCATCATACCGAGACGCAACAAAAGGACAATCACCAGTCGATGTAACAGAAAAGGAGATGGAGGTCGAGAGTGTGAAGAAGCAATCGAAGTTGTCTTCACTAAAATCGATGTTCAAGGAGAAGACGCCATCAACAGGGCCGTCTGGTAAGTCAGTCCTTACTCTGGGAAGTACTGGCAACTATACTGATGGGTCTCAGACAAGCAATACAACTACGTCGTGTCGAAGAATGGTGGCGAGGATAACTTTCCTTTCCAGCATCGAAATCAGATGAGATTTGGATGCTAAGAGATGATTGCTTTGGTTCAGGCTTTGTGATGATACATTAGCGTTTAGCATCGCTCTTGGTGGTTTCGAGAGGTTGGGATAGTGTCGCCAGTATGGCTTGATACAGAGACAATTCTGGGAGTTCGGAGTTGGGTATTGCAAAGTTTTTGGACTTGAGCTCAGTCGCAGACAGATACTGCGTCCTTTGATATCCGGTCGAAGAAAATTCAATCTCATAAAATTGTCATTGTACATACCACCCATGATCGACGTCAATGTATTTTACATGCGCGCTGCGTCTCAGAGTGTTAATGTCTCTTCCAACCCTCATCGCTTGCTCCTCCACCTCTAACCATATCTGAGCCTTCCGCTGGGCTACAAGACTCATGTTATCGCTTTCTTGTTCCAGCCCAAGCTGAGCCAGGCCGACCTGCTCAGTGAACTTGTCGAGCAATGCCCTGCGGAAGCTAGACATCTGCTGTCGTGGTAATAAGTGTAATGTTGCGACATTTGGAACCCAGCCTTGCGACAGATTAAGGTACGAGAAGTTCTTCCAGTTGCCTGCCCAGATACTGGTCGTGGTGGATTGGTGTGCCCAGGTGTCATCAACCTCGTTGATCGCGGCATCGGATGTCCACATGAACGACAGTGCCGCACACCAATCTGTGCAACCCTCGAGGTCGAGCCATCTCAAGCTCAATAGATTGTTGCTGAGTTGACGAATGATAGCTGCAGGCTCATACATATCTTGATCCAGCGCAGAGTAGTAGTGTGAGCCACCTGCGTGCACATCGGGGCTATGCTGACTCGAAACGGTGGCTGTCGCTAGGTTCGGTGTCAAGGTTGGTCGTTGCCAATATGCGAGCGATAGATGCGTAAGACTGGGCGTGTGTCTCGAAAGGGCCAGAAGATCTCGCCAGGATACGCCTGGTGGTGGATGAGAAAGTGAAAGATGTGTCAGACTGGAGAAGCGAGCGTCTAGCATGCTCATGCTTAGAGCAGCTTCGAAGCTCGATTCCTGATCCCAAGATTCTGCCACAGCATCTGGTGTCAATTGTGCCGAGTGGGGCACAGGCTTCTGTTCCTTTGCAAGCTTTGTCAGACGTGATATGGACAATCCGCCGCTGCCAATCAGACCAGCAAGATCCAGATGTGACAATGCTTCTGTACCACTTGTCAAGGCATCAAGTGTATTGATGTCTATCGCGGGTCCATAGAAACCGAGATAACTCAGCAATTTGAGGCGCAGTCTCAAGGGCAGTTCAGCGAGTATGGGTAAGTCCTCCTCGTCGAACATATCCCAATTCTCGGCAGCAGTCTTGAGTGCAAAATGCATCAGACTTCCCGGGCGTTGATCGAAATCGTCATCGTCATTGATGCTACTCATCAACGCGAACCTCCTGAGCTTCTCAGGCCTATTGCGATCAATGTCAGTTGTGCCGTTCTTCTTAAACCTCCTCTGTCCAGTTCTCAGTGCCAGAGAGCGGGTCCATCCTGGTGTCTTGGTCCAACTCGCCGGTGGGGCGGGGCCTGGAGTCCGGTTCGGAAGTCGTACTCGCGCAGCGCGCTTGGGTTTTGGAGGAGCACTCTCTGCGATTCCTAGGATGCCTTTCAAGGACGGATGTACTGACTTGTGGTTGGTTGCGCTCTCAGCGAGCTCAGCCTTCTTCTTCGCAGCATCTTTCCCTCCGAGTTTCCTCAGCTCACTGAGTTTCTCGTTGACCGAGGACTTGGTGTTGGCGACATTGGTGCTGGCAGCTCTGTTGCCACTCGATGTGCCTTGCAGTTGTTTCAAATAGTTGTTGCGTTGTTTCTTGGGCATACGCGCGGATACAATCCAGAATCAGACCAGTCCAGTAGGTCCGCAGTCCAGTTTATATGGCCAGACACCGGAGATTGTGCACAGTGTGAGTCAATGTGCTATTGTTAGTGTGGCTGAGAGAGGTGTGGATTCGGGAACAGAAGATGTCATGCCCTCATCCGCTGTTGCTGACCAAGACAGATCGACAGCAACGCCAATGTCCGTTAGCCTTTGTTCTCTCTGACTCCCACGCAGTCGACGCGATGTAGCATGCACAGCGCGGATCAGTAATCTGACCGCGACTCGACAACTACTCGGAGACATGTCTGCCATCACGCTGCGCCCGCCAACCTTCTCACCCGCCAGTCCTCCAGCCGACTTCAAGAATCCTTCAATAGCATGGCTCACCGAGACCTGGCACGTCACGCACTCTAGTCTTCCCATGTGGAAGAGCAAGAAGAATGTTCGCATTCAATACACGCCCTTAGACCCATCGTCGCCATCTATCGCGAAAGAGAACACGGACAGAATCGACGACGTGGTCACGTCGCAGCCGCTCCACGGCGTCAAGGTTTCTACAATCCGGGGCGTCGACACAGTCGCAGGAACTGGCGACAGCAGAGGCGAATGGAACTGGCGAGGCAAAGGCTGGCTCATGATCGCCAGCAGCCATTGGGAGATTCTAGGCTGGGGAGAAGAGCAGAACAACAATGGCAACAAGTGGGCAGTAACGTGCTTCGCGAAGACGCTTTTCACGCCTGCGGGCATTGATGTTTACTCGCAAGGCCGTGGAGGCGTTCTGCCAGAGACTCTTGAAGAGATCAAGACTGCGTTGGCACAAGTGGATGATGCGGACATTAAGAAGATGGCCAAAGACATATTCGCAATCGTGATTGACGATTCGCGGAAGGATTGAAATCGACAGTACGGCAAACAGGGCCATATAGAATGCAATATTCGATGTAAATAATACAATAATCCTGCTCGTCGAGCTCGCAGACCTCACAATGCACTCGATATTGCACCTCTCTGAAGCTCTTGCTTCATTGGAACTGCTTTGGCCAGCAGACGATTTAGTACAGACTGTGTTAATTCCGCGATTGTCCATTTCTAATCAAAGTTTGAAGGCCGGCTTACCCAATGCTGGGCCGTCGTGTCTCCATACGAAATTGGCAGCCTGCATCTCTTCCTCCCGATTCATCCCACGAACGAGCATTGCGCAACATGCGCCTCGTCGACACTCACAGCCTAAAGCTTGTTGAGTTCACAGAGGACAAGACACCCTATGGCCGATACGCTGTCCTCTCCCATCGCTGGAGCGATGATGAAGTCACTTTCAAGGAATTCCGCAAAGGACTGAATAGAGACAGCATTGGCTACCGCAAGATTGTAGCAGCTTGCGAATATGCAAAAGCGCAAAGACATGCTTATATCTGGATCGACACTTGCTGTATAGACAAGAGATCAAGCGCTGAGCTCTCCGAAGCTATCAATAGCATGTTTCGCTGGTGTGATGTCGTCTTGCCTAGAAGTTCCCGAAACTACACTCACATTGTACAGGTATCAGCGTTCGGCAGCATGCTATGCATACCTACAGGACGTCTCCTATGAGAGCGCTGCAAACGAATTGACGATACTAGAGGCGCTAAGGGCTAGCCGCTGGTTCGGCCGTGGATGGACACTCCAAGAATTGCTGGCACCGGCCGAAGTCATCTTTCTGAATGCTCAATGGCGAGCCATCGGTAGTCGGCAGGGCGACTACATCGCGACTGCCGTATCTGAGATTACTGGAATCGGCTTGTATGATCTCAACAATTTCAATCACCAGAGGCCAAGCGTGGCTCGCAAGATGAGCTGGGCAGCACGAAGAGTTACTAGCAGACCAGAAGATCTCGCGTATTGCCTGCTTGGATTGTTCGATGTCAATATGCCGATGCTGTACGGCGAGGGAATGTGAGTAGAATGAATGATGACCCTCGTCTCTGATGTTCGCGACTGCGGTGTTTCGCCTATACTCACTGCGATGGGGCACAGAACGATCACAGTCCTTTGCACGAACATACTGACGAAGCTCGACAGGCTCAAAGCTTTCATGAGACTCCAGCAAGAAATCATCAAGAAGTCAGACGACAAGTCAATCTTCGCATGGGGATGGGATCTTCCGGGCGAGTTCGGACTAGCATGGTACGGCCTCCTGGCACCTTCCCCAGCTCCATTCGAAAAGTGCGGCGAGATTGTCGTTGATGAGGGTAATTTTGAGAACAAGTATCCATACGAGATGACGAATCAAGGCCTCTCGCTGAGATCCAAGGCCGAGCTGTTGGGCTCGGAGAAGTATTTGATAGATCTGGACTGTATGAAACTGTCCGCGAACGAAGACGGCCATCTCCGGCGGCACCGATGCTATCTGATCCTGGAGCCCGCAACGCCGGACGACCGCATATTCCGACGCAGGCATGTTCCTCGGACAATGAATGAAGATCTCGAATCGAAGTATCCCAAGGATCGTAGAGAGCCCTGTGGTGTGAGGAAGTTCTTGATCAAGCAGGCCGGACTTTAAAACCTGCCTCTCGTAATTCGCAGCTGCGATAGACCGGTGTGGCGCCGCCCCAGGCAGCTGAGCTGAGCCCTGTCGCCAGACGGCGTAACCTCTAAGAGATATTGCACAATATTGTCGGATATCATCGTCTATATGCCGACTGCACTATCCGCCTGCCTCCCTTCCACAAGCCTGCATGTCACGGTGGCGAAGCCGGTCTCCAAATGGCTGGCAGGACAGTCACGCAGCGAGGCGCAGCTGCAAGTTGACTACGCCGAAAGCTGGAAAGCTGCGACAGCTCTCAGCCTTGTCGATGCAGTGCGACAGCGTGTTTGTCAGCTACGTGCATGTACCATTCCTAGCAAAGCAGGATAGAGCTCTCCCAGCCGGGAATCTTACATTCTTGCATTTCCTCAGCAGGCCACTCACGCCTTTCATAGAATACGATCAGCTCCAGCCTTCAGCACAAGCTCAATACATATGTGTTCGGTCTACAATGGACGCTATCTCGGCGACTGCAAGTATCTTCGCGTTGATAGAACTGACCGTAAAGGTTGTCGGCTACCTCAAGAGCGCAAAACACGCAGATGCCGATCAAAAGAGCCTTGAGACAGAGCTGATGGCTACATATCGATTGTTGCTGCGGCTTGCCGACGTCGATGCATCGTCAGACGAACTGGAAGGGCCAATCTCGAACATCCCGATTGTCGATCGCACCACCTTCGATGACTATAAGCAGTTCCTGCAGGATATCTACATTAAGATTCAAGGCCGAGCGTCCTCAGTGCGAGGAGCGCTCGCATGGCCCTTCAAAAAGGAAGATATAAGAGATATGCTGGCGAGGATCCAGCGCCTGCAACAAGTGATCCATGCCGGATTAGGCATCCATAAATTGTACGTGGTCTCACTCGATTACGACGGGACTGATGTTTAATAGTAAGGTCGCAGACATGGCTCGTCTAGGCACGACGCGGATCTACAACAGAATTCAGCATGACGCAGATCAGTCAAGGCTTAACGAAGCGCTCGAATGGATTTCCACGGTGAACTTCGCAGCGACGATGCAGAGGCATATAGTCTGGGACCACTTGCCTTCAGAGCCTACACATTGGTTCATTGATACTGACGTTTTCAAGAATTGGATATCTGGCCACGATAGAAGACTGTTCTGTCCGGGAATTCCTGGCGCTGGCAAATCTGTCTTGGCGGCCCGGATTTCGAACCACCTTCTGTCCGTCATTTCTGCAGACGAACGCAAAAATCTGGCGTATGTGTTTTGCGACTACAAAGCCGCAAGTCAATTCACGGCCTCCGACATATTAGCTGTCTTGCTTCGCCAGTTCGTTCACAACCACAGGTCGCTAGCGGAACCACTTTTAACACTTTACGAAGAGCATATGGAGAACAAGACGTATCCATCGACTGCAGAGCTCGTTCGCACCATTCTGACTCTCGCGAAGCAGCATAAAGATATTTTCATTATTATCGATGCTTTAGACGAAGTTCCTATTGCTGGAGGACAACGCCAGCAGCTTCTGGATTGTATGGATCGTTTGCAACTCAGAGTCTACCAGTATTCGGCTTCTGATCACATCTCGGATGAGCCCTGATATTGTGAATACGTTCAAGAACTTGCCGAGCTTTGAGATATCAGCAACATCCGAAGACGTAGAGCACTACATCGATAGTCGATATCATGAATTCCGAGCGCCTCTCGACGATGACCTCCGCAAGCTGGTGAAGAATAAGATTGTCGATGCCGCAAATGGAATGTAAGTATTCTCCACTGGTATAGACTGATGAGTCCTTATTGAGTTCAAGGTTTCTGTGGGTACGCTTCATGGTGGACCGCTTCGCGACTGCACATACCAAAAAGCAGATCAAGCGCCTCGTAGAGACCATCGCACCCAAAGCCGACCCGTGCAAGGATGCAACCGACATTTACCGGAAGTTGTACACCGAGACCATGACTAGAATTGATGCTCAGTCGCAGGAGGATCGGGAACTTGCGAAGAAAACCTTAGTGTGGATAACTACTGCCACAAGACACCTAACCGCAGCCGAAATACAATGCGCTCTCTCCATTCACCGGGACGATAGCGCATTCGATGATGAGGATATCTGTTCTGTCGAACTGATAATCACTGTATGTGCAGGTCTTGTGATTGTCGATCCGCAGACCACAATCATTAGATTGGTGCATTACACAACCCAAGAGTTTTTCGAGCGCATATGGCGCAGACAGGCCGGTCACAATCATCGCAAGCTCGCTGAAACATGTCTTACATATCTCTGCTTTGACCAATCGCGGGCTTCGGATCAGGAAAGCGAAGCTCGATCGGAATGGCAAGCGAGGATTTACAAACCATTTCCATTTGACCCCGCGGCAGGCTGGTTGTTGTGGGATCTGGACGCCCACTCGAATGGTGGCCGTGGCTGGGAAAGTCGTGTTAGAAGGGAGGCGCCGGAAAGCTATTGTTCAGTCGAAATCATTACATCCCCAAAGGATGTAGGGCATGTTGGGCCCTTCACCTTGATGAGCTATGCTGCTAACTCGTGGGCCGAACACGCTTCCCATTGCCAGGACGATATCTCTCAGCTTGCTCTGCGGCTACTTGAAGATCAGCAGCTGTCATCGCGTGCGTTTTACGAAGCAACTACGCTGCATCAATCGTGGGAATTCCTTAGGATGCAAAATGCTCGACAGATACAAACGACTGGTTTACACTTGGCAAGTGCTTTCGGCATGCTCAAGCTCTGTCGAAAACTCCTGGTTAAGGAATACCCGATGCTGGACCCCGGCATCAAAGATGGTGCAGGCCGCACCCCACTCATGTTGGCGGCCCACCATGGGCACTGCGATGTCGTGAATTTGTTGCTGAAGCATCGAGTAGAAAGCTGGACTTCGCGATGCCAGCGTGGCGAGACCGTTTTGAACTATGCCGCAAGACAAGGACATACTTCCATAGTTGAAATGATATTGGAGAAGTACGACCGCTCCGCACAGCCTGCCAAGTCGAAGGGCGATGCTATCTGGGCGTCGAACTTCTTCCAGCAGTCAGCGCTGACCCAAGCTGCACTGGCCGGACACACAGGCGTTGTGGATCTGTTAAATGCTGCCGACGCTCCAGAAAGCTTTCGAAAAAGCATCCATCAGGAACTAATGTTTGGTCTATGGCCTATCCACAAAGCTGCCCAGCGACGCCCGGTCGAGACTTTCAGGTTGCTAGTGGAGGTTTGCAAAGTTAGTATCGATCAGCAGGACCCGAAGGGATATAGTCCATTTGCGGTCGCCGTTGACTGGGGAAACGAACCACTTGTTCGTTACTTTATCACTCACCAAAAAACCTGGCTTGATAACAACAGGGATCAGATTATTCTTGCATCACACGTGGCTGCAGCGAATTCGAGGCGATTGTCGGTGCTGGAGCTGGTCGTGGACTACGCACATTATGTGTTGAACGTGCCAAATGTGAAGATGCACAGTGCTTCTTTGCTCAACACAGCGGTTGATTCCGGCAACATCAGAGCAGCGATATATATCGCTGGACGACTAGGGGAAGCATGATGTCTCATCGGCATCGTGTACCAGGCCAGTAGATAATTTCCACGAGTGCGATAATCACTATCAGAATGATGACAAAATACAGCTGCACTGACTATGATTGCCCTGGTTACAACTTGTCGCTTCTTCGCTGCTGCAATCCTATCTGAGACTTCCGACTTTCTGCGTGCCATGCTTTCCACGTTTCTTCGGTCCTGAGAAGTTCCCAGCTGAGAACAACGTTCATACCTTCATGGTGCGCAATGGTGTCTTCGTCGTGATCACTCGCTAGTGATCGTATTATGGTAGAGCTTATATCGGACACATGTGGAGAGGGACTGTAAATGACACGGACGTAGCCGAGTCCTGCCCTTCCGTCCATTCTGTAGCGTAACAGCGTTTGGTATAACTGGACAACGGGGCCGCTCTGTGGTAACCGTTGCCAATTCTCTGATTCCAGTTGCCAGGAGTTCAAAACATCTCCTCCTTGCCTGCCATGAGTGTTGACTAGTATCATAGAGATGGACTGGTCTGGCTCGAGATGCCGCCAAGACAAAGCCATATCTCTTTCAGTGCTGTGAATGGACAGAAACTGCAGACGCATCTCGAGCTGAGATGCCCTTTCCTGTATGCTTTTCAATATGCTGGACCCGAAGTAATAATAACTGTAATCATCTGGCGATTCATGCATGACACCGGCCCACTTTGGCAATCGCTCGTCTGTGTAACACAGTCGGGCGCGCAGCTCGTCCGGTAGAATCAAAGGAGACAGTTCCCACACGTATTTTGACTTAAAGAAGCTTGGAGGTCGCGGTGCCATAAGTGCGCACGAGATATTGAGGTCATCGCCGCAGTTTTGCACGGTGTGTGTCAGAAGGTCCAGATGGCCCGTGTGAGGTGGATTGAACGAGCCGAATAGGATTGCAACATAGTTGACACGGTTCTTATCAAGCTTGATCTCGATAGTTTTCGGCTCAACGTATTGGCGTATGTACAGAGCCAAGGTCTCTTCGGCAGACATTGTGCAGAAGATGTGTTATCTTGGTCAGATCGGTGTGATGGATTCCTCTCGTCTCGAGCAATGGAAGATGGTGGGAATGGGAAGTGTCTAACGAGGTTGATGTGGTGCCCCATGCATGTGAATTCACAACGACCAAGCGCTGCTTGCTCAGCCTCGCGCGACTCTGTGTCGCAGTGATCACGCCGACTCGTGCATATCCATACGGAATGACTCCAGAGTCGCACAGCAGATTGAAGAGAGCCCGAAGGATGCCGAGGCGGGGAACCAAATCTTGTGATGACCGCCAAAACCGCGCATGTCAAATGTTTTGCTAGTCTTCTTTGCGAGACCTAGAGAAGTCTTCAGACGGACAGAATCGGTGGCGCGTGTGCCTGAGAACGTCACGGACGCCGAATTCAGCTACATTCCGGTTTGACATCAGCCTCAAGCCTCCAAGGAATCGGACTCCCAATGCAGCAGCCCTTTCACCTCCACCCTGACCCCAAGTTCAGCCAGTTCTCCGAATCGTGCATTCGACGGACTGCACTGTTTCTTCACAAAGGGCAGCTCGTGACGTGATTTGCCACGGAGTCTGACAATCTCGATGTCTCTCAACATGGCCGCTTTCTCCTTGCCAATGGTCTTGAGCCATTTCAGCATCCTCTCCCAAGCCCTCTCGTCAGCCCAAACGGAGACCGGAAGCCTGCCGAAAAACATCGCCACAGTGGCACTCCGAACTTGTCTTGAGACTCTCAGGAGTGCTGGCTCATCCCACGTGCGAGGTAAAAGGTACCGGATATCTCGCTCAGGGTCTAGTCTCTCTTGTTGCATAGTCAAGGAGTCGAAGGTACTGGAGTCGAAGTCAGCTCTTGGCTCTGTAACGTTCGAATCAAGATATGCGCAAGAAACATACATTGGGAATGGCCGTCTCCCATAATTAAGACAGCGCCTGCTGGAGAATGGATTGGAATCGGCCCAGAAGTTGGGACACTCCCGGCAACCAAGGCATCCGCTGAGGTCATACATATAGTTCCTCAATTCAGCAGGCAAGTCCGAAAACCCAGTGGGCTCACCGGTGGTGGGTCCGGGGCGTAGCACTGTCGAGTACACGAGTCTCTGTTCGCGACCGATCCGTCTGCGCTTGATTTCGGCTTTGAGCTCTTTGATTTTGGCGCGAATAAGTGGCAGTTTGATGAGTGCGCTTTCAAGGTCTTCGCAGGTCTGCTGGACCTGCACATCAATCTTGTTTTCGCGAGCGATGACTGTCCGCAATATGGAATGAATTTCAGCACTGTAGCCTAAGTAATGGAAATGCGTCCGTCGGATTTTGCGCTTCATATAACGAACTTCTGCTCCGAGTCTGATGCGCTCTTGGCGCACATTGCTATCATTACTGCAATCAATTGGTGGGCGACGAGCCTTGCGATTCATGCGCCGAATTTTGGACTCGAGTCTGGCACATTTTCGACGCAACTTTCCGAGTAGCGCGACTACGGGATGGGGCAATGCTTCAGCCATTTTGGGACATATGATCTGTGTTGGTTCGAGATGCTTTGGCAGTGGGGAGGAAGCGGTTTCCTGCGACAGATTATCGACGAGGATGTTGAAATGTAGGTCGGGGTATCTCGTACAGTCTGGTGCAAGAGGAGCTGCTGCAAACACCCGCGACTGATGAGGTAAGAAAGGTGAACAGCAGTGTGGACCCTGTGATCAGTGGTGAATCGTTGGCGTAGGCTGCAATTGGTCTGAAAATTGCGGTGCGCAAGTGCAAAAGGGAAAGTTGAACAAACAGAGGCCTGGCCTGCGCCGAACTTCGCGATTTCGCGTATCAACAGGCAAAAGACAAGTCGATCGCACTCTATACGTGTTGATCTGCCGAAAGTCGACGATTTGCTAATCGACTTGCCTGAGTAAGCAGGATTCTTCAGGTTATATGTATAACTCTCAGTTTTTGTCGAGCGAAGCATCCAAGACAAAAAGAAAAGCAAAATTGAAGGAGAAAACGAAGGTACCGCCCAGCGTTCGAACCGGTGACCTGCGCGACGCTTTCAAAATTGACACGCCGCACCAGCAAAAGACAAGTCGACCGCACTCTATACATGTGGTCTGCCGAAATTCGACGCTTTGCGAGACGACTCGTCTGAGTAAGCAAGATTGCTGGCGGTATATGACTGTCATTCGGCGTCGCAGAGACTTGCACCTGCGCGCAGCGGTCAGCGTCTTCATCAATGTTTCGACATCTTCGCACCCATGTACAAATACAACTACCTCTCTATTCATCCTTTGTTGTGTCCGTCCTGAAAACCGGCATCAACAACGCAGCCGCCCACTCATAGCTCGTAAACAGGATTCCACCACTGAACACCGTCCTTCCCAACCTCATCGTCGTGCCCCTCCAGAAACCTTTGATTCCATAATCTGACATGATGCTCTTGAACGCATCCACTGTACTCGCACCTCTCGAACTTTGACATCTTGTTTTGATCATATCAAAAGGCTGCGTAGCCAACGTCGTCACCACTCCCGCCACAGATCCATTCGCAAAATTCGTTGCAGTAGATTGTTCGATGCCTCGTACACGTTCGTAATCTTTCAAGATATTGTATGTCCCCATACGAAAAGCTGTCGCGCCGGCTTGCTTTAGCGTCGTGCCTGCGAAGCCGCGATACAAGCCGAGGAAACCGTCCTCCTTGAGGATGCTTTTGACGCAGTGTCTTGCATTGTTGAAGCGGCGTTCTGTACGAGCGTCGTCGATGAGCGCGGTCTTGATACGTTCAGTTGGGGTGACTGCTGTGGCGGAGGCTACGACGCCGGAAGCCATGCCGGATAGCATGTTGCGAGCAGGGGAGAGGGTGCCTGTTTCGGGATCCTTGAAGGTATTCTTGATGGTGTCGAAGGAGAGGAAGCGAATGCCATCTTTGCCGACGCTACCAATGACGAGGGGTAGACAGCCTTTGTAGAGTGCTCGAATGCCTTCTTTGGAGTAGACTTGGAAGACGACTTTGAAAGGGTTCTTAGGTGTAGGTTGGCCTTTCTTTTCACGAAGCTGGACTCTCGTCTTGGCGAATTCGAACGGATACTGCAGTGTTGATTAAGAACCGTAGCTGTCAGGATGCCGGGAAGGCCAGAACACACCGTAGCAGCTCCCTCAACAGCTCCCGCAATACCTCCCGCAAGCAACGACACTATCATCGGCGTATTTCCGCCATCCTGCCGCAATGTCAGCTGCAAAATTCCACAGGACGTGCTATCAGCATACTCACATCCTTCATCGCTCCGGACTCCCTGCGCACACGCAGACAAAAGAATGTTATGGAAAAGATGTCTACATCTTGGCAGTTGTAAACATCGAGTGAAGTCGGGAAATACCCAATTTGAGCCGAGGTCAGCCGATGCCGGAGCATGGAATTTCATCACCGCTTTGAAATACCAACATCCGAGCATCAATACCATTTTACCTTCTACCAGGTTGATGACAGATGCCAATTTTCCAAGAGTACAATTCTATTCTACTTCTAGCCGAGGCGTCAAGGGCAGCTCTCAAGTACACCATAAGCAACGCAAGTCCCCTAACACAGGTAGCTATACGTACATCACGTACATCATCCATCTTACATTTCTCTCCTCCCATATCTATCCTCCTCCTCATCTCCCACCACATCCTCAACCCCCTCCGCCCTTCTCTGCAAAGCGTCAACTGCCGGCAAAAATGTCCGCCTTCAGCCCCAACAACCACAGCCACTACCTCCGCCTGGCCCTCCTCTCGGCCCAAAAATCCCCTCCCAAACCTACAAACTTCCGCGTTGGAGCCCTGCTCCTTGCCCCACCAGACCTCACACCTTTAGTCACCGGCTACACTCTCGAAATGCCAGGCAACACGCACGCCGAACAATCCTGCTTCATCAAACTCACTGAAAAGTATTCCTGCTCTGAAGAAGATCTGGGGGAACATTTACCAGATGGAGTGATCTTATATACCACGATGGAGCCGTGTAATAAAAGGAGTGTGGAAAATAAGAGTTGTGTGGATAGGATCTTGGATTTGAGGAAGAAGGATGGGAGTCAGGCGATTCAGAAGGTGATTTGTGGGGTAGGGGAGCCGGAGACGTTCGTGGGGGTGAATGAGGGGAGGAAGAAGTTGGAGCTGGCAGGGATAGAGGTGTTGTATGTGAAGGGGTTGGAGGAGGAGATTTTGGAGGTTGCTACGGCCGGGCATGAGAAGAAGGAGGCGAAGGGTGCAGGGACATGAGGTTGATATGTTGGATACTGTAGTGAAGGACAGTTGGGAGATGATGCATCGCGATTGGAGGCGGATGCGTTCGACAAATCGCATCCCTTCGAGGAAGGACGTCGCCTTTGAAATCATTGGGAGAAGGGCCGGCTCGCAGCCATCAGCAAGGAAAATGAAAGGCTAAGCTCGCGCGAAGAGGCAGATTCAGAACCATTTGCCAGTTTGGCACATTGGCATGATTCGAAAGGGCATCGAGGTGAAGTCATCAATCATCATTCCATTCATCTGATGGTACGGTAATCTACAACTTTTCAATTTCCCCTCTTTGCATCCTCCTCCGCATTCTTCGGCACACTGACCATCAAAGGCACCGAATTTGCGTTCAACCTTTGGAAAGCCTACAGAAGAAGAAATGTTAGCACAAACTCCTGAGCAAAACTAACACCAATCCTCCGAACCACTATCCGTCAAGCAGAGAAATGGGCGAGAATGGGAAGAGAAAGGCCAACGCACCCTCCAAGGCCGCGTCCCCCATACAAAACTCCAACCCCAAAATGCCCATCCCTCTGCCAACGCATACCACCACCAAGGACTAATCAATGGGAGATACTTTCCACTCACCTTCGCAATATCACTTTCTGGCAATTTCCCATTCCACTCGTCCTGCACCTTCACAATCTTATCTCCCTCAGTCCAAATCTTGACCTTGCTGTCAATGATTTGTTCTTTTCCGAGTCCCTTGACGACGTAGCGGGATTTGAGATCCAGCTCGATTGGGTTGCCGGAGGATGTGACCTGGTGGTGGAGACGTTCGATTTCGGAGAACAGAGATTGAAGGCCGTACCCTACAAATCACAATGCCGTGTTAATTAGAGGCATGATGCATTTGGGGAAGAGAATGGGAGTTTGGAAAGCTTACACTGCGGTTCGAATTGTTTCCTTCCCTTGGCAATGGTCAAGGGATCGATGAACTCTCCCTCATCCTTCCAGAGCTGGAGCTTTGCCAACGAAGGTCTTCCAGCGAAGAGATCGAGGACGGAGCCAACGAGGGTTTGTTGTTGCGAGGAAAGCTCTACGCCGGAAGCGGTAGAGATGTTTGTGCTTTCGATCTTGAGAGGACCGACATCCTTATTCTCGGCAGACATAGTTCTGGTAGTTTGCGTGAAAGCTCTTATGGTTCTTTGCGAAGCCGGAACTCGTAGCTGTCTAGAAGCAGGAGTGAGACGAGAAGCTGGTGTCAAAGTAGCAGCTCTTGTTGATGCACGGAGGAGAGATTGGGAGAAAGGACGCATGATATGGAAGGGGATGATGAGAGTTCAACAATGCAGCTTACGAGCTCATCAGGTACTTCTACTATCACGCAAAGAGATGACGCGAATGATGCGTGTAGGAGCAGTCGGTACTGGTTGCGGACCGGACTCCGCTTGAGCTGTCAAAGGGACCGAAAGTCGTTGATGAAAGATGACGTATACGCGTTCTATCTGCATGTCGCGTCACACTGACACGGAACATTCACTTCGATCCTCAACTATAGCCCGAGACAAGCTACGCGACCGACGTCGCAGCGAGGCCTTTCGAAGAGACAATGCTTACTGTAGCTACTGTACTTCGCAACAAGGCCAAATCCTTGTGACAACGCTTTGTTCAAAGATAAAATAGGAACATCATGCGCGTGTGAAACTCCGTTGTTGCGATATATGACTCTATGACCAACAATATGAACATTTCACCTAGATACAGCCAATTGCCAGCCTCGATGGCTGCTCGGGGATGCAATTCCCAGGGGCTGCGACCAACGCCTCTTGATCGGCGAATGCTAGTACAAACCTATCTTTCCAGGGCCACAGAGGGTATCAAGCTTGTTGACTGGACGGCGGACAGGGCTGTGCCACAATGCTCTGTCTCGAGACTCGATTCGCGTCCGCCGATGTCACCTATCCGGCTGACTTGAACTCCCATCAACGCCTCCGTCAAAGTCCCTGGGTACTGGCACCCGCCCGTCTTCTGTCCCCCCTTACACCCATACCACCAAGAGAACATCCGAATGAAGTCCTTATCATGAATCTTCTCATATTGGATCGGATCTCTAGCCGGCCCCTCCCTCTTTGCAGCAACGATAGCTACGATCAACCAGCAAGCGGGATGTGGCTTCCACTTTCTGGCAGCTCTGCGCGGAATGCTGCCACATTCCTCAGGATCGTAGATATTCCCCATCGTACTGAAAATCGAGTCGGCATAGTCTTCTGGAGTCTCGAGATGCGGTCCCAAATGGAAGAGTTCCTGCAGAGCAGCGTGTTGATAGCTCTCCGCCTCCATTTTCAAGCCGAAACCAAGTGCTTCCACAAGACGTCGCGCGGCAGAATCGATTGCGTAGGACACCCCGTTGTGTGAGTACTGCAGGATTTTTCCAGAATAGAGCCAATTCGTGTAATCGGAAAAGGCGGGAAGAGAGAAGTTGTCAGCCCGATATTCTCTACACGGGGTTGGAGTAGCTCGCTCTCTCTTGCTCTGAGAGAGGCGAAATCGGCGGCTCCAGAGGCGCGATGTCGTGGCGAGTGCCTCGCGTGGTAGGTCGAATTCCACCTGCGAGGAAGAGATGATCACCGTTATCATGTCTTCTCTCTTGGTATGCAGGGCGAGGAAGCGCTCGTGTATCGTCACGGGGCGCTGGCGAGCAGCGACAGGAAGACAGAGATCGCGCTCTGTGCACTGGCGGATGGACATGTGAGGGAAGGTGGCCTCGACTGGGGTGTCTATGGCCCTCATCTCGAGCATCTCGAGCGATTGAGATACCTCAAAGTGCCTGGGAGTGGGCACCTCGAGTCCTTTGCTGTCGTGGCCAGCTTGTTTGCGAGCAGCTCTCGGTCTCTCGGGCAGGGGATATCCGAAGACCGTCCTGTCTCTTGGTGCCTCCATGTCTAATGTTTTGTCGGAGAGGGACGTTTGAGTGTGTGAAATAATGTCTTCCGTTTGTGAGTGAATCAATCGTTTGAATCTCGGACAGGGCTGTGGAAGATGGGAGTCGTCTTGCAGCACGGGGGCAAGTAGAATATATAGATTCAATCAAGTATAGTGGAAGATAGTTCTTGAGAATTTTAAGCATTAGGTTAAGTGCTTCCAGTAAATGTTGTGAGGCCACGACCACAGCGTTCACTTTCAACGAGAAATTCACGGATTGGCACGACACGAGTAGAGGTGAATGGGCCGAGTGGAGATGGTGAACAGCGAATAGATGCAGAAGACCCTCTCTGTAGGAGTTGTCCCGACGATGTGGTTGCTTGCTTGAGATGCTTGCTGCTTTACTGAGATATGCCCCCGCACCATGTAGGGAGAAATTTGCGTCTCAGAAAGATCATGCGTCTCAGACTCAGTGAAAAAGAACTTTGTGAGGACTTTTGCAAAGAGTGGGTCGGCATCCAGATTTCAACTGAAAGACTGGGAGATTTGAGGTTTTGTGGCCTCAACTACCAGCCGAGCGATCTGTTTGTCATCTTCGAATGTGAGCAACCGCTCATAGTCGCAAAGATCAGCCCAGAGGGTCTCGAAATCTTCATCTTCTGGCGTCGGCCTATCGTAGTCACATATGGTTGGATCTGAGGCGGCACTGAACCAGAAAATGATCTTGAGTACACCATCGTTCACGCGCTGGCTGATTGCAATGGGCTCCTGATGGCTAAGCATCCCCTCGACCTGATTAGTAGCCAGAGTGGGAAGAGGTGTCAGTAGAAGGACAGCCCGATGACCACTCTCTTCCCATGTTTCCCGGAGAGCTGCGGCCTGGAGAGATTTGTCAATGTTCTTCCTGCCTTTAGGCAAAAGTACTTCGTTGGTCTTTCGACAGCGGACGAGCAGGACCTTTGCTCGCTGGAGGTCCAAAGTGACCGTTCCGCAGCTAATGACGAACTCGGACGCGAGATGCACTGACTTGTTCATGGCAGATGGCAGAGGGAAGTGGAAGTCGAGAGAGACTCCCGCGGCGATGGAACGAAAGAGGAAAGGCCCGAGCGTCACTTGGCGTCGATCAATGGGCGACAACTTCTGTCAGTGATAGCATCATCGAAGACAGCTCGACATAGAGATCAGAGCACTCCCACTTCACTTCTCTCCTTCACGGCCCATACAATCACCATGGCGAGCAAAAGCATTTGTACAAGCTGCTTGCGGGCACTTCGCCACCAGCCCAGAGTTCAGTCAACGCGAAGAATAGCAGTTCAACGCGCCTTCACAAGCGCAGCGACACGCAGCGAAGAGAAGAAACAGCCTTACGCATCACAACCCATTCAGCCACCTCCACCGCAAGATTGGGACGCACACACTCCCTCCACCGATCAAAATCCGATCACCAACTTCGCGGCAACACTCCGTTCCAACTCCGCCCTCCGCAGCACAACAGAACCCTACATTGCCTACGGCTCAACCGAAGACCTCTTCACCGAATGCGCGCGACAATGCAACTACACGATCCCATCCGCCCTCGAAACCCCACCCGAAAACCCACCTCAAAACGCCGCAGGTGATCACTTAGGCTCTGGAACAGGCTGGTGGCTTGAACCCAAATCGAAAGGCGGCCTAGGGCTGGAGGTGACATTCAACAGCTGGGCACAAGTCCTCTTCATTCACATGTGGCTACTCACGGTCCGTCTCCGCTGTTTTCCAGAAAAATACGTTAAGGACTGGCATCAGAATCTGCTCGATCACTTCTTCTACGCTGCGGAAGATCGCATGGCGACGTGGCATGGCATGGCAGCGAGAGGAGTACGAAATAAGAACTTGAAGGATCTGTGGACGCAGTGGAGAGGTGTGCAGCTGGCGTACGATGAGGGCCTGATCAAAGGTGATGCCGTCATGGCAACTGCTGTGTGGAGGAATGTGTTCAAGGCGGATCCAAATGTGGATTTGAAGGATCTCGGGATGGTGACGGCATACATTTACCGGGAGCTACAAAGACTGGGAAAGTTGGATGATGTGACTGTGACTGAGGGGAAGGTGAAGTTCGGTAATCCGAAGACGATTGTGGAGCAGACGAGTCTGAGGAAGGAGGCTATGCTAAAGCAGGCTGCGCAGAAGGCTGAGAGAGTGGAGAATGCAGGTATGCCGCCGGAGCATCAACCTTCGTAGGCATACAGCAGTTGTACTGTGGAATGGCGATTGGAATGGAAAAAAGTCATGTACAAGATTCTGAAGACAGCAACATTCTTGCTAAACCGCTACTGCAGAGATCAATCTCAAGAGTCATGTCATACCAACCCAGACTATTGTCTCTCCATTAGCACGCAGCAGCTCATCGCCTCTCATCTCTAGCCAGAACGGCACGCGGAGAAGTACTGAATCAGAGTAACAACTAGTAACCCTCCCAATTCCGACCCCAGTACTTAGACCCGTGTACAGCATCGTTATCTCCTCAGCAAGCAACTTCAATTCGCCTCACATGCGGAGCCACGAAGGCGCACAGGAAAGTGCTCGGGCTGAGTAGCGACAAATCCTGATTTCGATGCCGATACGTCAGCTCCTGGCGAGGTGCGGCCTCTCTAGAACTTGGGATTGCGGATCTGGTTGTGTGTCTCGCCATGTCGCGGCTCAGGCATTGGGTAGTCGTCCGCGAGTTGTTGGAGCTGCTCTTTTGCAGCGATGTGGTCGTCTGCGCAGTCCAGACGCACGAGCCCAAATTTTACGTCGATTGAGTCTGCTGGTTGACCCTCGGCGCCGCCGGAATGTTCCTGGTTTTGAGTCACGCCGGTGATGATGTAGCGATACGTTCCTAGACCGTGGCAACAGCCCTCTCCACAGGATTGTAAGATCCTTCTGGCTCGGTTGTTCCAACCTGTCCGGCTTTGATGTCACGCACGAAACGGAGCTCATGTGCATTGTGGCGTGCGTATCGCATAATCCTTCCTGAAGAACTTCTTCTCCCATTTCACCATTGGAACAGAATAACATTGCACTCCATATCCAGAACACAACTCGTTGCCGCCCATCGGAAGGCATAGCGGCGTGCAGAAAAGCGATCCATGAGTAGAACAACCGGATCGAGCTGTGAGTATGCGGATTGGAACCGTCCCCTCAGCGATCAATCATCTTTCGCTGTCATTTGGCTTCCAAGCTGGCCAGGGCTACGTTCAAGCTTCCAATGGAAATCCTGCGCATGCATACCGGAGATGATGCACTCACTTTCTCCCTCGAGATGCATCCTCACCACCCTGGAAACGCGTGACCGGACTGCCCGCGATGCTTCCTTCTCCGGTCATGGCCAGGCAAATGATAGCTGCCATGTTGTTGCCAGTGCTGCTGAACAGTGTTCAGAAATCCACCTCCACGACCTCGATTCGGGCCTGGACCAGGACGCGGGTGAGGATGGTGCTGCTGAGCATGCCCAGGACGTGGAGGCTGCGGCGGAGCATGATGTCTCCCGCCCATGTGATGGCCTCGTGCGTGAGTCCTGCCCCTACTAGCGTGCGGCTGTTGAGGCCGGCGGCCGGGCGAAGAAGAATACCTAAGAGGCGAGCTTGCTCTTCCGTGCGGTTGATCGCCTGACCCACTCTTGCCCATGATCGCGCTCGCGATACCACCAACCGCCGCTCCGAGCGCTCCACCGCCTAAGGCTTCTTGGATTCGAGCCGGTGAGGAAGTTCTGCCTCCTTGTCCGCTACCATTCGACATATTCGGTGGTATGCTCTGCGGCCGGGGACGCTGTTGCTGCATCTGAGGTCTCGCACCGGCTCCCACGCCAGGCATACCAAGTGGTCTGCCTCCGCCATGTCCGCAGTCATGCACGCCGTCTTTGTGATGTCTCGAAGCACGCACGCCCTCTCGCGAAAGTTTGCCCCGCAATTCCTGCCTTTCCCTATCTTTAAGACCTCTCCACCAATTCTCAATACTCGAAAACATGATCATTCTCCCCTCTGCCGCATCTGAAGCCATGCCTCGCTGAGCAGGATGATGAAACACTCCGGCCACGATTCGTGCAGCGACTCTCCGAGAGTCGATCTTATCATCATCCCACGCATCAACGATCTGCGGAACAATCCAAGCAACAGTATCCATCGCCGCTCGTCCACAAGGTTCATTCAGCACATTGCTGAAGTGGTCTTTTGACAACATACTATGCGTGGGATCCGTAGCGTACGGGTCGTTGAAGACAATATGCTGAGCGTCCTTACTTGACTTGATCACTGCTGAAGAGCCTCCTTCCACCTCCTTTTTGACTTGTCGAATAATGGGCAGTATAAATGGCGCGATCAAGGTGAACACCCAGATGTTCAGCTGTTCAGAAATTTTGTCGAGGAGATCCGGTAGGATGGGGATCTTGCTAATTGCAGATGAGATCGTCTTCATGATTCGATCATGGAACTCGAGGATTGGGTAGATCTGCTGCCGTAGGTTCTCCATTTGAATCGTGATTTGCTTTGGATCTCTCGGAGACACCGACAAGTTCGCCATCTGCTGGGCCTGAGCATTCGCTTGCAGCTGGTCCGCTTGTTGTGCTGTATTGCTATCCCTACCGCTGAAAATGCCACTCGGTAGCTTCATGAGCAGACTCTTTAACGTACTGGTATCCTTCTTCTGGGCTTCAGCCACAATATCGCCCAAGTCTCCAATCTCGCTAGCCTCCATCTTATCGGTGAACCCTCCCATGACGGAATGGAGAAAGTCCACTCCTCCGAACGTACCAGTCGTGACAGGGTATACAGGATGACGTACACCTGAGATTCTCATTTGTGTCCTGTCACCTACATGCGCAAAGACGTTTCTCTCTCCCAGCTCAAGTAGAGCTAGCTCGGCATAATTGCTGTGGGCAAGGAAGTCTTCCAGGCAATGACAAGCAGTTCCAAGTAGCCTCAAAGCCTCGAAGTAGTCTTCGTCCTTGTTGCTCCTCTTGTACCGCCTGCCGAGCTCGATCGCGTCCTGCAAGATACTCTTGCATAATCGTGAGCTCGTAGCGATCCCGATATCCTCGTTTGCGATGTAGTTCTTCATTCCCGTTCTTGGATCGACACTGAGTTCCCTTCTTTCATCCACAGGTCCTCGCAATCGTGGATCATACTGTCTCGCGTCCTGCCCATCTGCATATCCTCGAGGATTGTCGACGTGCTCGGCAGGTATGTACACACCAAGCCTTTCTTTTGTGACTTCGAACTCGCCTGTCCCATAACCGAAGCTCATGAACCCCAAGATCCAGACAACAAGCACAACAGCTTCTGCACTCACAAAGCGAACAGACGCCACGTCAACTGCTTGCGAGTAATCCCGCAGCCAGTTTCCAAAGTACAGCCTGCTGACATCGAGCTTGGAGAACTTCTTTGGGCGGCCTAAGAGTCCAGAACTAAAGGCGCGTGCATTCGTGAGGGAGAGCACCACGTCCATAATATCGCCATGTCGATAGTTCACGCCTTCTATTGAGGATATCGAGGCAATGTTCCCGGCCCCGAAGGCGTGCGCAGGTCTTGAGAGACATGTCAGCAGGACGAGAAGTATCAGTAGAGCAGTATGATTGGAAGACATCGTGCTGGCTAGATCATGGAAATGAAATCAGTGTAGAAGATGGAGGAAAAGAAGAGGCCAGGCCTATACTTAGCTACCACAGCCTTATGACCCCACAGATCTCATCCAGACTCTTGTGAAGCTTGATGTTGGCAGAGTCTCCGCGGAGTCACCACGCGGCATCCGTCAATGGCAAGGTCTCCATGCTTGCGACGAAGGCGTGGCTGCATAGTTGCCAAGGACATGGCAGGTACGCGTTCATGCTGCTGGCGAGCGAAGACGGAGAAAAGCTGGTAGCCTAGAGACAAATTGCGAAGTTTTACCCCAGAAGGGACCGAGAATGTGGTCATGCGTGCTCAAGATGGTGCTCGTATAGTCAGTAGTTGCCAGTGAGAGGCACAATGGATAAGTCAAGACAAGAAGAGAGGTGCCAAGTGCATGCAAAATGACATCAGATGCCAAGACTGACAACGTCAGGTGAAGGAGGTGACACAGCCGCTAGCTTCCGTCTATCGGCATCTAATGGGAGAAGGCTACCTCCGTACTTCACCTCATCACTCTGTTGGTCATGTGAAGATGACTGTGAGGAGATCTAGTCGCATCTTCTGAGTGTCTGGTAGCCACCTCAAGGTTGCAATTTGCTCCCACGCCGGCTTCATTGAAACGTTTTGACGGGAAGCACATCTGAGGAGACACAAGCAGCAGCCACGTTGGTACCCAAGGGAAGAAAAGCTCACACCAGGGGCAAAGATCACTATCTGAGCGTGGCAATAGCCCACGAGTCCATATTCTGGCGAAGTACGAAGACGAAGCCATATTGGAACGCGCTTCGGCCCGGAATGGTCGATGATAGCCAAGGGTTAAGAAACTTGAGGCAGTGCCTCTGAAGACATCATTTCAGAGAGCATTCTATATTCATAGAGGCGGCGAAAATGGGACAACGAAATCACTGATGAGCATATCGACGAACAACACTTCAAGATATCCACAGATTCCACATTACAATCCACGGAAGACTGGCTAATGCTCGGTGGACGGATGAAGCACCACTTTCGACCTCAGACCGTGTGGCTTGCCGAGGACCTCAAATACTAATGTCGGGCTCGAATTTCGACAATTCTAGGTAGCTATCTCCCAACTTCTCGCAAACATGGCTCCACAACCTTCATCAAGACCATCATCCTCAGGCCGAACACTGTACCTCACAGCCTACAATACAGTGTTCTCGCTCTTGTGGCTCTACGTCCTGGTATCCACGTTCAAAGTACTTCCCGGCGGTAGACTCCATGTCTACTCCGTAGTCGAACGCGATGCCCGCATGATCCAAACACTCTCGCTGCTGGACGTTGTCCACTCAGCCACAGGCCTCATATCAGCACCGCTCGGCAGCACGTTCACGCAGATTGCGACACGCGTGATACAGGTCTGGCTGATTTGGGCTGGTTTCTCGATGACTACAGCGACTTCGAATGCATTTCCAACATTACTAATCGCATGGAGCATAGCAGATACGATAAGATATGCGTATCTTGCGTTGAATCTGCACGGAAAAGCTCCTGGGTGGTTGGTGTGGCTACGTTATTCCATGTTCTATGCGCTTTATCCTGTGGGTATTGCGTGTGAGTGGTGGCTGATGTACCGGGCTGTGAGGCCGGCGGCCGAAGTCAGCTGGATTTTGAAGCCAGTGTTCTACTTCTTGCTGGGATTGTACGTGCCTGGTGAGTGCACATGACGTTAACTCCAATTTCAAGGTCTGTGGAAAGCTGACAATGCTTAGGATCATACATGATGTTCACATACATGATCAAGCAGAGACGGAAGGTCTTAGGCAAAAATTCCAAGAACTGAACCTTACGCAAACTGACTACTTTCCGAGGCGCACTCGAATGGGGTAGATCCGGGAGTTCGTGTCAGATCGAGGAGCCAGGACGACGAAAGACGCTCGAGAAGCAGTTACCATTCTTCTGGCAACATTGACCGTCAAGCAGATTGGCCTGCCACCAGGAAGGAAGACCTTCAGTGCAAGGTGCTCCATCCGTTTCTGAGAAATTGGTGGGGAAACTTGTCCGTTCTGTTGTGTCGGCCGAGCTTGCTCTGACAGAACCGCTAGAAAGTTCAATGCAAAGACAGGACTTGGCCGATCTGAGCTACAGTATCAGTCTGTAGCGTCTGATGCTCATCAGCTTCAGCTGCCATGACACTAATTCCTTCTGAGCTCTCGGCCATCCGGTGGCCCAGCCCAGAATTCGCAGAGAGAGCTGCCGTGGTCTAGAGTCCTGCCCGCGACCCAAAAGCTTGTCAAACCCGTCAGGATGAAAGTACAGTTTCTCGGCAGGTACATTTCAGACTTTTCTCCCAGCTTGAAGCGAGCAAGCTTACGACTCCCAATCCACGTCCCATGTGCTTCCTCCAGAAGCTTCCACAGCGATGACTCAGCAAAACGCATGGCACCAACAACCTGGAAGCTCTCCTACGCGCTCAGCGACCTTTCAGTAAGCAGCCTACAAGACCTGACACGGATTATCGTGAGTGATGGTCGCAATCGATCAACGGCGGCAGGAGGTTCTATTTGACTCTATTCGCGGTTGAGCGACTCGAGCGCGAGCAGGTGCGCCAGATCAGATCGCATGGAGACTGGCGCACGGGTTTCACAATATCGCGGCTGCCACTGGAAATATCCAAGGTGCTACGAAAATGATGAGATCGCGCGTAGCGCTTGACCATGAGCAGTGTGGCAGCAAGCAAAAAAATGTCATTAGGACCCAAAGGAAGACAAAAAGTGTTTAATACAGCAAAACATAAGAAAGGATGTGGTGGTCCGCCTTATGAAACCTGGCCAGGGGTTTTTGGGCGTAATCAGCGCCGAAATTGGGGTCGCATGCTAGTTGGCTTGACGGGGTCAACTATGCATGAGGTTCTGGAGCAAATGCTCCCAAGGCTGATTCGAACCAGTGACCTGGCTCCGAACAAACGAATGTTCCGCATCGACCACGAAGCCACTCGGGTGATTGGCGACAGCAGCAGTTTGTTTGTTGCTTTTAATGCTTCAGCTGCAACCCCGTTGGACCCCAGAAAGACTTAAGGTTTACTAGCCGCAGATTTCACATGTGAAAATGCCAAGACCAACAAACAGTGCCAATGCATACCGAGCTCTTCTGCGCGACCACTTTTCTCGAGCAGGCGCGAACCAGACAAGCCGACAACATGTTGCCTCTGTCGGGGTCCATGGCTGGCGACGACATCGAGATGATGGATGCTCGTGGCGAAGAGCTCGAAGAGGTCCCACACCCCAGTCTGACCGCGAAGAACTTGAGGCTATTCTTGCGGCATCAAAACGGTGACGAAGTATAGATTCAACAGCCTATCGCTCTGAGTTCTCCAATTGCTGACCAGGTTATAGGACGAGATGGACGACGACGAGGAAGAGGAACATGAAGACAGAGACAAGAACAAGGCGCAGCTTCCAGAGAACCAGAAATGGGATCTCTCGCGACTCGAGACAATGCGCTTCGCTGAACGCCGCGTCTTCTGCCGCGAAGCGATCAATCACTACTGGGGCGATGATTGGGAAGAGAAGATGCCAGCACATCTGAAGCCAAAGAAGGGCCCAATTGATCTAGTCTCGACCGAGCTGATCCCGATGGAATTCGTCAAGTGGCCTGGGTCCATGCACACTGCCATGGCCTACTTCGCATCCAGAATTGAGTTTGACCGCGCAATGGCGTAAGTTGAAGACCGATAGCTATGAGAACTCTTCGATCTCGCGGACAGGTCGCAATACCAGTATTTTCGAAAATTGGTGGGAACAAGAGGGTTCTAAGGCCAGCTCCTTACAAGAATTGACGACGAATGTGGTTTGGGGGAAGTACTTTGACATCTTTGGGCGCGTAGAGTTCCAGGGAGTGCCTGGAAACGGTTCAAACGCAGAGAGGAAGCAGGGTCTTGTAGATGCTGAAGAGGAGACTTCGGACGGGAAAGAGGTCACGGAGATGCATGAAGAGGAAGCGGAAGCGGACGAGCCGAAACTCGGCTGGACAGCTACTTTTGTGCATCGCTAGTGTCGAGCTGTATATAAGACATCTACTGATCTGGAATGCTGGCGTCATTCTGTACATGTCCTTATAGTCTATCCTAAGGGAACGTGTTCTTGGCAGCTATGTCTCAATAGTCATTCAATGACAGCGTACCTCTCGTTGTTTCCAGACCCCATCATGGCTCATCCCCGATCTTTCAGAGATACGCCTCAGTCGAAAGCATTTCTCTGCCAGACAAAATAACTGCGTGCCATCAAAGGTTCCGAAGTCCAGCGAGCACGATGTCGATCTTTCTGGAGTCAGTCATTGATCGGCTATCTCTCAAACAGAAGACGACGATCGATGCTGCTCATTGTGCAAAACATCTGAACGGTGTGATCTGCTCTGTGCGGGATTGGCTCTTCTTCGCATCGTGTCTCCAAGAGCATATCGTGGCTATATGCCGTCGAAAGGTTCAACAGGTGGCGAAGGAGACCTTGTCTATCTGTAGAGATAGACCTATGGATTACGATTCATCTCAAGATTCATGTGCCGAAAACAGGCCATCAAAATTCCACGAGGACTGGGAGAATGGAATTGCACTGTCTCAGAAGCATTCTGGACTCAGTGTGCTTCTCAGAAGTTATGTCGCCTCTGCGTGCTTATAGTACGCTACAAAGATCGATGAACACGATCTCGTTCTCATGGAGACAAGCTTGCATTGTGTCGAACTTCGCAGAAATTGTTTACCAGCATGCCATCTTAGTTCCAAGTAGCACAGAAATCCGCTTGCTAAACCTTTGGAGAGCTTCCAGGGGCTGGAGAGGATAGGCGTCTCGCTAAGCCGATTTCTGAGGAAATGCAGCGCGTCCCAGCATTCAATTGTTCCAAATAAGCCACTGGGTCATGTATCATTCCACTGGAAGGATTGGAAAGACTTGTAAATCTCAAGTGAACGATAGCCTGTTAGGGAAGTGAAGTGCCGTCCGATCCCTCTTCGCAGGGCCAGAGTTGGAGTCACGATCCTCTAAAAGACGCGTTCAATCTCCATTCCCAATGTGTCCTGCCCTGCAGCCACATCTTTGAGAGAGCGCGACAGTGGCAGCTGCCTGTCGGTAGAGTGTAATCGTTCTTGTCCGATGCTGTGAACTCTTTGCTGTTGCCAGATCAATATAAGGCCAGTCACACCACAGTCCCCTCACCACACTCACTCACCTGCCTAGATTCATGCGCCCCCGCTCTGACTTCCATCGTCCTTGTACTTGCCCACATCGTGAACCGGAGAGGTACACGGAATCTCGCTCCCAAATCACGCAGGATATAAGGATCCAAGCAGCAGTAGAAACAGGATATTCATGCCGACAGGTATTCGACGAGCTCGTTCTACACATACACCGCAAAAGGCCTTTTCCACCAGCCCCTATAGGAGGGAAGAGGAACATGAAGCGAAGTACCTTCCTTGCACCAAGCAATGCCGCTCCAAACAATGCATGCCAAAACAATCCCAAGGGTATGAAGCTCATTATTCGTTCTGTCCTCTCCATGCATTCTCTTCCCGTTGTACGCTTCACTCTTACCCAATGGCGAAATGAGCGACAAGTGTCGTGTTAGACTAGGCAAAGTAGCTCTTCCAGAGCACGCCCTCAAGATCGTCGAGTTGTTCAGGATTAAAAGCCTGTGAAAGAAAGTCAGCATGTAAGCATTATCGAAGGGCTCGGCAGGGCCAATCGTACCTTGACGTCCACATGCCAGGTATCTTGCCTGGTCTTCTTGAAATCACTGAGCACCGTCTTCACGCTCTTGCCGACCATGCCTGGATCGTTCGAGGCGCGACCAGCAAGCGTCGCCAGGACTTCAGGCAGCCATTCGGGTGGCGGAGAAGTATACGGGAAAGCTTGTACGAGCGCGCCGAGGCCAAGAACAGCGGCGTGTCGAGTGAGGACGAGCTTGTTCTGTTCTTGTGTAGGGGTACTGGTGCCCTCAGCACGTGCGAGCCCACCCTTCGGCTTCTTTGGTAGTGGATTCTTGATCAGAAGATTCGTGAAATGCTTCTTGAGCTCGGCAATCTTCTTAGTGCGATAGTCTGCTGGTGAACAGCGAACCATGCCACCCAAGGTCGCGGCAGCACCTAGACGAACTTCGAGCTGAACATCGTGCAACATCTCCCGCACGCACTTGAACAGATCCTCGCCCTCCTTTGCGTCCATGAGGAAAAGGTTGCGGAAGTAGATGACTTGGATGATAATGAGTACTCGCAAGCGCTGGTGCCACGAGACTGAGCTCTTGGCGATTTGAACAAGCGAAGCGACGAACGGTACGTCCTCACCGGGGCGATGTGGAATGTTGGGCAGATGGCGGAAGACATGGTAAGCCAAGGCTTGCAGCTCGGGATCTTCTTTGATGTCCATCATGTGCAATAGCTGCTCCATAAACCCGCCAGGGAAGAAAGGAACCAGTGTAGTAGAATCGTACGAGCCGAGTGAGCCATCCAGCCACAGCAATACTGTCTTGCTTGCTTGTGTGTAGGATGTCGGCGTTTGCGTTCCCACAGGACGTTCTTTACGCCAGTTCTCGAGGCGATCAAAAACATCTCTGATGATACCGCTGTACTCTTCCGTAGGCTGATAAGGCCTGCTGCCGATGGAAGACGCTGCCTTCTGACTCTCCAGCAATGTCGGCACGTCCTTGTATGATTCGTGATAGCGACTACGGAAGATAGTGGACAGCGTACTGCCCATGACCTCTCGGACGCTCTTGTAGGGATGATCGAGATGGTCCAAAAAGTCCTGAATGATGGGTCGATGAAGTTGGAAGTGCCATCCAGCAGCGCCAGCAACAAGCTGCAGCAGAGTGATCTTGGAGCTCTCCTTGAATGCAGCGCTTGTGTTCATGTCGAGACGGAAGCCCGCCAACCAGTCGATCAGTGGCCACGCACGTCGCGGATCCTTGCCCCCAACGATGAGTGTGACAAAAGTCGACCAGTATGAGATATTCTCGGGAGTGAGACCATCCGTGAAGATGCGGCGCACGATTGGGAAAGCAAAGCCCCAGATCTGAGTACGGAGGTCATGCTCGAAATCCTCAGAGCTGCTAAGCATGGCGCCAATGATCTCAGCCATTGCACGATGCTGATGCTTGTCGCTGCCATCACCGTACACAGCTTGGGCGAGATCCTTGAAGTCGTCCCACGTTGCCTGCGTTAGACCATCGGCCATCAGATCCATGGCGTAGGCAACAATCATGGAGAAGGACATGCGGAATCTATCAGCATTGTCTCGTGGTTCTTGCTTCATGTAGCCGAAGTACGTGGAGAGCCAGTGTCGATCGATGAAGGAACCCATCTTTGCGCGCACCTTCTGCTCAGTAGCATCGTACTCGAGCTGACTTGGCCCTGTGCGGAAACCGCGCATGGTTTTCTGCCACACGAGCCAACCTGGGTAGTCAGCATCAATGTACGCGTCGGCTTCAGGCTTCGCGAACGAGTCTAGGTAGCGCTGGGTCCAGCTGGGGTCGTCTCGCTCGGTAGGTATCGAGATCTCATCCGGATCCTTCTGCTCGTCCAGCAGGTAATTCTCGTACTTATGACCGACGAGTGCTCTTGTTTGTGCCAAGCTGAAAATTGCGTTCAGACTTGTGCCATACAAAGTGCGCAGCTGTGGGTGGGGATCAATCACGCCCTTCACCACGAGCTCGAGCATATCGTCCGAGGCGATTGTCTCGAATCGGTAGTCCAAACCAATAGCCATGACAGCGGTTCTACTAGCTTTCTTCCAGTGGCTGTTGCGTACGCTTTCGATGAGCTCGCGCGCCATCTCTGATTTGCGCTTCTCGACGACGGCGCGCCGATTTCGCACCTTGTCTTTCTTCTGAGGGATAAGAGCCTTTGCATCCTCTAACGAGCGCGCAACGGTGAGGCCGGTCGAGTTCTGATTGTCT
The DNA here is from genome assembly GCA_029490675.1 of Cercospora nicotianae. Lineage (NCBI taxonomy): Eukaryota > Fungi > Ascomycota > Dothideomycetes > Mycosphaerellales > Mycosphaerellaceae > Cercospora > Cercospora nicotianae. The sequence goes on along the minus strand of JANQAT010000010.1, from coordinate 3,068,580 downwards.
GGCCAAATCGCTTCCAAGGTGGCTTCGTCGAGGATCACCATGCGATCCATAGCCTTAGTCATATCCTGTATGGTAAAGCTTGACTGGCCGACAAGCTTCTGAATGCTAGGCCTATCCGCTTCAGAGACTTGGATGAACAACCGAATCATGCGAGGCGCGAAGTTCCAGTTTCGGCCGATGGGCTTCGCAAGACTGCCAAAGAGGAGAGTGAAAACAGCACCCTTAATCTTGGGATGATCGCCAGCTTTGATAGCATTCTCCAAGGCATCGAGCAATGGTGGAATGATGAGTGGCTTGGCACCAACAATACTCTTCATTGCCTGTTCACCCGCAGACTGGGCGGTACGTCGGATATCAGTGTAGACCGAGGTGCTCGAATGCGCGAGATCAAGCAGGAGTGTCTTGTCAAGCTCTGATGCCGCTCGGGGATGCTCATTGAACCGCAATCGCTGGAAATGGTAGAGATTGGCTCGTCGCACAAGCAAAGGCCGAGGATACTGCTTTCTGGTTCCAGAGAATTTGAAAGGATGTATGTCCGCACTCAGGAGACGTGTGAGTCGGTCTAGTACGTGGGCCGAGCGTTCTATGCCAATGTCCACGAACCAGGACCGGTATGCAGTGTACAGTGCGTTGAAACACGGTACATCATCCTCCTGGTTCTTGACGAGAAATTCGTGCACTTTGTGCAGAGTCTCGCCAGCAGTCTTGCGTAACTGATGCACAGTCTCATATTGTGGACTGTGAATGTCGAGAGGGTAGCCAGTTGGGTATTGAAATGAACGCTTGACCTGCTCATCTTCGGGAACGCTCAAATCCCCGGCGTCAGCAATGGAACCAGTATCAGGCATGGCCTCTTCAAGAGTCAAATTGTCGTCAGTGCTGGCCGGGCTGGCGTTGACATAGACGTAAGGCGTGACTGTGCCATCGTCGGAACGGAACAGTCTGGACATGCCGCTGATGACCAGCCGTAGCAGCACGAGATTCCGAGATACCTCGTCAGACCAGTCTTTGCCAGTCCCGTCACGAGTGACCGATCCCTTATCCGAGATCAGACTGTTCAATGCTTGAAGAGCACGCCCGCCTTGAGTCTCGAAAATGCGCACGGCAAACTCGAGTTCTGCTTGGCTAGGAACGTGCCAATTGATGTCGACATCTGCCGGGTCGGTGATCTTGCCCCAGCTCTCTGAAGTAAGACCGCGATCCAAGTCGGCCTTGTTGAACAGGTCGAAGTCTCTTGCGTAGGTGACCGTCAGGTTGAGCAGCAAGTGATGCACAAAGTTGGACACATGCACAAGTGGGATGCCCTTGCAGGTGTCTTGCATGAAAGTAGCGATGTCGAACAGCTCGTCCTGGAAGTCGAGCACATCTCCTCCGACATGGACGACGCACATACTAAGCAGAGACACATGCCACACAAGCGCTCGATCACGAGGCAAGATTTCACTACCTGTGGTGCGGGTGGAGCCGGCGCCATTCTCCGTGATCTCAGTCTTGATGCTTGAGATGAGATCAGGTAAGAGTCTGTGCAAAGCCTTCTTTGGGGAGATCTTGACAAGTGCGTTACAAATGAAGGCCATTGCGTCTCGAGCTTGGTGGACGACGTGATTCGACACGAATCGAGCAATGTGCTCGAGTGCGATGTCGTACAGTTCGGGGCTCAGGCTGGCCAACAGAGGGCTAAAGGTGGCCGGCAGTGTGTTGACCACATTCTCCTCAGGGCTACCGCTCTTCACTCGCGCGGCATCTGGCAAGTTCTGCAGGAGGGTGAACACGCGTCCCAGGAAGCTGATCAGGAATTCGGCAAAGCCAGCTGTGGAAGACTTGAGGATCATCTCCTCGTCTTCGTCGCTCAGCTCAGCAGAATAGTCAACTTCGAGCAGTGGTCCGGCCTCCTCAAAACGTGCCACTTGGCCCGTGATCCACTCTACTGCTATCCCAGTGCCAGTTCCTGCCGCTGATGGCGAGCCGTCGTCGACCATTTCGAAGTCCCCATTGAGTTCACTCTTTACCCTCTTGCTTTCTTTTGTGAGATCGTAGAGTGGGATGTTGTAGCAGACGGACTGGATGAACGCCAAGCTATGCATGGTCTTGTCGAGATCGTTGGCGTCGACGCCGGGCAGTGCCAAGCCAAGTAAGGTCGTAAGATGGCACCGATACCCTTTCGTTCGGGCGATGATCCTACTCAACATCTGTAACGCACGGATCGATGATATCGTTCTGTGGACTTCGACCAGGCCTTGCATCGCAGGATAGATGCGCTGTAGTGCTCCTGGAAGAATGAGGTTGGGCTCTAGGAATGCCAGGCTCTGCAATGTGCTCAGAGAATAGTTCATGGCGGTGCCGCTTTTGGCGTAGATGCCCATGAATACTACATCTCGCAGACAAAGCACGAAGCGACGTTTCACGACTTCGTTCAGCTTGCGATCTTCCGGAATCTCGTACTCGCCGCTTTGCTCACGATTCCATCGCATGACGAAAAAATCTGCCAGGTAGTACACGAGTTGTGCTAATGACTTTGTCCAGCCGCCCGCATTTGAGGGATGGAAAAATGTCTCGATGCCTTGAATGAGGGCTTCGAGCTGATGTAATACCGAACGGCCGTTCGCTGCCTCAAGGCATTGCGGGGACAATGACATGACAATCCACCTGGCAATGCTGTGCGAGACTGGGTGTTTTCTGGGATCCCTGTCGAGGTATACGCCAACACCAGCGGCAAGGTCCACAGTCGGGCTGTACGGGGTCGTTGCTTGGCCCACAGGGATCTCTAACAACCGCAGAATAGCTGTGAAAACCATTGATGACTGTTCGTCTGTGAAGATGCCGCTTGGGCCGAATGGAATGTGAGATGCTCCAAGGCAGTCCCTCGCTTGCCGCGAAAAGATGTCAAGCATACGCATATCAGTTGTCATCGATCGATTGATCGTCGACCAGAGATGGAAGAATGTGGGAAGGTAGTACTGCGGCTGCAGCTTGGGATCGTCGGCAGGAGGCGCCGCAGTCGGCAGCATCAGATTCAGCAAGCCGAAGACCACGAACGCTTGTTCTGAAAAGGACATGCTGTAGTATGGTAGAAACTCCTCCAACATGGCCGGAATCTCTCTCGGATCGAAGAAGAGCTGGGCGAAGGTGCACAACTTCGTCAGGGTCCTGATGTTACGCTTCGAACTGTAGGTGTTCTGTGTACTGCTTTCCGATGGAAGCACAAAGACCTTGATCTCCTTGAAAAGAGGCCGCCAGTCTAGCGTGAGGTCCTTGCCGGGTCGAAGGTAGTGCTTGCGCTTCGTGAGGACCATGAACATGCTCGCGAAGCGTTCCGACACTCCATATTCCAGACCTGGAGCCAAAGCGAGCTCGTAGTAGAGCTTCACAAGCTTGACGCGCTGGACCTTGGTCAGGTCGAACTTCAAGCTCATCCATCCTCGAATCTCTTTTGTCCAATGCACCGCGCCGGGTACGAAGTCGCCTGAGGCCACTGCGATGTAGAGATGCTTGAGCATTTCATCCAGATCCTGCTCACGCTGCTCCCGAGTCTCCGTCTCGTAAGGCAGGTACTTCTGGTATGGAAACACCCGCGGCCGCGTTCGGCCCAATCGCTCGATGTCCTCGCCATCGTCGACGCTCTTCAGACTGACTCGGTTGCCAACGCCTGGCGAAGTGGCGCGCGAGTCTTCCTCGCCGGATGCGTACAGAGCAGGTCCATTGCGATCGTTATTGTGGTGGGCTTCTTCAACCAGCTCGGACACACGATCATGTACGGCGCCCACGTCGGTCATGTTTGGCGTGTGTTTGGATGTGAGACGCGCCAGCTCATTGGAGGCGTCGAAGGGTATCCGTCGATCAATGTTGGGGTGGGATCTGATAGACGGGTAGCGATGCTGGTGAAGTGAAGCTCACACGACACTCGAGGTGCAGCTGGATCGGCTATGGGAGCTGGAGATGCGCGGTGCTGGTTGGAGGTGGTGGCGGCGTGGGGGAGTCGCACAAGAGGCCGCGCTCGGATACGTGTCGAGGTCTCGCCTTCCCAAAGAGTGGCCAGCTGCAGCAAACGGATGGTTGAGTGGTGGGATAGGCAGGAATGGTCGTGTCTTGTGTGACGCTCACTGTCTCTCGCTCTCTCGCGGCCAAGACGAACCGACGCCGCTGTGGCTCAAAGCTGGCAACTGTGGCGCTGAACTCTTCTCTTCTCTTGCCGGCAATCACTCGCTGTGTAGACGTAACCAGACAACAAGTACAGACAATTAGACGCCGTCAGAGGGCAAGACAGCGGCGATAGTTGATGGCGAAGGCGCACTGATCAGACTGAGACCTCTGGCGTCTCTTTGTATCATCGACTTCAGGCAAACCACGACTACGCAAGCCCTGTCGCCTCCACGTCCATCTAGACGCCTCCGGCTGACAGATGCACGTCGGCGAACTCACTGACATACATCCGTCCATCACGCGTCACGTGTTGCTGTGATACATATTGCCACGAAGACGCCAGGTCAAGGCGATCAGCACTGCAGTTGCCCTCGACGCGTCCGGAACGCGTCTTCCAGGTCGCGGTCCCCTTCACCATGTCGACATACTACGATCCCAGCGCGATTCTCACCGACGCTCAGAAGGCACCATGCACCTTCGAGTTCGCCGCTCCCCAACTGGCACCTCTCAACAACGGCACTGCTGTCGAGCAAGGAACGAAACTTGAACTACCTCTCTGGCTCGGCGGAGTCCTGGGCGCGTCGGAACCAGCGGGGCCTGGGACAGGCTACCTTTGCACAGTTGATATGCCGAATTGCCTGGGAAAGCGCGTCATCAATGCGTTGAGTGCTGATCCCAAAAGCGTGGAGCTGAGGCAGCAAGCACAATGGTTTTATGGTATGGGCGAGCACATGTTGACACTTTTCGATGACGAGGCTGTCGCGGAGGTTCTGATTGATGTAAGTGCGCTTGCTTGCGGTAGTACTGGGTTCTGCTGATGTGTTATATAGTCGTTCAAGCAACGTGCGATGGAAATTGCAGACAAAGCGCAAAACAGCAGGCAAGTGCAGCAGGGCGGAGAGGGAAACGAATTCCTGGGCGGCTTGGACGAAGCCGAGCGTCAATGTAAGCTTGAACACTACATCAGCTCGCTTGGTTACTGACAGAGTCTAGTATTTCGTGCCGCTCACGATGGCAGTAGAGCCGTCAAAACCTGGTTCGACGTTGCCTCGCACAAAGCATAGCAGTGTCCCTTGGCTCTTTTTCACTACGTGGGAGCCTCGAATATGATCACGGCTTGGACTTGCCACTTGGAAGAAGCTGCCGACAGCACGATGCCAGGCTTGCGCACCTCAGCTGCTTTTGCCTCCATGCTTCGCCCTCGTCTGGCCGATCTGGTGCTGTCGTGCCTGGATAGCCGATGTCTTGGTCTTGGTTGAGAGGGCCGCATTGTGCCATCATGCTCTCCGAGCCAATCTACAAGACCAATTTGCTGCTTTTGGCGCTTCCATACCTTGGTCGTGACATCATGCCCTTATGCCTGGTCGTCTACGATGCACAATGCCCAGAGCAAGCGCCACATCGGATCGCTATCACATTTGCACTCCGATCACAACCAGAACATAGCGGGAACAGAGGAGCTAGGGCACCATATTCGGAACCGAGCCTGCCATCCACATGCCGTGGACCCACGCCATCATCCACCTTCAGGACGTGCTCACATTCAAGCGGCTTCTTGCTCCGTAGGGAAGTCCCCATTTGGCAATGTCTTCGACGCTTCCTCGGCGGACAGCAAGGGTTGAAGGAATCGTTCACAATCCGTAAGACGATGCTAGATACTCCAGTTGCTACTGGTATGGACATGGTGCACCACATACTCTTTCGTCATGAGCCAAGTCGATATATCTGGTCTGGTTGAATGGTCAATGGGCCGCCTCGGTGATCATCATTTCAAAGCGAAGCAACAATCCATATAAACGTATTCTGAATTTTAGGCAGCACATACTTGTCTCCTAAGGTATGACCTGCAGCAGCTCTCTCAGACGAGCCCCTCGGCCATCGTCTTCCGGTGACCCATTGCTTCCTGCGCCACCTCGGACTCACCTTTGCAGCAGGCATCGTGATCGAAAAGTACGGAATTGTGCGAAAAGTGGTGAAGCAGCACATAGCATCGATGTTCTGGTGTATATGTTTCCTGCATACCGACCCATCAATGCACATGCCCAAATTGCGTGAGCAACGGCAACAGCATCCCTCCCACTGTAACCAAAGTATCCGAAACGCCCCTTTCCTCTACCCTCTTTGTCGCAGGCGGACTCCCTCCATAGCCCTCTTCCATTGGCACGCCCGCATACCCATTCATGCCGCTCTCCTCCTGCCCATGTGCCGAATGTGATCCTGCTAAGGTGTGCATCGCAACGTAGAGGAACGTTCCTCCGCTGAAAAGCAACAAGCTTCCTGTGAAGAATTCTGTGCTTGCGCTTTCCACGTCTCCTCCGTACCCAAATCCATGGATGGCCAGAAAAGTGAAGATAGCCCCTATGGGCGCGGCCGCGGAGAAGACAATGAGATGCGTTCGCGCGGTTCTTTTAGATAGGCCTTGTTTGAGAAGGACCGATGTCAGACCGAATGCAGCTGGAGCTTTATGAATCATCAATGCCAGGAAGATGATGAAACTCAAGTTGCTGCTCGACGTTGACGATGCGCCGAGCGCGATGCCGTCTGCTGCGGCGTGAATTACCAAGCCAATGGTCGTGGAACTGGGACGAGATGTCGGCGCTTGCGCGGTCTCGGCGATGGGCTCTGGTGCATCTCCGGGTGGCATGCCATTCGTGAAGCTGAAAGAGTTCAGGTTGATCTGGAAGCTCTGCGGTCTTGAACTCTTGTGGAGATGTCGCGGGAGGGTGTCGATGAGGTACATTAGTATAAAGCCGAAAATCATGGACACTCCAATCCAGACGTGTGGTTCGCGATCCACAGGCTCTGGTGCTGGGCTTGGGGCACTGGGTGGGGTGACAACCACTCCTGGCTCGTGGCCTGGGTCCGAGGATGCGGGATTTGAGCCTTCGGCCTGGGGCGCAGTCTGGAATCCATCATCTGGGCCACTTCTGAAGCCTGGGTGTGTGTTGGCATTCACTTCCAGCGCTGCTGCCACTGGCGAGTCCCGCGCAACGATACTTCGGTCCTCCTTGGGCCATTCCCTCGCGAGCGCAAGGTCTCTCGCTGCGACATTCGCGTTGTGCCCATGATCGCTCCCACTCGCTGCATATAATGTTTCTACGCCCTCCGGTATGATAACGATCAATGCGGTGCCGACCAATACCCCAGTTCCCAATGCCGTTATCAGGCGCAATTGGCGTGGTGTGAGGGCGAACGAAAGAGGGAGGATGCCGGCAGCGAATGAACTTGGAATTGTCAATAACGTGCTGTCTATGCTATGCGACCACATCCACTTACGCGCCTGCCATGACAAGGCTCAATAAGAGCAGCAGCAGGAGTCCGTCCCACATCTTGACTCGGGAGTGTTTATTGCACCCAAGCGTACTGCTCAACCTCCTGTAAAGACTGGCAATTGACAAACATTGGACCAGGATCTCCACGAATTCTCAAATCCCGCTGCGATGCCCGAAACACACAATTGTCAAGTCGTATAGGTCGGGTCGTAAAGTGAGTGCATGTGAAAGCCGAATGGGAGAGCGAGTTGTTTAAAGTTGGCAGTTCGGAGCTGAGGCCAGTTTGCGCTCCGAGCTTCAAACGTCAGTCGCGTCTTCTCTGTCGCGTTACACGTCTTTCCACTGGCGTCGCGGCAGCCTCCAGCAAACGCTGCTCATCAACATCGCCAATACCAACATAGCTCATATCACATCGCCTTCGCGACGCACACAATGGCTCACCAACCGGCCATCGACATGGAGGACGACGACGAGTTGACGGCCGAAATCCAAGCGCAAGTGGACGAATGGTCCAGCAACAGCAACGAGTGCTTCACAATTCAACTCACTCGCCACGATGGCTCAGTTGTAGCCTCATTCCAACCTGAGTTCACATATGCCATGTTTGGCGATGAGGAAGCCATCTTTGGCTACCAAAACCTAGGCATCACTTTATCCTTCCAAGCAGATCACCTTGACCCTCAATTACACATCAAATACGGCAAGAAGTTCCCAGCCCAGGGCGAAGTGAGACCCACAGATATCAAGACTGCTCTGAAAGAGTTTCTGCCTGCTTCAGCGTTCGACAAGGTTACATCGAAACGTACCACCGACTTCAGGCCCCCGGGCGAACAGATTCACTCCTACATGAGGAATGGAAAGAGCTACGAGACATATTGCGCTAGCTTGGCTGATCCAGCGGCGCGAGAGATTCTTGAGAACATGCAGATACTCGTGCCCATGTTCATTGACGGCGGGAGCATGTTGGAGCTGGAGCAGGATTGGACAGCCGCCCGCTGGAAGATATTCTTAGTCTATGAGGTCGACAAGTCCTCGTACACCTTCGCAGGCTATGGCACATCATATCGCAACTTCACATTCCCCGAGCGCAAGAAGGCCGTGCAGTTTGACCCGTTCTCGCCATCATCGCAGGGTTTGGATGCCTTCCTTATTGTGGATGGCAAGACCAACGAGCTTGCGCAACCACCGGATTTCGCTTCGCCTCTCGAGCTGCCGTGCCGGGAGCGATTATCGCAGTTTCTCATGCTTCCTCCGTGGCATGGTGCCGGACACGGGCAAGAACTTTACAACACGATGTTCAAGCATCTCACAGCTCCCGAGTGTGTACGCGAATTCACAGTGGAGGATCCCAACGAGAAGTTCGACGACCTGCGAGACTTTTGTGACTTGTTAAATCTGCGAGCGAATGTTCCCGATTTTGCAGACCTCCAGATTCAGAGCGATCTGTCTGCCGAGAAGATCGATCCAAAACTCAGTATCCCAATCGATCTTGTCGTACCTGCTGGCGTGCGCAAGGACATCATGATGAGGACAAAGATTATGCCCCGCCAATTCGACAGACTGGTAGAAATGCACACACTCTCTCGCATCCCTCATCAGAATCGCTCACGGAGCCGTATCACTAAGAAGTTGAAGGCGAGCAATGAGAACGATAGAGCCTACTACCTCTGGCGACTGTACGCCAAGCATAGGCTATACATCTTCAACAAGGATCAGCTTGCACAGATCGAGCACCAGGAGCGCGTGGAAAAGCTGGAGTCCGCGCTCGACAGCGTTGAGCATGCCTATACCGAAATGATCGAAAGAATCGAAGAGCGCGAAAAGGCCATCGCCAATGGCGAAATTGAGAGCAGTGAGAATGCTGCTACGAAGGCTGGCGCTGCCAAACGTAAGCGGCCGACCATTACAGACGATGAAGACGAGGAGATGGATCAGGCTGCTTCACCTGTCGACACAGTTGCCGAGGTGGATGCCAACGGGCATAAAAAGGCGCGAGTGGCTTGAGATCTGCTTCCGGAAAACAGGGTGGAGCATCTTACAACAAGTACGAACGATGAAACGCAAGAAATCAGGGCGTCTTTGAGTCAGGTTGAGACTAGGCTCGCGAGCGCCACGTGCATCATGCATTCACTCGCGCTTCGAATGCGCATTTACCGACACGATAGCCGCCGCTTGCCGGCGTGTAATAAACTGTCAACCTGAAGTTTGCGCATTCCCGAAATGGAAAGTCGCGTCTCCTGACAGGGCCAATGGGCAGGTTTGCTGGACCTGATGCGACACAGACACACGGTTGAGTGCGGGAATAGCATAGGATTGCCAGACACGATCCAGGTGTCAAGTCTGCGCAAAGGCAAATCGGAACCAAGAATGAAGGAAGAAGCGCGAATGATGACGCGAAGCGCGACCCTGGAAAACGTTGATACTTTATCCGATCGTCGAGCTTCATGGACTGCGAACCATTTTAGCGAGCACGGCACGTTCGACTGCCGCAAAATCAATTAATTATACTCGTGATCGTTCACACGCTTTGCCCCCACAGGTAGGTGCGCAGGTGTTCGCTCCGTGCGTCGGCCACTTTTTTCTCATCTTGTCCTGGGTTCCTGGTTGTGCTAGGCCAACGCAGCGATCTAGCATCTCGCCACAAGCGGAGGCTCGCGCCCAACCTGTCAAGATGGATGATAGTACGGAACATTCCTATACATTCGCCTCTGCGCATGATCACAGCAGTGCAATACATCATCCACACCTCGATACATTCACAGAAGCAGAAACATCGACAGAAACCTCGCCCGATATGCCTTCGCCGACATATCTACAGAACAATAAGACTTTGAGAGACCTCTCGGGAAAGTGGGTGATGAGCAAGGGCTTGAGTGTAGGCATTCCAAAAGCATTAGAAATTCAAGGTATTGCACCCCAACTTCTGCATTTCGACATTGGACAAAATTGCGAGTCAGATCATCTGTTCTTACTGTTCCACAGGCTACCCATCTCCAACGCGCAAAGCACTCCTCACATCTCCCATCTACTTGACGATCACCCAATCGCATTACCCATCCCAACTTCTCATTCGGACTGAGATCCTTCGCCAACCTCGAAGCAACTACTCCTCGCCCTCGCATTCCCCCTCAAGAGCCGGGTTACAACAACAGGTAACGAGCAATTTAGTACCACCTAGTACGACGGAGCGCTGGTATCCGCCGCAGAAAGTCGGGCAATGGAGTGAGTGGACGAATGGAGTTGTTGAGGTTCCTGTGGCAGACAAGGAGAAGAGCTGGAATATGAACTCTCAAACAAGTGATAGGAGAGTTTTGGCAACAAGAGGAAGATGTCGGTGGGTGAGAGGGAGTGAATTCGAACATAAAGAGGGAATTGGATATTTGACTGAGGGACTAGGTGCGTATTTCTTCAGGACATGTCGTTCTCTCGGAATCGTGTTTGAGATGTGGATCTCAATCCACTTTCGCCCAGATTGCCGCTGACTTTTGTTTTCTAGCCCGTTCGGACGAGTTTTTCGAGACTGAAGTTAAATGTCCCGAAGGCGGTTGGCGGAATGTGCAGGTCTGGTTCATGGATCGCGGGAGATTCGTGAAGAGGGTGGTGACGTTTGATATAAGGGAAACAGAAGGGAAGTTCGCTGACGAGGTTCGAAGTGTGGAGTCACCGCCCGGGCGCAGGGCGGAGACGAGGTGGGTATATGAGTTTGAGGGGAGGTAAAGAGGATCATCGATATGAGTTTTCTCTCTGCTGCGAGGACAACAGTTGGGTCAGTGACTTTTCAGAGTTGTGGTCGGGATCGGAGCTGGACTCCACCTTCCTCAACCCTTCCTTCCCACTCCAATGTATCGACGACACAACTTCAAGTCCATTGCAGCCCTTGATCCTTCTCAGGAGATGTACCAACACAGCCTGCAATTTCGACACATCTCATCTCTCCACTTTGCGACTCTTGGGTGGCGCAAATCCACTGCGAATCCCCAATTTCAGCTTGGCGAACAGCACAGGCTTTTCGAGCCCCCAGATGGCTCGATAGAAAATGGCCGGGGAACAGCTACGGGCTCGACTGATTCGAACAAAGCGACTGTTTGCCTCGACATCTCCGGCACCAGTTGGTGATTGCCCCTTATCAACTTCACCTTCTTCCTCACAATCTCAGAAGGCACGGGTCCCTCCAGCATTGACACGAGGCACGAGGTTTTCAGTGCCTCTGCATTTCGTCGACAGCTCCTTTGAGCTGCAGTTCCCTGACCTCCAGTTGACCAAGTCAGAGCTACGCGATGCGACCTCTTGTTATACCCGACATTGTCGACTGTTCCGAGGAGATATGAGGCGATGGAGTTGGTTCTTCTTTAATATCAGCATCGCCGCTGTCTGTCATGAAGTGGTCGATATTGAGAGCATTGTCTTTGCTGAAGACTTGTTGTGGGGCCTCTTTCAGTTGGCTGACGACCTTTTCGAGATCTGCTCCCAGTCGAATGATGGCAAGTATCATGGACTGCAAATCATGGTCAGCATGGCCTGGCACTCGTGTCACGGCATTTGACACAACCCACCGACTCTTCATCCGACCTCGTGCGCAGCTGGTCGAATAGGAATTCTAGATTATCTGATTTGGCTGTCGCCTCGTCAAGCTTCATCTGGAATCAGATAAGTCAGCAAATCTCTTCTGTTACTGCGACAAACAAGCGTTTGAAGCATAAGCGACCGATCTCTCCTCGGTGGATGCCGATGCTCGTACAATGAGCATCTGGAGGTCATGTCGTTTGCTTGTCGCTCTACACACACCTTGAGCCAGCCGAGTTTCGTCAATCCCTCTTCGTATTCATACGAGCAATCAACTCCGCGTTGTGTGCAAGGCCCGCAAGAGGGTCGTTCTCCAGAACACTGGGATCTTCTGGTCAGCGATTGGCGATTTGGTGCGAGAAGCTGGCTATCTTTGCCTTCCGCTTGCGACATGGCCAACATGCCACCTCAACAGCCCTCTTGATGCGACCCCTTTCACTACTTGGCGAGGATGTTGCTCGTCGTTTCGTTTTGTCCTGGCATCTGGTGAGTTACGAGCCACCGCCAGATAAGCAGATCCAAACATGAGGCACCTGAGGCGGGAAAACGCACACTTTCTGGCCTGGAATCCGAGGCAGAACCGATACCGTCGACGGTATCGGCGGTGAGCTTACCACGTGTGCTTGACATAACTGCCCAAAGGGTCTTACCGCGTGTGCTGCTGTCAAGCTGACCCTTGTCGTCCGAGATCGAGATTCAAATCAGGCAGATCGTGGCGCCCTATTAGGAGTTGTAGTGCGAAGGGCTGGCGCAAATCTGGGGCCGAAGTGTCTCGAAGAACTTGTATGAGCTTCTTCGAAGATCATGAGCAAGATCCACGTTCTCTCGATATTTTCCCTGGCCACCTGCTACTTCTTCTTGGGCACCTCGCACGCTTCCTCGATAGTCGCCGACGTTATTGGCAGGTAGCTGGCGAGCTTCCTGCACGAGGCAGATCCTTGGTGCTACCTCCGTGGAGACGTCGACGCTGATAAACGAGCCTCGCTTGGCAGAAGTGGGACTGAAAATGTGTTAGGGTGGTTCAATAATGGCGAAGCCTTGCTTGGAGAGAACACGGCCAAGCCAGTTTGGGCATGAAGACAGCGACATCGACCTTACACCATCAAAAAGCAGGAACCACAAATTTTCATACAAGCATGCAATGCGCGACGCATGACGACGACTTTCATGATCACTGTCATGGTCATCATGCCAGTGTGTGCACCCTAGTCTTGCAGGGTGCCATCTCAGACCGTAAGAAAGAGTCTGGAAACTGACGTGACTGTTCTACTAGCCACGTGCATTGCCCTAAATGCCAGATCCAACCAGGATGGCGGGGAATGGTTGGTGACGGGGAACGACCCGACGTCGAGCGGGTCCACCGATGGTTGCAAGCCCAAGATATAGTCGTCAAAAAGCGGCCGCTGCGATTTCTCGGCGATGTATCGTGCTGCTGCAACCTATGAATGGAACTCGGCCGAGTGTTGTGTCCGATTCTTACCTCCAATTTCGGCACGACCTAATGCGCCGGACAAGGTCTTGCGCTTCTCGCAGTTTTCTCCGAAACAATCTCCTTGCAATTGAGGGATGGCACGTGATCCATAACTCAGTCTTCATGCTGCATGCTGCTCATCGGACCACGAATCTTATATCAGATGTTGTACTTGAGCAACAATTACGACTTCACGTACTGGTCCACGGGATTTACCCCTTTTAGCCCTGGTATGATCACGGCTTGAGGACGCGATGCCATGACAACACCCACAAAGCTTCAGCAATCTATTCAGCGCCTTGGAGATCTGCAAACACGCAATGCGGTGCGCCCGAAAAGCGCCAGCGCATAAGCACTCTGGATACATTCTTCCAGACAATGCCAGCATAATGGACGGCCACGTCTAGTCGGTCGCTTGGAGAGCAAGAGCAGCAGCCCTTGAGTAGACAACGCCGCATTGTGCCGCAGCTTCGCATGCATGTAGGACCCAGTGTTGCGCCGATGGCGGCCGTTGATCCAAGCAGGTTCGCCTGGGATCGATTGGGCCACGAAGCTCGAACGAGACCGATAGAATGTCGACAGCACCAAGTCCCTCCTCGAGACCCAGCCAGCCAGCACAGCATTATGCACTGCCTACCGTCTTATCACAACTTATGATGGGCCCTGCAACTCAAGTGTCGCTCGCAGCGTATGCAGCGTACGATACTGACAAATGCAGAATGATGCGTTGTAGTACAAGCCTGCCTCTGCGGCCGAGATTACACCCACCTGCACGAGCACGTTGAGACCGGTGCGATCGTCTTCAAAGCATCGAACTTACGACCGGACAGTTCTGTGATGCGACCACAGGACGATGAGTGATCAGTATCACGGCAATTGCTGCTCTATTGGGCCAGAATCTGTTCTGGCCCGTCCTTTGCGCTCCAATGGCCAACGATCTAGCTGCCTCCTGAGCCGTCGCCGAGCGCTCCCTGATCCCCAACAAAGGCATACATCGAGGAAGAGCGTGTCTTGGACCAGTCAAGGGACAATGAAGGCATTCAGTTGCCAGCTGGATTTCGACCTCGAAACACAGGCAACGGCGACAACTATGAGCACATTTTCTGGCGACTCATGACCACTACACAAGATTAATTCTCGCGGAATACATCACTTCCTTCATCCAGGCAAATACCCATCGATCGCCGATCTTCTGCTCGTGCGCTCCGACCACGGCCGACAATTGCGCGTCCTCAGGCGCACGACTCACCGCGTAGTCATTCAAATGCAGATTAGCAAGACTTGTTCGACGGGCCTTCTGAGATTAACACAAAGGAAGCCGCGCGTAGTCAGAAATCGCACCTGCATCTCAAGAGTAGGGAGTGAGCACTGGCACTGTCACTCTGCCTCTGCCGGATCGGACAGGGAATTGAATTCATTCAGCTCGGATCAGAGGGACACGGAAGCCCAGGCACGGACAAGCTCCTGCAAATGTCCAACGAAGCTCTTCTTGTTGATCTGATGTTCCTTCAAACGAAGCTCCATCGGACCAGGACCAGTGCTGATCCACATAACTTCCCCTGAATGGCCTCGTGGCTTCATGGCCTGAACGACTGAGGCAATACAGCATTGATCACCTGTGACCGAAGCAGGCAGCAATTGATTGACGACCAAATTCAACACTCATCCAGTCTCCCGACCCGCTTTGCTTGAGATCAGAGCTCCGAGCGTGGTAAGTGTGGATAAGCCGGCCAACACGGTATCTCATTGATCTTTGGGACGCTACACAATGCTGACCAATGGCCCACACACGGATTGTGCATGTCGCAAGTCAACGCTGCATTCCAGTGGACATTCTTCGAGGCTTGACGTTTGTCTCGTAGCAGAGGCAATGGACAGAGGGCTACGACATCACAAAGTCGGCTTCCAATTGACACGTATCGATCGAGCCTCGCGACATCATTGCAAGGCGCGCATCGCTCAATAACTCGACCACTAAGGTTAGAGGGTTGAAACTCTACGGCCAGACTCTAGTAGGTCTGCGGTTCTAGAGAGCTCAACTCTCGGGCCGACGTCCAAGCCCTAATCAAATGAAACGTGGCAGGCTGATTGAGAACTAACCTCCTACAATGTGCTCCGAGCAAGTACAGGACCAAGCGAGGTGAATAGTCGCAGCGTGGTCTGTGCTCACGGCTACAATTTACATCCGTCACAAGTCCAAAGGTGCCAGGAAAACCACTCGCTCGGCGCCGAAAAGACTTTGCGGTTTGCACAACTTCAGTCCTCTGTTACTCGCGCTTACGCATACGGATGAAACGGCCTTCCCTCGTCCCGCATACGTACCGGTGGCACTACATTCTTGGTGTAATTTCTCTCAGGAGACCAGCAGTGGTCATGATTCAGAAATACAAGAATGTGACCCCTGATATGAATCAGTGTGCTGTATGAAATTAAGCGAGGTGTGTAGGATTCCAAGATTTCAAGATGCGAATCTTGTATTCATGCATATTTGTGGAGGAAGGTCTCGGCGTGCCACGTGTGCAGCTGTCAGTCTAGCCCGCGGTCTGCGGGAAGTGGATTCTGGCCTGCAGTACGTATGCAGGAGTGCTAGCGTGGTTGGTGTGGCAGATGATGGTGCTGTGGTTGTAGTAGAGGGGTTGGTGCTGTCCGACTTGCATTCGTTGCTGAGACTGTTTGAGGAGGGTGATACCATCTCGAACGACAAGGAGCGTTGAACCTCGTAGAACAGCACTCGAACGTGAAAATGTATCCTCCCATGCAGATTCAAAAGCACGATGTGAAGGAGCGTTGCACCTCCTTTGGCCTGTCCACCGCACTCTAACGTGATCGAGGTGAGAACATCTTGCAGATCACCTCGTAGCCGCAGAGTGATGGGTATTTGCAGAGCTTGACCTGCGTCAACTCCGTGTGTTCCTATCGAGTCGACAGGCAGCTTCTTCTTGCCAGAGTGCCAGACAATTTGTTGTTCGTTTTGAAGCTTATGCGGACTCCAGGTCTCCGAAGGGCGGAGGCAGCGTCTGACGCTTGAGAAGCGGCTCCATTCTCTGTAGTGTCTTGCGAAGCCTATGCATTCCTTTGCTTGTGCCTCTCCCGATGACAGTGCAGCGCGCTGATGCTGAAAAGTGGAGCTGGAGGGCATTTTGTATGCCAAAGATTCGTAGGACGCGATGGTGCTTGGTCCAAAGGACACCACGGCTTGATTTCGACGTCGCCTGCCAGGCGACTTCTCAAGCAGTACGACCCATGTATCTTCTAGTTGACGGCACTGAAAGGCATTCGCGTCGGCGACATCGCATCGTCCGTGGATTTGAAAGAAGCTTCTTTGTTCTAATGGTTGCAGTAGCTGCAACTCCAGATTGCGTCGTGCCTGCTTGGTCGAGAGCAATTTACCAGAGATAATTTCCAAGCATAACTGCAAGCATCAGTGCCAGCAGTTTCGCGCATTTTGAGTTGTCAAAGCCATAGCGCATGACATGAGCCAGACCTCTTGAACTCACTGACGGCGTGAATGTTCCCAATCAAGTACAACCCTACACAACCCGGTGAGCATGTTCAATACAGCCTGTCAGAGTCGGCGGCCGCTGCAAGAGACAAAAGTGTACTCTCTCAAATTCGAACTTTCATGCTAGAAATCATCCTCCTCGTCTGGCCGACACCCAGTCAGGGTCATTACCTACACTGCCGAAAGGACAGGCTGAGGCAATCGATGGAGAGCAGACTGAGATCGAAGAGACTTTTCCAGTTGAGAACAATCCTGCAGCCCACATCCTACATTCCGTCAACATGAATGACACGCAATTGAGAGATGATGGAGCGCCTTCCTGGTCATAAGCTCGGTTTGCGAGCGTGAAAACTGCATTTGTCGGAATATGCGATATAAATGCTGTTGCCGCAGACCGTCGTGGATTTACTGAGCTTGAGCCATGTTTCTGCCACGATACGGAGGGTCGGGACATAACTCTGGTCCCTAGTCCTTACTGGTGAAAGGACAATGGCCTATTGCAACTCTGCGAGGAGCATTTGCTCGCTGCCACTTTCGTCTTGCATTTTTGCTGCTCTTGCACGTCGATTTGATCTGGCTTGGGGTATCATAGTGACTGTGGGGGTCACCGAGCAGCCGGAACTACGATAGCGCCAACACTGGGAGCAGCCCACGATGAATGAAGCAGTTGAAGAAGAATAAATCCCTCGCAGGAGTGTGGTCGCTGCCAATTGTCACGAAGCGGAAGGCAAAGCCGATGGTAGCCCCCCAGGCAGTCTGTGCACCTCCCGGTCGCGCCCGCATTTGGCGAGAAGCAACCGGGATGCGGGCCCCTCCAAGTGCCCCGCTGGGTTGCGGACTGGAGAAGCAAACGACGCATTCGTTGTAGCCGTTCTGCCAGGCCTCGTGCTGGGCGGCAGAGAGGATACCATAACCGCGGCATTTGTTAATAGCTTGTCATGGTTTCAAGGTAGAGCCATCACCCGACACTGAAGAAAACTGTTGCTCTTCCCCCAACTTCCCAATTTCTCTTACCTTGTGACGTTCTTCAGCCCAGCATACTTCATACTCCACTTTGCTGATATCATACTGGGCTTTGCTCCATCACGAAGCCCAAATTTCGTACTTGCTACGTAGTAGGAGGCTGCTCACGAGCAAAACTAGAGTGCACGCTGGGACGATTCTGGAAAGCAATTCCTCAACAATTATACAGCGAAGATGGCATCTGGTGTAAAAGCTGAAGGAGGAGCTGTTGGCGGCGAGAGCATCAACACCGAGATTGTGACACTCTCGCGATACTTGAGTGAGGAGCAGTCGAAACACAAGGAGGCAACAGGAGACTTCACGTATGTGTGAAAAGAAGTCTTATCAGCAAATTCACTGACAGACGTGGGACAGGCTGCTGTGCCACGCACTGCAATTCTCCTTCAAGTCGATAGCATATTACATCCGACGAGCCTCGTTGATCAACCTTTCCGGACTTGCGGGATCCTCGAACACAACCGGCGATGACCAGAAAAAGCTTGATGTGATTGGCAACGATGTGTTCATCGCAGCAATGCGTTCGAGCGGCCGTGTCCGCGTCCTCGTGTCCGAAGAAGAGGAGGAAGCTATCATCTTTGACAACAACCCTCATGCACGCTACGCTATTGCCTGCGATCCCATCGATGGCAGCAGCAACTTAGATGCTGGTGTGTCAGTGGGCACAATCTTCGGCATCTACAGACTCGAGGAGGGTGCAAAGGGCACGAAAGAGGACCTGCTTCGGCCAGGTACCGATCTCGTTGCAGCTGGGTTCACCATGTACGGTGCATCGGCTCAGCTTGTGCTCACCATGAAGGGCGGTGCTGTCAATGGCTTCACCATGGATAATGCCCTCGGCGAGTTCATCCTTACACACCCGAACATGCAGATGCCCAAGCGAAGAGCAATCTACAGCTGTAACGAGGGTAACAGCAAATACTGGGGAGAGCCAGTCAAGGAGTGGGTGGAGAGCCTGAAGAACGCCGAGAAGCCATACTCTGCAAGATACATCGGATCCATGGTGGCCGATGCCTACCGAACACTGCTGTACGGAGGCATCTTCGCCTACCCAGCCGACAAGAAGTCGCCAAAGGGCAAGCTCCGAATCTTGTACGAGTGCGGTCCTATGGCCATGGTTTTCGAGCAAGGTGAGTTGCAAATTGTTTGGATCCTCCAAGAAGAGATGTGGCTAACAGAATGCAGCTGGTGGTCAAGCCGTGGACAGCAACATGCGCCGGATGTTGACTGTCGTGCCTGAACACATCCACGACCGAAGCGGTATTTTCTTGGGCAGTTACGATGAGGTGCAAAAGGTCATTGATATCCACAAGAAGCATGGAGTGACAGCATAAATTCGGCCAGAAGCAGATGAAGGCGTTGTCCGGTGGAGGTTCACCACAGATTTGATAGCGCACCCATCAAGCACTTCGTCGTTTCAGAGCAATCTAGTGGCTGAGTGATCGCGTATTTGATATAGCAAGGCCGCGGAGTTGGTCATACCTTGTGCTGCGACGCGTGATGATTTTCCTTTACGCGTCGTCTCTGTGTGAAGGCTGTGAGATCAAGATCCACGAGCTGGCTGTCCCTCAACGCGATGTCACTGCGCTCCAATGAGCCCGGTATGATTTGTAGAATATCGTGCAAAATGGAATGCGGCAGTGTCCAATGCGATACGAGCCCGATTGTGCTCCTCTGGGCCAAAAATATCGCCGAGCGCGAAGCCTGATCACGACACAACCCGCGAATCATCTCAAACTCAATTGCAACTTCCAAGCCACACCTTTCCAGCATCAGCCATGCCATGTTCAATTTCATTATTCTCGCCGCCTCCGCTGAATCACACACTGTCAAGAAAGTCAAGACCCGGATGAGCCTCCGCGTATACCCAGTGTGCTTACCGCACCTTCCGCAATCCATGTGAGAGCAGGTCGTGAAAAGTTGCCCTACCTCTCACCATAGACATCTCTGCCGTGCGCTATGACCGTCATCTAAGTAGAAGAAAATGGTAGACTTCGGTATGTCTTTGAGCTATAAGCAACAATTCCGGGAAAATATTGCTGAAACGAGCAGGCTCATGGGGCGACCTTGCCCTGCGCACTTTCGTGAACGTCAGCCCTTCGCCGCAGTGGGCGAACAGACAGATTGAGCCGTTCCTGGGACTTCCGTTTGGCACATACTTGCGTTCTCCGCCGCCAGCTAGACCGAGGCGATTGACGGCGCCGCTCGATTCATCCCAAGACAGTATTTGGCAGAGACTGCAGGTCTTGGCGTACATCGAGTCGGAACAGCAATGCAGTGAACAAGAACAGTCCGGATTCTTGTCAAAGTTGCCATATGATGTGAGAGTCATCGTCTATGAGCTGGTGCTCGGAGGGCAAGTCTTCCACTGCTACGCCCAGAACGCAAAGAGTCGCATCACTCATTATGTGTGCAACCGGCCAGAGCATATCGAGGAAGAAGGCTCCCAGCACAAGTGCTCCGATGCCTTCTACGGCCAGCGTCCCTCAGTTACAGGAAGGAGTGCTATGTCAGGACTCCTCGCTCCGCTTTTGACCTGCCGTAAAATGTACTCAGAAGCAATACCTATCCTCTACGGCAGCAACACCTTCGTGTTCAGTCAAAATTTCGCAGCTTTCGGTTTTTTGAAGCTCAAACTTCCTCAGCAAAGACTGCCTTGTTTTCGCCGATTTCGTCTGCACATGCGCATTCCGAGGCATCCGGACCTCAACAGTCGAGCGAACCGCGACTGGGCCGACTTGTGGAAATTCTTTGGGACAGAAATGACAGGTCTGCAGTCTTTGTACCTCGAGATACAAATGCTTCAGCCGACAGAGGCACAGATTGAGAAGACGCCGGATGATAAGGCGGCGAGTTGGCTCAAGCCGGTCATTGTCATGGCTATTGAAGCGCAACGGGCTCGTGGCTGTCAGGTCGAGATTGAAATTCGAGGCGTGAAGCATCGTCCGGCACAGATATACGTGGAAGTTGCGGGAAGTTTTCCAGATGCCGCCGAAACAGAGTTTATGGAGCAGAGTTGTGCTGTTTTCCACCAACGCATCAGAACGTCTCTCGGTTGAGGATTGTGGGCTGAGCAGACAGGTCATTTGCTCCCGCGCATGTTGAGAACACATGCTTTGCTGCAAGCGGCATGCGAGATATAGGTGCCACATCCAACGCCGCAGCTGCTGGCAGCTCACCTGGAACGGCGATATCTGAGTGAATGACGGCAAACGGCCGACTGCCAATCTTAAATTGGCGAGCTCACCACTCCACTGACATGCAACATTGACGGACATCATCACGAGACACCATGGCTCGCTCTTCATCAACTCGTCGCCGTCTCGGTACCGCGCGTGGTAAGACAAAGCCATATCGAGAAGATACACCAAGACTAATGCTGTGGCGCAGGTCCCAATCTGTACGACATTCTCCAAGTACCACAAGATGCGAGCGCACAAGCAATCACAGCCAGCTACTACGCACTCGAAACCAAAATGAGAGAGCAAGACCTGGCCTACGATGAACCAACCGAAGCGGAGCGAGAATTGAAGATCAAGGAGTCGAACAAGGTAAACCACTAACGGCTTCCTTCGATCGCCACAATGCTCATACTCTCGCAGTTGCGGAAGGCTTTCGATATCCTGTCGAGTCCACTCGATCGATCACGCTACGACGCTGCCGCGCTTCGTCACCAAGGTGTCCGTGGCGATCACTGGACTCCTCGAAGGATAGCACGGAAGGAGAGCAGCAGGTTCGTCAGCCTGCTCGTGGCGACTTCTGGACTCCTTCGAAGGATGGCAGCCAAGGAGAACAGTGGGTTGGCCAACCTACCCGCGGCGACTTTTGGGCGCCCTCGAGGGACAACAGGCAAGGAGATAGCTGGGTTCCAGCTCGAGATGGAAGAGACTGGCCGACTCCGCCGAAACGTACTGAGGATGGCATGGAAAACCGCTGAATTGCAGAATTGCACAGGGGATTTGTGCCACCACGCCGCTGAGGCGAGCTCCAATCGAGGGTATTGGCGATAGCGTAGCACTGAAGGAGCAATTGCTTCCGCGGGCACGCGCGATTTGCTGCTACGGCACTGAAATGAGTGTATCATGGTCGTTGGCGAAACCGACGGGATAGCCAAGAAGACCACAGCCAGACACTAGTAGTTTTGAACAGCTTCAGGATATTGTACACTATCCACATACTTTTTGTCTTTACACATCATTGCTTCGCCTTGGCCGCATCTCCACTCTCCAAATACTTGATCAAATCCTCAATCGTGACAACTTTCAGTCCGTGACGTCTCGCAAATGCCAAACATCCATCTCTTCGCATCATGCCGAAACCGCCCGACATCTCCGCTTTCCCAAGCACATCCTCCCCGTCCTCCACCATTTCCGCAATCACGCCCACTGGCTCCTTCCCTGCCAATCTGCAGAAATCCACTGCCGCTTCGGTGTGGCCCGCACGAACTCTGACGCCTCCCTCACGCGCCTGCAATGGTACGATATGCCCCGGTCTCCGAAACCAATCTTTTTGCACAGCAGCATCTGCCAATCTCCGACATGTCAAGCTACGATCTTGCGCACTGATACCCGTCGTCACACCCTCTGCAGCATCTATCGTGATTGTGTACGCCGTTCGGTTGGGATCGAGATTATGCGTGACCATCTGCGGGAGCTCGAGACGTGCGGCGAGGGCGGGGAGGATGGGAGCGCAGATGTAGCCTGAGGAGTAGCGGATCAGGAAGGCGGCTTTGGCGGGAGTGAAGTCTTCGGCGGCGATGATCAGGTCGCCTTCGTTTTCGCGGTCGGTGGAGTCCATTACTAGAATGAATTCCCCGCTTGCTGTTGGGCCGGTATTAGCGATGCGGGACATAGCATTGGCAAACAGTGGAAGGGTTCTCACCGAATGCTTCCACGGCGTCGGGGATGGTGTCGAAGCTGACATCGCCATTGACGGTCGCCATGGTCGCTGGCCGTGAGGAGGAGGAGGAATGGTATTGCGAGTGTGAGAGACGCGGCGGAGGAATAGTATAGTATGATGACTCGAGAATCGGTCCCTCAAAGCTTAAGATTCCGTAAGACCTGGTCGACTTGGTCTGATCCTAGCACAGCTGTCACGCGTTGCGGAGAGGGGTGAAGTATGCTGATGGTGGTGAGGCTGGTGGGTGCCAGACAGTAGTAAATACTCGAAAACAGTAGTAGAAATGGCGTGCCATTGTCTCTTCTGCGCGCTCTGTCATCCAGTGGCTCTCTGGTGGGGTGGGGTTTAACTACGGATCAACGCTGCTGCGTACCGCCGACCGCCGAGCTGCTGCACTGACGAAGATCTCGGCTATGTTCCCTTACGCCCTCCCTCCTTCCAGACTCGCTTTCCAAGACACGCGCATGTGAAATCGACGCCTCTTTTTTGCGTGCGAAATTGTGTCGTTTCGGTCAAATCAGACCTCGGCGAAATATGTCATCTAGATGCTGCAGCGGAGAAGAGTGCGGTGCTTGCTCGCCCTCCCAACTGTGCAGAAAATTCCCTTTTTCGGTGCAGGTAGGAAAAAGCTGGGTTCTGGTCGCTACACCATCGGCGTCATCACAACACTCGCGATCTCTGGCCGGAGTCAATGTTATACAGATATCGAACACTCACACCAGAACACACGCGGAGTACTCGGACCGCATCCCTCGGAAGATCGCAGACGGGAGCTCGCAGAAGGACAATGCACCGAATAGTGACACTCATCTTTTGAGGACAGCGCAACGAGATATCGTGCTGCGTGCTCTTTTCTCTGAGCTTGCACCGCGTCCATCATGAATGACCTCCCACTTCCAGACGTCGACTATCCACTCATCGGGCTCATGTGCCGCTGCAGCACTATTAACTCACGGCATGCAAATATTCTTGGACCACAAAATTTGGCTCGCAGAATCTTCAATAGTATTCTCTGCCGCTCCTCATCTATGAGTTCGAGGAGACATCACCGCACAGCACAGCCACACAGTCAATTTCCAGCACTGGATCACGATGCTCTTGGTGGCAGCGTAATGCTGGCGGATTATATGCGGGTTTTTGTCAGAACACGGCCCAGAACACGAGCATGTCGCGCTCCGAAGAATGCCCTGCGGGAGCCGTTCTGTCGGGGACGCAGTGCCGACACAAGCATTCCAACGACCAACTTTATGGGCGAAGCCGGGACGCACTGTTGCTGCAGGGAAGCTTAAGCACGGTCACATCTCAGGTTGCTGCATTAAAGCCAAGCTCACGAGATTTCCGCTGCAATGCTGGCTCTCCCCATCGGAAGGATGATTAAGAAGCTGCGCATGGACGAGTCTGCAGTGTGGTTGACAGAAATGCTCTCCGGAGACGTCACGCGCGGCCATGACGGCATTTTCGCCAGGCGAGCGCAATCTAACCGGCAACCACGAAGCACGTGCGCTTTAGTTTTGGAAACCAGATCGGCATGAAGATTGAATTACCCGGCGCCTGTCAAACAGGCACACTGGTGTCTCGTGTGACGGTGTGAGAGCTTTCCCCAGAAGCCAAACTCGATACCTGCAGAAGCGTTGACATGAAAGACGTTGGAAACCGTCAGTCGCCGTTTCAGATGCCTTCCTATCTGAGCACTGCAGATTGATCCACGATCCACTGTCTTTGAAATCAGAGGCAATGAATGCATTCACTTGGACCCATTGAAATAGAACCACTGACCAAGGTAAACGAGGGTTCTGACCACCCCTGCACAGGGGTGAACGCTGTCCAGGGTATTTTGAAACGCTATTCTTACCTAAGTCAACACAGACATTCCATCCTCACTGGCAGTGTCCATGAGTCCTGACCAGGCTAACTAGGTTGCAACAACCGGTTTGAGCTGGACAGCATCTTCGGAGCCTAGAGATGACTCCCGCGAGCGATTTTCTCCAAAATCCACTGTAGTGGATCAGCCCACGGACGATTGGGCGCGAACACCAGGTTCTCAGCATTCTGCGACAGACTGCGAAGTATGATGTGAGCTACGTTGGCCTCTGCCTTGGCGGAGAATCGAGCTGCGGAAATGACTCACGAAAACAACAACGATCCGAATGTTCGGCTGCTTGCGCGCACGCGATGATGAGCAGAGTGCGGCAGCTGAATTGTCCGTGAGCGAAGAGATGAGGTCAGTACAAACTTCGCAGCGCATGCGCGTGCAGCTCGAGCCGCGTCGACCGGGCCAGCACACTAAAAGGCGAAATGAGTCCGTGTCTCTGGCCCTTACACACGAGCGTGTCGAAGAGGCTCGGCTTTCGACGCCGTCAGCGTGGGGCTCAGTTTCCAGAAACCAAATCTAGGACTGGAAGCGGAGCTCCAGCGTAACCACATGGCGTCAGAGCCCGTCGTCTCGTAGATGAAATCCATGGCTTCTAGTGCGCATTCTAGAGGCATGACTGCCGCAACCGCCGTCTCGTTTAGATGAGCGCAGCTTTAACCGGAGCGCACATCTGATCGTTTGTCCCGATCGCCATTCATGCGAGCATGCGGTGCGCGTTCGGTGCCAAATCGAGTTCGCACCTGACCGCAGAATATATAAAACAAGGATCCCTGCCTCTTCGGGTTTTCTGCAATCAACTTTTGCTGAGTGCTGGGAGTTTGACTCGCGGAAGGAGGCGCTTGCACCATCCCAAATCGAACATACCCAGCAGTGAGCACCAGACACCGGAAGGCAGGCCGCGATCAGCTTGAAGTCGGTAGGCAAACAAGAAGCAACGGTGTCCGAAGCGATGCACAACGTTGCCTGCTGCCGCCCTGGCCGTGTATGCATGGCAGATCTGCCGTCGCTCTGCCGTGTTCTGGGTTCAGTCAGTGCAATGCCTTCCGCTGTGCCGCTGTGGCTTTGACCAAGAAGTCGGCCTGTCGTTAGCAGTGTCTACCAGGGTCATCCTACCCGCATGTCAGGCGCGTGCGCTTTACGTGGGTGTTATGGACCGCAATCTCTCGACTACGGAAACAATAATACCTGGAGCCTAGCAATTTTTGTCGTCGTCTGGTGTGAATGCTATATCATTAGTACGCCGCGTGCCCTGCACTGACTTTGGACTTTCTTTCGCTTTGACCCTACATCATCATAGTTACCACATACCACCTCTCTACACACGTTCCTTCCTTGGACCCCTCCTACCGCATACTGTTAATTCATCCATTCACTGTACAAAGCACAATCGTCATTGACTATACGGCCTTGGCATCTTACTGGAGTGAGGACGTCAGCGAGTCACACCAGTCTCTACCTCGCAACTCGTGGACATCTGAGCGCCATTCGCAGGTCGAATCCGCGCCATCGAGATTGAGTCGACTGCCGCGCGTTGGAGCATTGAGGGATCGAGGCCGGCAAGGAGAAGGATAAGGGAATACGACCGTGATAGGTGGAGGAGGATTCGAGGCAAAAAGCAGCTTTTGGCCATACGGAGCACTGGAATCCGGCGACCAACTGGACACCACAACTTGGGCGTAGGGTGAATCGACCGGGTAGAACTGCACTACGTTCGGCTTCAGTGTGAAGACGAGTGGTGAATAGCATCTTGCGTGCTCATCAGTACACATTTGGACGTCGCGACAGGTTGCCGCAGCAGACCCTTACGTTGCAAACCTCTCGGAATAGCCCCCGACGATAGTGCGCGATCGTCAACTGGCTCACTGGCTGGTTTGCGCCGCTACAAAACACCGCTCGCAGCGATCAAAGGCTTGAAGAGTGGTGGCGTCGACGGGAGAGAAGCGTGTGGGTTGACAGCCATTCCGCAGTCGCGCACGGGAAAGGAGATTCGCTAGAGGCTCATCAGCGCGAGCTGAAACAAAAGTGCTCAATCAACGCGTCGCATCATACATAACAGACGCAGGAGAGTTCGCAGAGGAGCGAGCACCCGAAATAAACGGTCGGGTCTTGGCATTGCGGCAGCGGCCGTGCCCATCCCCGTACCTTCCTCGACCAGAAACGCTCGGATCATCAGAACGCGCGAAACAGTTCATCAAACATCCTCTCTGTATTCTGCTTGGAGCGTTTCTTTTGCACATTTGCACCACGGCGAGGTCGTCGAGGGCACCCTGACAGGTACGTGGACCCCAGCAGGCACGAGCAGACGGCGCTGCGGGCGGTGGAAAAGCCTGCACCTCCTTTTCCCGCTCGCAGGAGACGACGCGCAGGAAACAGCCAGCGGGCAGCGAGCGGAACAGTGCATCGCTGCCTCGCCCATCGCACTCGCTCGCCTGCGGGCGTGTCTCTTCACTCGCAATCGTGGCAGCTGCTGACCGACTGCTACAGCAGGCACTCTCTCTTAGCTGCAGGAACGCAGTGACCTTCGCGCGCGCGGTCCCACGCCCGGACCCAGCATCCTTGATCGGGCTCGAGCTTCGACAGCAACGCATCTCCATCGCCCATCTCGCCCACGCACGCCGCCAGCGAGCTCGACCGCCGACTCGAGTGGCCGTGTAGTGCCCGGTCGCCACGACACACCACGACCCTCGCGTCGTCTCGGTGCTGCTGCCAGCCGAAAAATTTCTGATCCAGTCAGTACCCTCTTGGTGCTCGAGTGACACGCACACGTCCACACACCCACACCGCACCAAGCATTGGATGTCTCTACCGTCTATTGGCAACATCTTGCTTGCGCAGCGTCACAAGAGGAGGGACAGTCTGACCGGCGCGGCGGACATGGACCTCAACACGTTACTGAACACTAACAGGGCGATTCCAGGCGCAATAGCGAACCGAAACATGCAGTACGAGGTCCCCATGCAGATGAGCATGAACCACGACATGCACACCCCCAATGGCCACTTCACCGGGCAGAACCTCTACGTGCCCAACGCGGGCAACAGGATAAAATCCGAGAACGGCTCCGACCGCGGCGTCTCACCACACTCCTCCGAGCACTCCTCACGCTACTCGTCTCAGGCCCCGGCGAACTCGGTGGCATACCAGCAAATTGCCGCCCAGCTCACCAATGGCATGCGGTACCCTTCGCCGTCAATGCCCCAAAACAACTCGATGCCCATGCTGCAACACTCGTACCAGCCCGCGGGCACACAAGATGGCGGCTACCCCCAACAGACACCCACACTAGGTGCTACCCAGCAAAGCACCCCGCAGGAGCAGAGCCCAGCGGAGGGAGGGCGGAACAGTACAGGCAGCAGCGGTTTGCCCAAAGCATTCGCGTGTTCGACATGCTCCAAGGGCTTTGCCCGACGAAGCGACCTGGCGCGTCATGGTGCGACAAGCTCACGTTTCATCCCTTGTGGCAAATCACGCTAACCCGTGACATAGAACGCATTCACAGCGGCGTACGACCGCACGTCTGCGACCACCCTGGCTGTGGCAAGCAGTTCATCCAGCGCTCAGCGCTTACTGTTCACTCACGTGTGCACACTGGTGAGAAGCCGCACATGTGCGAGCGCTGTGGCAAGGTAAATTGTCAAACCATCTCACAAGAAGACGCCGACTGACCCGCCACCAGCCCTTCTCAGATAGTAGCTCGCTTGCACGCCATCGTCGCATCCACTCGGGCAAGCGTCCATACAAATGCCCCTATGCCGACTGCCAAAAGACCTTCACTCGTCGTACCACTTTGACGAGGCATCAGAACCACCACACCGGGACGATTGAGGAGTCGGAGGCAGCCACTGCTGCGGCACTTGCCTCACGTGTATCCATGCAAGGAGGTCGCTCACGAGGATCAGATGAGGAGAACGATTTCTCTGGTGACGGAAAGTCACCACTCCCGCAACCAGATCGCCAGTCGACCAATTCGCCAGCTGCTGGTATGAACGGCATGCCTACCCTTCAGAGGCAGCCTTCCGACTTCTACATGAACGCCATGAACGGCGGCATGGCTGCTGTGCCGCCGCACATGCGCAACGAGGTCCAACCTCACCCCGCGCTCAATCGCCCCAACAATATCCAATGCCACCCAACCAGGGCACACCCCAACAGCGTCCTCCGCTGACCTCGAACCCATCAGGCAGCTACAACGGACCTCCACAAATTTTGGAGCCACCTACGACCAATGGTCAACAACAGGCGGCAAGCGGCAACAATAGTCCGCATATCAATGGTGCTATCAACGGATGGCAGTCACCACACAACGCCATGTCGGCTCAGCACCAAACCACTGATTACGGGTATCCAGACGCGAACGGATACGCATCGCACAATGTCAATGCCTCCCATATGTACTACCAGGCACCGACAGTGTCTCGCCCACACAGCACAGGCCCCGTGGACTACAACAACGGCGGGCTACGACAAGAGATGTGGACGCAGCAGCAGTAGACTTATGTTGCGCTTGCCACACACCAATGGCAAAGAGCTGCGACATCAATCTCCATTTAAAGTCACAGACCATCAACGGCCTACAGGGCAAGAGGTACAAATTGAAGCCGAAACAAGGCACCCCTTGGCCCAATTGCGTTTCCATCGACGTTGCCGGAGTTCATGGCCCGGCGTGATACCCCAGATCCATTTACGGTTGCATTCGGCGAGATCCAGCTTTCCTGAGGTTGTACGGCGTTTTATCGATTCGGAGTTTCATCACCGGCTGTCGATACCCCCGTTCCACCAGATTATACCACTCACATTTCATTTGTTCAGACCGGCCTTATCCAAAGGAAGTCCAGTCGCTTAATTCCGAAGTTGTCTTTTCTCTTTCGCGGGCGCCACAAAAAAAGGGGAGGGATTTTGTCGGGCGTGCTCTTAGGCACATATTTGGTCGCCTGTCTCATAATGAGTGTACGACTGTGTCTGTATCATAGGCGGCAACAGGCTCAGGCTTCGCAGCTGTCGGTCAAAGCGGGGAATACGGGAAATATCAAAACAAGGCGATCACAGTCACACATGACTGATCGACATTAAACATAATACGGGGTCCCACAAGACGGCCGCCACGGAGCACGAGGAGGTGGAAAGAAGAGAGAGAGAAGTCTTGAGTCGTCTGGCGATTTGGCGCATAAGGGTGACTGGATGGACGAGCAGGCTTGCCGTCCTTCGTCCGCGAACTTGGAAGAGACAGATCGTATGTCAAAATATAGTAATAATATTCGTGCGTAGTGTTGTCAGACTACGTACGAAGCAATAATGCATCAGCACCACTCACAATAATCTTCGCCTGGTCACTATCACATCTCTGATTCGTTTCCTCAGTTGAGACGAGCGGCGAGAGGCCGTTGGTGGCCGATAATGAGCCACGGTTCAAAGGCTCGGCCGGACTCTCATTATATCACATGCATCACGCTTGTGCGGATTGCGCATTCGTCTGCTGCCTGTTCTGAATGATCAGACCAATAACTTGTGACGAAAAGAAACAAAAAGCACAATTCAATTGAAAACGCTGGTAAGGTCATTGTTCACAGGCAGCGACAATCAATTCTTGATGACATCCACCAGCCAACAGCGACTTGTCTCAGCTCCTTCTCAAACCCCACCTAACTAAACACTTGACACTGACCTCAGCGGAACCGCAATTCGGGTTGGATTGGAACAAGCTTTCGGCAACCACACCACATACGCATTGCAGCACACAGCATCATCGCGAACCGCAATATCCTACTTTTTGTCGAGACGTGGTCGCTTTCTTCTTGGAAATTCTGCGCCCGTCGCATGAATGGCGAGATCAATCCCTCCAGCGAATCCGGAATCGGTGGCTTCGCCTGCCTCTTCTTCAATTACCAGCACGGCTCGCGTCACGAAGAGTCGATCCGATAGACGGGCTACGAGGACGAGGAGGGGGATGTTGTCGGCGCAGGCGAGTAGCCTTGGTGGGGTGCAGGGCATGGTGGATGAGATGGTGAATGGGAATGGCATTTCAAGATCTTCTCGAGGGAAGGGAAAAGCCAAAGTCGCAGACTATGATGAAGGAGATGTTGAGATGGTTGAGGATATTGGACAGTGGGACGATGAGGAAGAAGCTGAGCCAGAGACCTGCCCGATCACGGATAAGGACGTCAAACCGTTTCCTGTCATGGATCTGCCTACGGAGATTCGACTGGAGATTTGGAGGGCATGTTTGACGAGGCCTTATAATATTCTCTTGTCGAAGAGGGAGTTGCCGCCTGTGAGCAAAGTGGAGAAAGACGGGGAGAGCTTTGAGGCACACGAGACGGTGGAGGGCGGATCGAGTTCGGACGATGAGGAAGAAGAGGAAGGCGGGCAGCGGCTTGGTGGCACACTGGAGTCGCAGGCCTCTTTCCGCGGGTCATCCGCGAATATGTCTGGGTACCTGACGCGTAGTTCTCGCCAGAGTCGCATACCGTTGAGCACTACCGCACCAGCCGCCTCTCCGAACTCGTCCAGCAATGACCATGCAACGCCCGGTATTGTTCGCCTCCCAGGAAGTCGACCTCGACGCGTCGCAGCCGACACTCGCCGATGGAATCCTCTGCCAGAACCGGAACGCTGCCAGAACCAGGATCCACTAATCACAAACGTTCTCCGAGCCAGCAAGGAAATCTACAAAGAAGCCCGAAGTGTGCTCTATAGCGAGAACCACTTCGTGCTCGACCTCAACACCGCCATGCAAACACTCGGGCACTTACATCAACGCTCCCGTCGACAGATCAAGCACGTCGAATTGGAAATTCCAACCTATAATGAAATTTTGGAACGTTTCCAGGAGACAGTACGGCTAAGTCTGCGATATTGTTCCGGGTTGAAGAAATTCATCATACACATGCCGTTCACTCTTCCAGGCGCGGATGGTAGTGGAACGACAGGGAATACGACGGTATATGCCAATGGGTTCGATATTCTGCGATGGTTGCCCCAGGAATGCGATATCGTTGTGAAGGGGAATATTTGCAATGAGATTGATACGGTGGTGAACAAGCATTTGCTTTTGGCCAAGACGCTTGATAAGGTGAGATTGCGATGCACAATGTTTGTGACGAGTGTGGAGTGGGTGCTAAACTGCTGCAGCTTGCTTATGCCAGACGTCAATTGATTTCCAATGAGACCAGCTCTTCGTCGACGACCTGAGAGCATAACAAACATCTCGACCGGGTCTTTGGGACCTAACGATCCTAATGATCTCACATATGAGGCAACGAACAGCAACTAATGACAGGGCTTCTCGTGCCTATCCTTGCGGGAGCACTAAACACTCGCACGAGCATTTCATGGGTCTGGTCTATGATATAATCTTGCTACGCAGGCGGAATTGGGGACTGCAGCTTGTTACTAGATGCATAACTCGCGGCTTGCTTCGCTGAGATTTCGCCGAATGCACCCGGCTGAGACCATCGTTCTTTGAGAGAGATGGATTGTACGATACATGAGTAAAAGTCTGATGAGACACGCGAATTGCTTTTATTGCATAAGCTTGCGTTTCTAGCATGTAGATAGATCCAGGTGAGTACAATGAATGCAGATTTTTGTACATATAGATCGCTTTCTGATCGCCTGAACCTCATTGGCGTTCTCTATCGCTGATGCTGAATCTTCCGCTCCTCTTCTAAACGTCTATTCACCCGCTCCACCACTTCCCGATCATACACTTCTTCTGGCGCCTTCCCCTCTTTCATCACCAACTGCTCGTGCCTCACCATCTCATCTTTGGTCATACAAACCAAGTCCTCTAATCTCAAAATGTCGGCCTTCTGCCCTGCAGTCTTCGTATCAATCCACTCTCCCTCCGGCCTCCTCCATCTCACCAGCGCTAACCGCGCAGCAAGTCCAGAAATCGCACTTCGTCCATGATAAACTTCTTCCACGAGATACCCCACATCGTCTGCGGTAATAGGGAGTCGCAATCCCACAGGATCCAAACCCTGATGCCTTGCGATCTTCTCTTCAAACCCTTGAACCTGTCCCAGAATGCCTTCATACATTTTCTCTCGGAGCTTGTTCGGTAGATAGTCATGCGGATAACCTGAAATCTCCAACATGACATGATTCGCGACACAGAGGCCAAAAACTGCGGGCATTGTGCCGAGGACAGGTAAGATTCGAACGCGAAAGTCGGGAAGGACACCGAGTTTCTCCTACGGAGCCTTTTTGAAATTCTTCTTCGGGGAGAGGGAGCAGTTGAGCTTTGCCGGGTCCTGTCTTTTCGGAGGAAAACACTACTGGAATTCCATCTTTCACGCCTCGTTTGCGGAGTTTGCGGCGTGTGCTACCTGCTAAGGCGTCGTCTGTCGATGCGGAAATGTCGCCGATGAAGACTCGAGTGGGATCGGATTTGCAGCCTGCGCCCATGGAGGAGATGACGGGGAGACTGTGGGTTTTGCAGTAGTACAGTAGGGCGACTTTTGAATCGATGTTGTCGATTGCGTCGATGACAAAGGTTGGGGTTTGGCCGTCTTGTTCCCAAGGTGAGAGTTGCTTTTCTGCTACTGCTTCGCTGAAGAGTTCGTTGCGACAGTCGAAGTGGGTCCAGGGGACGATTTGTTCGAGGCGTCGCTGGAGGCATTTGACTTTGGGCGTTCCTACGTCTGCGAGAGTTGCTACGGCGTGGCGGTTGAGTGAGCTTAGTGTCACTTGGTCGAAGTCGATTAATCGTAGCTTGCCGCAGCCGGAACGAGCAAGAGCTGCTGCTGCGTGGGAACCTACGCCGCCGCATCCAACCACAATGACGAAAGCGTTGCGAAGTTTCTTGAGGCCATCGTCTGTTAGGAAGACACGATTACGGGCGAGTTGTTCGAGGATCAGGTTTTCATCGTAGTCTCCCAGTCTTGCTCGTCGGGCCAATGCAGCACTTCTTTCATCGTCTCTGCTTTGCTGGCTATTCTCGGGCTCTGCGCCACCGATATTGTTGATCTGGCTTCTCGTCAGTCAGCGTTCTGTCTTGTTTGACATTTGAATAGATCTTGGCATACTCTGCCAACCTCATGCGGCGATTGCAAATCAGGAATCGTATCCTTCAAATCATGCACATCATAGCGTCTCTTCGCTTCTTGCAGACCGATCACTGCAGTGGCGGCGAGTGCTCCAGAGACGACAGCAGTCACGCCGAGCTGCACTCTATGCGATCCGGCGATGTCTGCGAGCCATGATGACATGGTTCAGCTGATGAGAGGTCGAACAAATGTGAGGAAAGAAGGCTGTGGTCGTGTGCTTCACATGCAGAAAGATTGACGTGACGGTCGATCCTTTCTTGGCTGCGCTGCCGCTGGAAACCCTGCATTTTTGGGGCAGCGGGTCGACTATGGCCAGCTGGTATCCCAGAGCTTAGCCCAATGCTCCTGAACACGAACACACATTCACCCACGACATTCCGTCTGCAACGCCTTTTTCTTTTCGTTTCGAGCTGAGGCTCATCATTCTCCTTCCATTCAGAACATCCGGCGCATGATCCGCTAGCCAAATCAACAGCACTGCCCACGATGGCGATTCTCTCCATGGCGAAAGTGGCCTCCGTACTGCTGGCAGCATGGACCGGCTTCACCCAGGCGCAAAATGCAGGCGAGCCATCAGACATCAAGTCCATACCTCTGCGGACACATACCTTGCAGTCGGTACGATTAACCCATTCCTCCTCGAAAAGTCCCGCAGAATGGCATCTAGCTTACACATATCCCCAAAAACAGCCCTTCCTCGACTCCGACATGCAATCCCGCTGGTGGGACTACGGCGGCAGCACCGTAATCCGCACCGACCAATACATCCGCCTCACAGCCAACCAACCCTCGCAAGCAGGCTGGCTCTACAGCCGCGTACCCCTCACAGCCACCAACTGGGAAATCGAGCTCGAATTCAAAATCCACGGCACAGGAAGCCTCTTCGGCGACGGAATGGCATTATGGGTGACGAAAGAACGAGCAGAAATGGGCACGGTATTCGGCATGAAAGACCGTTTCGAAGGTCTTGCGATTTTCTTCGACACGTATAAGAATAACCGCCCGGGAGTGGTGTTTCCTTATGTGATGGCTATGGTGGGAGATGGTCAGACGGCGTATGATCAGCAGAATGATGGGAAAGCGAATGAGTTGGCGGGATGCTCGGCGAGAGGGTTGAGGAATCCGGATTTTCCTACAAAGGCGAAGATCCGGTATTTTCAGGATAAGAGCTTGAGTGTGGAGCTCATGTATAAGAAGGAAGATGAGTGGACGAAGTGCTTTGAGGTTGAGGGGGTGAAGTTGCCGACTGTGACTTATTTGGGCTTCAGTTCGGAGACGGGAGAGTTGGCGGATAATCATGATATTATCAAGGTGGAGACGAAGAATTTGTATTCGCCAACAGGACAGACGGGTTCAGGGAGCAGCAAAGATTCTGGCCGCGGGAAGAAGAACAAGGGATCAATTTCCCGTCCGCAAGGCGAAAGTGGAGGCTGGGGTTGGTTCTTCGTCAAGTTCATTCTATTTGGCATTGTCGTGGCCGGTGGCTACATTGGCTTCACCATCTACCGGGCGAAGCAGAGGGACAGATTCTGAGGTTGGCAATGGAGCAAGCTTTTGTTTAGATGAGATGCATTCAGCAAGCGTATGTAGTATGATGCAAAAAAGCACAATGTCTATGAAAAATGACTTCAAGCGACAGTGAAAGTACACTCGGTAGGTATGAATTGTCCTCAGATCAGCTCTCTAAAAGATACCATCAATGACAACCAGGTCCATGACAGACCGGTTGCCCTCATATTTGGCTTATTTTCGTTGTTGCACAACGATCATCAGCGGACAAAACAACCGTACCACGACCTCCGCCCACAACCACCTCCCACTTCTCCTCCAGTCTGTGCGTCCTCGCCGAGCGTGCAGCTGAACTTTCGAGTCGAACGGAGCAAGTGCCCTACGATTGAAAACTATCTTTTTGTGCGTGATCTCAGCGCAAGACGACGTTCCTTCCTGATCCAGTGAAGGAGACAGGAAAAGAAGGCGTCTTTACTCGATTGGAAAATTTGTCGGTCATCGGTACACCATAAGTGCTAACACGTTGGCAAAGATCGTTCAGTGCTTCTCAGCTCGACAAAGATGTGGTGGCTTGAGGTTGAAGGGGTTGTGTGGCGTAGGTTGAAGTTGAAGTTTTGGCGAAATGGCGGCTGCCCTAGGATTTCTGTTCTGACTCAGCCATCGACGCGACCCCTGTAGTGAGATACGAAGCGAGAGGGGAGAGGACTGATCACAGATCTGTCCTTTCTTGCCTCTGCGCTCTGCATCTGCGGCTACGTGCAGGAGCGTTGTCTTGTGTTAGCTCGGTGATTGGTTTTCCTTCATCGGGGTAGTGCTGCTGGAGACGTTAGCTGTGTGACGTGAAGTTCGCTTCGCGCTGCACTGCTACTTGCCTGCCGTTTTCGTGCTTCACTTCATGTGGTGTTGTGGTTGTGAAGCCAGAGGCCGCAACGTTGCGCGGGAAGCTGCATATTGTCATTTTCGGCTGCTCGGGCCGATGACAGGGATCACGCGAATTTGACGCGAACCGGGAGCGCGTGAACTCTCCTTCCAACTTCCCTTCTCACTTCCACGATGACATGACATGTCTACAAAACGTTTGGGCAACGTTGTGAAGACATTCAACAGCGTACATTCACTAGCGCTGCTTCACCATGATTGGTCAAAACACATCACTACCCTTGCGATCTTGGTACACAAGCGTGGGACGAAGCATACTGCATCACCTGAGAGTTCGGAATGTGCTTGATTTCATCTGTCTGTCGTTCATAGTCTAGATCCTCTCCCAACCTGCTCAAGGCTCTCCTCAACCAACTTCATCACCTTCCTCGCACTGCCAACACTGTTCTGGTATCCAGCTCCAGCGTGGCCATAAGAATGGACAATTCTCCTTCCGCCCACAACCTCCCTCTCAACCCTCGGCCCACCTTGTCTCCCAGGTCTCAACCCACATTGCGTGCTGATGAACTCAAAGCTTCGATCTGGACCCGTCAGCAACTCAGGCACCATCCAAGAACATCTCTCCAAAATCCTCTTCGTCACAGCCTCATCCGGCTCCGAACTCCAATTTCCAACCTCCTTCGTTCCACCCAAAATCGTCGTCCCAGTCCCCGGCCTCGGAATACAATACGAAGTATCCCCCTTCCCAATCACACCAGAATGATATCTCGTCCTCGTAGCCTTCGCTTCACCTTTCACAAGTACAGTCTGCCCTCTAATCGGAAACAACGCCTCATCTCCACAAAGCGTCTTCGCCCCAAGTCCCGTACAATTAACAAAAACATCCACTGCTCCACGTCCAATCGCCTTCGAAACCCCCTCAGCCGTCTCCAACGCCTTCTTCAAACCACCATCAACAGGTAACTTCGACTGAAAAATCACAGCTCCCGCTCTCCTCGCCCTCTCCTGCAAATAAACCAAATGCCCCGGCGCATCCAAACTATGCGCCCTCGAAAAGGCCGCAAATTTCACTTCTGGAGCATTCTTTGATCGTCTATCATTCACCTCTCTCATCCATTCATCCTCTTTCTCGAGCTCTCTATACCCTTCCACATGTTCCTTCCACCACAAATCCTCCGCAACCGGGCCATCCCAATAATGAATCGAATCTTGCATTTTAATTCCAGATTTCGGTAAATTGGGATCTTTGGCTTCGGCTTCAAGCAATGCGTTCCATTCTTTGAAGGTCTGGACATCCCAGTCGCAGAGTTCGGGTTCGGAAGTTGTGGCGTGGGTGCGCCAATGTGCGCCGGCCCTGGAGTGAGGATTAGATGAGATGGATTTCTATGGTGTACAGTTCTTTTTGGAGGCTAATTACCATGGTGAGGTATATTCTATGCCCTCATCTCCTGGTACATGTGCTGCAACGACAGTGACTTTGTATCCGGCTTCAGATAAGAACACGGCGTTGGAGAGACCGATCACGCCGGCTCTGTTGGTGGAGCTGTCAGTCGTATCTTTGAGCGATGTAGAGCTGAATGCTCACCCGATGATCAAAATGTGCGATTGCTGCGACGCCATGATTGCCAAATGTGTCCATACGAAAGTGTGTAGTCGAAGTACAAATACGCCGTGCACGCCTTAACATGTACAAGTACACGCCGAAGCCGGCCGAAAGATGAAGCTTGGCCGAAGCTGCTGGATCGTCGGCCAAGGTGGCATAACTTGAGAAGCAGTAGAGGAAAGCCATTGGCATCGTTATAGGCAGTGATATATACAGTGCCATTATCATAGTCATCGCGTCATTTACATCAGGGTATCTAGATCGTCATTGCGTCAAACCCTTTCCCCAAGGGTGAAACGCCATTCCATGCTCGAGTAGCGTGCAAAAAGCACGCCTCCAAAACAGTTCAATTTCAATCCGATGCATCTGTTGTGGTATCACCAGCCTGTACAGACACAGTATCTCCAGCCTGCAGAGACAAAATACTGACTGCTTTTGCCACCTCATCGTTGGCAATTCCTTGCAACCGCTCGCGTTCCTCCTGATTTGCAAGTGTCTTTGCACTGCTGACCATGTCGTATAATTTTCGCGATACGGACTTGTTGATATCCGTGAACTGGTCCTTGTTGATTTCCTTTCTTTCGTAGCGAGGCTTGAGTGAGACTTTCACCATGCGCTGTATTTCCTCTTTGGCAGGATAAGAAAGATTGCGTGATGGGGAGTGCGATCCTGCGCGGTCATCAGATGAGGATGCGCCGTTCCGCTCTTCGTCATCGGCGGCAGTGATGCGGCGACCTCTTGCACGGCGTCGAGAGCGATTGGCTTGATCCGGACCATCTCGAGTGGTGATTGGCGAGAAGGGAGAAAATGTAGCGCCGGGCGAGATCGCAGGCAGGATATTAGATGAGAGCGGGGGAGAGGAAGGTCGATGTGGTGGCGGAGTGGTGGCCTTGGGAGTACCTGGTTCCGATGACGCGGGCGAGTGAACTGGTGAGGTGTGTCGTGGCGAGTACTGGCCGTTGGCGTGGTCTGACGTTGCTGGCGATGCTGCTGATGCTGACTTGTTCTCAACCTCCCGCAATAATGAAGAGAGAAAGGTTGGCTCTTCACCTCGTCGCCTTGCCGCAGCAGCAGAGGACTCGGGCTGTTCGGGCGCAGGTGGACGTCGAAGTCGCGGACGTTTCAGCTGTGGTTGTTCTGCCGATTGTTGTGGCTCACTCGGAGATGCTGGCGAATCGGTAGCACGACGTTTGCGACGTCGCACCTGTGTTGGTGCATCATCGGACTCTCGAGCTTTGTCGAACGCATTCCAGGCACGCAACTCCTCTTGAGACTCTGGTTCAGGTCGGGGAAATGCAGCATCGTTGTATCGCAGATTGGCACGAGCGATTCCCTGGAGGCGGTTGGTTGCCCCTGCCCGGTTGGCAACGCGAAAACGCTCCTGCCAGCGGAGAAACTCCTGTCGTTGTTCCGCGATTTGTCGCTCGTCCACTTCCTCATCAAATGGAAAGTCGAGGTCCAGATCAAGGCGACGCGACACTTCCTGCCACACGCGTGCCCAGGTAGCGTCGTTGTTCCTCCGTCGTCGAGGTGCTGCTCGGTTACCGTTGCCATTCGTGTTGCGTGCTCGAGGCCGCCTGCGAGCAGCAGCGGCGAGTCCCGGAAGGTCGGCATCGTTCTCGAGGTCCGCCAGGCATGATTCGCAGTACCAGACTTCTGGCGCATCATCATAGCCTGCACAGAACACGTGGACAGTTTTGTCGCACCCATCGCAGAACATGACACCGTGATTGTCGTCCATCACACCGCAGATCAGGCACGGCTCGAATGCTTCCACGTCAAAGAGCTCGTCCTCTTCAACGATCATGTTGGGATCTATCTCCGCCTCTTGAGTCTTGTCTTGGACTGGATAGCTTTCATAGACAGCTCCTCCCACATAGTGGCTGACTTCAACAACGTTGAAGACAGTCCGGCAGATCGGACAGCTGTTCGCGCGTTCGACCCATGGTTTCAGGCAAGAGTGGTGTAGATCGTGCTTGCATGGCAGGAGATGTGCAATGTCTTCGTCGTCAACTTGGGCACTGCAGAAAGAACACATTAGCATTTGTTGCTCCCTTGTAACCATACTGGAGGCCTCCAGTCGCCATGCATGTGCGCAGAGCGCGGAAAAACCTCACCTCCAAGCTTATCTGGCGAATATCATGGAGATCTTCAAGCCGTCCAAGAGAGGAAGCATCGTGTACCGTAACGGTAGCGATATTGAGCATGGCGTGGTGGCCTCCAGTATGGCATGGTCGCCGTGACAGCGAGGTCAAGTTCTCGTGCAACGCATCGCGGGGTGGTACCTTTTCGCATTGGACTTGATTGGTATCTTGGCGTCATCGCTCTCGATCTTGATACCACCAATACTTCCCGCGGCAGTCGCTTCGGGCGGTTGATCGTCGTCAGGTGATGTGCGCAGGTCACCTAAACACACGATGCACGCGTCCGCCATGTCTTCTTGTAGTCAACAAGGTGTTGCTGTGCGTATATGGAGGCGCGAACATGTGGTCGAGGTTCGAATAGCATGAGGTTGAAGGAAGGAAGACGAGCGCAGGTGAGCTTTAATAGTCGCCGGGAGCAGCCATCGCAGCCTATTGGTGGTGCCAAGCGTGCCTTGAGCTGATGACCTGGATCCGAAGGTCACGCCTCCGCGACGACGTGCATGACCAACCAAGTCAGTGACAAAAAACGTAGTTCAGGTAGAAATGCAGCATTAAGGACTGGTTCATGTAGTGGATGCACCCACATTGCGTTTAGTTCAAATTCCGCGTCTGTATTTGAGGTCAAGTGAGGCCGCCACAGCGTTTCATTGCACCTTCAACTCGCTCCGACGGTCGCATCTGTGCACAGGGACAACAAAGGAACAAAAGCCAGGTGCGTCACAGAATCGGTCGAGAGAAATGTAAACCGTCTCTCATCGAAATACGTGGAAAGGAGGTGGAGATCGTTTCTCAGAGTTTCATTCGTCGAGTTCGCTAGAAAACCGTGGCCTCATGCTGGGCATCACATGCTGAGCCTGTGCGAGTCCATGTATAACTCCGTGGTATCCTCCCCATGCACCGAAATGGACCTCCTAAACCTCAGCAATCTCGCGCAGACGTCTGATGGTAGAGCGGGTGGCAGCAGCAGCGGGTGTCCTGTTGTGTGTTCTGTCAGCACTCCTCCTAATCACCAAAGTTCTCTCTTCATGTCCAAAACGTACGACACGACGTATGCGCCTCCAGCGACAGTCTTTCCACATGATCGGCAGTTCCAGATACCGACTGCTTGACGCTTGACAGTCACCTTTCCGCAGAATGTGCAGGTGTAACGGGCGTGCTGCGAGATTTCGATCTTCTTGACCTGCTTACGCAGGGAAGCACCGTAGCTATTTTCCCATTGTCAGAACATGTCCTCAAGAATGTATTTGCGTGGCCTCTCGCAGAGCCATATCATCCTCCATGAGTTGCAGGGTGCCAACTCGTGCTCCGTCTCGTCGAGGGTGTCGCGGTTCGTGGGAGGTGTGCATACCGGGTACCGTATTTACCGGTAATTCCGACCTTCTTCGTGCGCTTCGTCATGGTAGCGGTGTTATGTGGTTGACAAAGGTTTCGCTGGGTGGTTGAAGTTCAAAGTCGTGTAGAGCGATTGGCTTGAGAAAATCGAAGTGCACCTGGCTTGGCGTTGTGGTTGCCTTGGTGCCTGAGAATTCCACACGTCAATCGCGCCCGTCGTCAGGAAGGCGCACATCAAGGTGCACCTTACAACACGGCGAAAGCAAAGTCGTGCAATTCGATGGAGGACGGGAGGAGAATTGCACCGGTCTTCGCACGTATCGCAATACTTCACAGCCTCAAAGTTCATGTGCTTGGTCCATTCGTATCGTGCAATGAGGCAGACGAGCCTCGTCATCATGTGCAAGCCGGAAGTCGACTGTTCTGAGCTCCTCTTCCGACCAGCCTAGGTAGAGATACCCGTACATCTATCATTCCCTCTCCTTAACAGTACCATCGTACCTACATCCATATCGTACACCAAAATGGCACAAAAGCAGCGACAATACGAAGTCATCGTCTACGGCGCCACGGGCTACACAGGAAAATACACTGCTGAACACATTGCTCGACAGCTCCCAACAAACCTGAAATGGGCGATAGCAGGGCGAAACCAGAGTAAACTCCAGTCATTGGCAGATGAACTTCGCAGAGAGCATCCTGATCGAGAGCAACCTGGTATCGAAACTGCGCAGCTCAATAAGAGCGACTTGTCCACCCTGGCACAGAAGACCCAAGTCCTGATTTCCACTGTTGGTCCGTTCCACAAGTATGGAGAAGCAGCCTTTGCAGCATGCGCAGAGACAGGCACGCACTATCTCGACTGCACTGGCGAAGTGCCATGGGTGTATGACATGACCGAGAAGTATCACGATCTGGCGAAGAAGAACGGTGCCATCATGATTCCGCAAAACGGTGTAGAGAGTGCTCCCACAGATCTGATCGCCTGGGCTCTGGTTACTCACATTCGTCAAACACTCAATGTTGGTACCCGCGAGCTTGTAGACACCATCTACGACTTGAACGGAACACCGAGCGGCGGCACACTGGACACAGTTCTTACACTTTTCGATTCCTATGGGCTCGGGCAGATTGCGAAGACCATGTCTCCGTATTCATTATTGGTCGCTCCTGCGCCGAGTCATCCTGGACGTCCATTGCTCGAGAAACTCACTGGTCTTCGGACTGTGCCAGACTTGGGTCTCCTCACGGACAGCATCCAAGGTCCTAGCGACACTCCCATCGTGAATCGAACCTGGAGTTTGATCGACAATGGCAACTACTATGGCCGCAAATTCAAGTTCAGCGCATACATGAAAGCCCGCAACAGCGTCCAAGGATTTCTCGTACACCTCGCTCTAACATTCGGCATGGTAGCATTGATCCTGCCTCCAGTACGTTGGCTACTGAAGAAATTTGTCTATCAACCTGGCGAAGGCCCAACAAAAGAGTGAGTGATGTCGTTGTGCGGAGATGAGGCCGAGAGCAGCGACGCTGACGCATAAACTATAGGCAAGCTAGCAAGGAGCATTGCGAATGGCGTGCAATTGCCAACGCAGACGTGTCAGACGAGAATGATCCCAAGCGAGCATATGGTCGCATGCGCTGGAATGGCAGCATGTACGACTTGACAGGTGTTTTCCTCGCCGAAGCTGCCGTCACCATTGCCCGCGACAAGACCTTCGCACACGAGCTAGGTGGTGGCGTCTTGACCCCCGCAACATTGGGTTCGGCATATCTCGAGCGTCTTTCCAAGGCAGGTCTCGTGACTGAGATCAAGACATTGCCATAGAGACAGCTTCAACTTTTGAGAGATCAACGAAGACCGTTGCGATCGACGAAAAGCGGTGTAAAAACGCGGCAACGGGAACGACACGATCCTTCCGCTAGGAAGAAACACAAGAGAAATAGTTGCCTTAGCCGTGGTTGTTCACCGCCACTGTCACGAAGCCCAATTGCCACACAGGGTTCCGTTGTATACTGGCTGTTGCCCGCCTACACGCTATACAAGGTGCGAGGTTGATGAAGTCTACCAACCAGACGCCAACAGAACTTTCCCACAAAAAAGTGATCATCTTAGTTTTATCCTTCGTGTTCCACTCCAACCGGACCAATGCCACGGTACATGTCAACCTCGTACTTTGTGTGTCTTTGCTCCGCAATCTATGATGTTTGTCTTAGTCTGCCGCTACCAATCCGATCGAATTGCGTGTTCCTGCAGCGGGCACTCTTCACTAGCTTGAGACAAAATCTCTCCACTTCCATCATCGCCCAGTACACACTGCACAGAAACAAACAATACTTGCATTCTTGATCTCTCTGCCATCGTGAGCAAAAGACGCCAATTCTCGCAGAACTTATGGGGTCATGAAAAGAGACTCAGCCTCTGCACCCTGCGTCTGCACGAACGGCCCATTGGTATCCACATCGGACTGCAAACCGCCGCGGAAGCAAATACTGGTCGTTTAGTGCGCTACAATGTGCTATGGAACTTACGTCGTGTCGTACTCTTGTGGCCACGTGGTCTACACGACAAGTGTATGTCTGCAAGATATCGCACCACACTACCTCTGCGAGCCGCGAGGTATGAAGATAACACAGCCGCCTGGGAGATGGTAAGCACAGGGTGCTCCGGATTGCATTCTGACAGCCGCTGACTTTGTTTAGTGTGGAGTGTTACGCTCGTGGGTTGGAACCAAACCAAAACTTGCCTACCACCGCGAAATTCACTCCAGATCCGGAAGCCAAGGAGAATACCTTACCAGAGCTCGATGTCAGATTCGCTCGTGACAGTGAAGGGTCTTCGAGAAGCAGTGTTGGTAGCCTAGCAGCTTCTGACATCGCGAAATGGTAGGTCGGTGTGTGTAGTGCTCGAGCGGCAGGATTCTGATCATTTCGTAGGATCATGGCGTTGCCATCTGGACTGTCGCCCACATTCGAACAAAGGTCCTTCATTAGGTTGGATGAAGGACGCTGGTCTTGAGCGCGAATCAGTTCCTCGCTCTGCGAAATCGACATTGCAGCTATGCATTAACCGACGCTTCCGGTCCCGATCGGTAGAATTGGAAGCGGCTCGCTCGCAATGAGGGCTTCAATCTGGGAGGCGCCTAAAGTGCCAAATTTGACTCTCAAGTCGCGGGCTGCATCAACCCTGCAACAGCAGATGAGACCATTTGGGAAACGGTCCGTGACACACCTCATCTTGGCTGCTGAAAGAGTATATCACTCCCGAGCTATGCCAGTAACGACCAAGCGGATGATCAAATCGGCCGAAGGAGGGCAGTGTTGGCAGCTTTACTTCTGTTGTCTTCGAAAGCAAACCGCGTGTTCGTCAAATCGGATCGGGTTGGCTGCGCAGGCCTGTTGGTCAGGAGAGCTCAGTCAAAACTCTAACCTTGATCCGTATTTCCA
The DNA here is from genome assembly GCA_029490675.1 of Cercospora nicotianae. Lineage (NCBI taxonomy): Eukaryota > Fungi > Ascomycota > Dothideomycetes > Mycosphaerellales > Mycosphaerellaceae > Cercospora > Cercospora nicotianae. The sequence goes on along the minus strand of JANQAT010000010.1, from coordinate 3,023,876 downwards.
TATCAGCGCGCCAGCGCTGCAGCGAAATCGGTCGCTCTGGTAAAGCACGATGCTGGAACGGTTCTGGATATGTGCATCTCAAAGCTCTCGGAATTCAGTTGCGGTCATTTTGAGACCACATTCCTGAACGGGCACTGTGCCTGTCCGCTGCTGGTGGGCGAGTATCACGCAGAAGATGCGCTCTGTCCGAAGAATTGCGGGAGCCCGGTCTCACCAGTTGCATTTCGAAGTATGCTTGGAGTAGCATCAGACAGAAGCCAGGTCTTAGGTGAGCGATCTGTGGAGCGGATTTCGCACGCAAGAGTGGTACTAACGGAAGGTAGACATCCTGCCATGGGAGAAGCACGAAGCGCGCAGCACAACACAGAGGAAACAGTGGGCGTTGCGCAAAGATTGTCTTGTCCCACCTGTAGCAGCACCTGTGCACCCTCCTCCGTCGAAGATCATCCGCACTCTGACCGTGCTACACTCACGCGAGCCCAGCACAGCCGCAACCTGAGGAGGGCCGCCGCGTATGACTTGAACAATCTTCATGGGAGTCGCGTCCCAACGTGGAGGACGCGCATTTCCAACGCAGCGTTGGGACGACGTGGAACGCTCCCAGCCTTCCCTTACAGCCTGCCTGGCCCATTATCGCTTTTCGCATGAAGAATGATGCCTTCACGCAGCATCATCGGGCATGCGGCGGCGGCAATAAACCACCATCTTGATCGGCTCCATGCCTCGAGGCGGGACGAGTTCTGGTGACAGGGTGTTTGGCAGGGGCAGCCGCGACGACGGGCCGCTATCAGCCTACTCTGAGGAAGAGATCGTGGGATCGGCAAGGCATATTGAAAGAGGTGCAAATGTTATCACACGAACAAACGCGTTGCGGAGCGACGTTAAAGGACGAGAAGTTGGGAACGCGGATGGAATGGGGGCTTCAGACTGCTGCGCAGAAGCGTCGCACCTTCGTTGTTCCATTCCGAGGCTTACGTCATGCTATTTTGTCCCTTCAATGTTGATGTTCCCTCGCTCTCCCACACTCCGTTCTCCACGTCAGCCCTGAGGACAAGACCCACGACCTCCAGTCGCCGTACAACACCCTTCGCAACATCTCTGACCGCCCGTCGGCTGGCCTCCAAAACATTGATACTAGCAAATTCCAAGACTGTCAGCCGAATCCGTACCCAGACTCTTTCTCGCCCTTCCTCCTGTCCGTGTGGGTTCCTAACTTACCAGATAGCTGTACGTCGGATCACATGTGAACGCTCCGTCGCCATACGCCGCAACTTGCGCACATGAAGTAGCTCCCTGGCCTTGTTTCGACCTTCCTCCTGCTGCGCAAAAGGCTGTGCCGTAGCCAGTTGGTTGACAACTCCCTTGGGTACAGCGTTCGCTGATACGTTCCCTTCCATTAGGATCGCATTGGACCTAAGGATGAACCATCAGTGCTTGTCGTACGATTATGTGCGTAGCGTGTGGGTCTGTACTAACGATAATCGAGCCGTCTCGAGAACAGAACTGTGATACAAGATGTCAATTGAAGGGCTGTATCCGCCATCGGATTATTGAGAAGACTATACGCACAAGGCGATAAGTTCCGTCTGCGGGACACACGACTCCGTTGTCGCCTTGCGCTTTGGTCATGGAAACCAAATTGGTCGCCAGGAGGATAGTCATCAAGCCAATGTTGGTAATGGCCATGTCGTCGGTATCCGGAAGCCACGTACGCTATTGGAACACTTCGATTATCTCTGACAACCTGTCAATCACGAGTTTCTTGTAACAATGCCCGAGAGTGCTTCTCGACACCCTATTAGCAAGACTGCAACTCACCAGGTGGACAGCGCTGAGGTAGGGCTTTATACTGGATCATTTGGCCGACATCACCTTGTACCTGGTACGCAGTGCCTGCGCGACGGCCAATGCCTGTCCGAGAGGTGTGCCAAAGAGTGGGCGAAGCTTTCAGCACAGACATCGCGAACGGCGCCTAAGTCGCTGTTGTTTTGCTGCCTCGATGAGCGGTGCGATCACCAGCGATCTGCCCGAGTAGACAATAGCACGCAGGGGAACTGCATCCAGCAAAGCCAATAATGCAGTGGCACAGTGCCTCGAATCGCAAGGTGAGCGATTGAGATACTCGGCCACACCATGTTATCGGCAAGGAGGTGACTTCGAGACAAAGCTTCAGCAGCGACCGCAATTGGCCATGTTGGCACACTTGCAAAGAGCAGCGAGCACGAACTAACTTCCTACACACGGCAAAGGGCATCAAACAACCAGTTCCGCGCCGACAGCGCACCATGCGGACGTGCTGAGCTCGAGGCCATTCACAACACTATCGGTCTCTCACAATGGCCTTACTTCTTGCGCCTTCATTCATTCCCCACGTCTGCGAATATATCCCCTGTCCTCTCCTCTTCGAGCGTCAGCTTGGTCTGACTGGACTGGCACAGACCATCCGCTTCTCGTCGCCCCAGAGCCAGGCCTGTCGAGACTTTTCGTATCCTGGAATGACCTGGGCGACCCATGACCGTTTCGAGCCAAATATATACATGCCTTTTCCTGGAAGACCTCACCAACTCCGCTGCTAGCATAGGCGATCATACTGGTATTTTCTTGTCAAGGGCAGCGTTTCCGTGTCCTGTCTCCAGAGGCCATTTGTGGTCATTTGCGACCATCTACGCCCTATCCCCATGACGGCAAGATCACTTTCTGGTCCTCTGGCGGCAGATATGCAAAGGTCGTGAATGTTATCGAAGCTCGGGTCTCCAGATCAACGTAGGCATTGTTGAGAGTTTGAAGAGCGGTTCTCGCTTGAACACGATCCTTCGACTCGTAACCACTAATGAACGTTGTCACAAGTCGCATCTTTGGCTTTGGGCTCTTGGGGAACGTGAGCATCCACTTGGTTTGGAGCTCATCATTCTTGGCCACACCGCCTTTATCCATCGCGTCAGGAACTTTGACGGTGATAACTTGCCCAATGAGATCCGTTCTCTTTGGATGAACCGCCATCCAGCCTATTTGTGCAACGATTCCTTCAGGCTTTTCGACCTTCAGCTGTAACACCTCATGAGGGTGGACCTCTGGGGTGGAGGCGAAGACCGAACACGTCGTGCCTTCGCCTGCTTTCTTGAAGTAGCCCTTGACCAGCCAGGCAAAGACTTTGGGCGTAACTCCTTCCGCGAATGGCTTGTTATATGAGATCCTAGCGCCACGATCACCTGCTTTCACGTTGTGGTAACCATATTTGACGTCTCCACTATCTCTCAACGGCTGGGGCAGGTTGAAGAAAGCGACAGCGCCGGAGACCTCTTCATCCTCGGGTTCTACGAGAGCTCGCAAAGTATACACACCGTCATCGCCTCTTGTCAACCGGCTTTCAATGGATGAGGCTGCTCCGGAAGACGTTGCGTTTAGTTCACAAATGCCGTGCACCGGTGCACAATTAGGTAGACCGATGCCACGAACAGGGCTGGCTACTGTAATCTTCGGGGATTGTCAGCATTGTGGCCCATCGATAGGAAGCTTCTGCCATCGCACTCACAACAACATTGTCTCCGAAAGTATAGACGTCCAACGGCATTCGCATGTCCAGAAGTTTTTGTACAGGAGCCTGACTTTCGATGTGCTATAATCGCGAAGGTGAGCAAGAGGGCGACTGCGCGAAACATCGAGATTCGACTGACCAGAGCTGGTTTGAGGTCCTCGATGTATATCTTCCAAGCCTCGCTGAGTTCACCGCTCATGATGTTGCCCTGCACGTCAAGGAGCGACGTGGCGATTTTCCCAGCGATGACTGACGGACTGTTCTTCAACCCTGCCCATGAAAGTCTGTTAATGCGGGATTTCAAGATTGTCGACGCAACTTACAATCGTTGATGCCCTGTGCCAGGTCGATTGTTAGCAGGGCATGAGTTTGGACATTCCTCACGCGTCGATAGAATTTCCCAAAGTCGACCAAGGCGGCTTCACGCCGACTTCTCTCTTGTCTGGCACTGCCAACCACATCAAATATCGATCCTTGCTTTTTCTCTTGGGCGATCAAGCCCACGAGTGCAGTGAAGTACTCTGCATACTTTTCTCCAGCTTTGAGCATATATAGCTCCAGCATCTCGAAGGCCGTATGCGTTACAATTCTTTTGACGGCATCGATCGCTCCAGTAATCGCATCAGTTTTCGCTTCCTTCACGACTTTCTCGGCCTTCTCTCGAAGTGTAACAATGTTCTTCAGAAGCTTCTCGCCCATAGCGGTATCGGACAGAGACACGGGTGTTTCGGCGCGTAGACCCTTTGCTTCAGCTGAGTGCAACTGCTTCGTCAACGTCTGCTCCACCAGGGAGATCTCTTGGCTGGCGCTCAATGTCTTCACTTCGGCTTGTCAGCCCAGCATGTCAGTCACTCCTCGAGAAGAACACATACGTGCGTCCCAAGTCCCTTGAACCTTCTTGACGGCTGCGTTTAGCTTTGCTATCTTGTCATACAGTTTCTCTTCATACACAAGCCGCATGAGTTCTCCGAATTCTTTCTCGTTGAACTCGCGATCCTGGCCACCAACATTGGCATGGAAAGCATAGTTCGACATGATTTCAGCGATTCTGCCGCGATTGAGTCCAGTCTCATCTCTTTCAATGGGGAGATAATCGCGGTAAACATCTTCATCGGCCAAGCTGGCGAACGATTCCAAGATGGCAAGCTTCGTTGGCAAAGCTGTCGGGCCCATTGTGTCAGTGTGATGCTTGAAACAGATCTCGATTAACAAAGCATCAAGATGAACCAAGAGCAGTGGAGCGTGTTCAGATATGTTGCGGCAGCTGAGCTTGGGCAGACAATGCAGCCCAGAAGAATGCCCTCGCCAGCTACCAGCAAGGATATTAGCTTGGAGTTACTGTGACAATGCGGCCCATTACCTTGTGGCGCCTACGACACGACCCAAGCGGGCAAGCGGGCTGTACACGTACTAGCATAGCTTTGGAGCTCATGCATTGGAAATGGAAGTCATGAGATGCTCTCAATTATCTGAGTACTTAGCCTCTCTGGTGTTACATGACCAATGTTGATAACGACAGAGGACGATGAGAAACGTAGAAACAATTCGAAGAGCAAAGGCCTTCGGAAGGTATTTGCTAATCGAGGACCTGACTCCTGATTCCTGATGCCTCGGCCACGTGCATACGCCACGTTCCCGTCAAAGTTCGGATTCCAATCCATGGCGCCTTAGCCCTCAGCCAGCCACTTTGCACTCCAATTTCTCCCATCAAAGTAGGCCGCGGGTGCACGGTTGTACGGTTGTACGCAGCACTCTAGACCTGTCCGCTTCTGCGCATTTACAATAAATAATGCCCAAGTACGTTTGTCGAGTCCGCTCCTGTGATCTGTTGGTTTTGCTGAGTTCTTTGTGTTGCATTTCCGGTCGACCATGCACCGTAAAATCCTTTTCGCTTTGGTGGCGCTCATTGCATCGGGTACAGAAGCGTATGCACCTAATGGATGCTCAAGATACGCTGCTTTCCTACCTCTTTCTAAACTGCCTGCTGCGCAAGCATTCTGTAAATCCAGAGTTCCAGTCTCGACTCGTACATTGACGATCACACAACCGACTTCAACCTCGACTTCGACCAAGACTAGCACGCTCACTGTTACCGACACCGTGACCAGCCCTACCATCGTCGCTACTCAGACCATTTCGACTGTCACCGGCACAACGACCGTGACATCGACAGAGTCTGTTTTCTCCACAGCTAGCACGACCACAACTATTACCTCCACTTCTACATCAACGGTGACTACGGCGACCGTGGACTTTACACCGGGCGGAAGGAAGCGAGACGCTTCTCCAGCGCAGACGCCTGATCTCCTTCGCTCATTCCGCGGTCAGAGACTCGGATGCATCAGCACTGTCTGCTCCTGCATTGTGACGACGCCAACGGTGACAATCCGTAAAAAGCCCTCCACCACCGTGACCTCAACGAAGACGGAAACATCAAAGTAACGAGATACTTGCCGTCACGATAAAGCCGCAGAAGCTGACATTCATCAGTGCATTGGTCACGTCCTTCTCATCGGGAACCTCTACAACAGTTGTGAGCGTTCTCGCCACCACCTCTACGACGATTTTGACGAATGTGGTGGTCTCTACCACAACCGTGTCATCGACCACAGTGACTGTCACGACAGGTAAGCCTTCACTATCATAAAGAGCACGCAGTACATACAGCTGACCGGGCCTACCTGCAGTGTCCACGTCGTCCATGTGCCCTTCCAGCGTCCCCAAGGCATGCAACAACAATTCCTGCAAAGTCCTTGAAAGTGACCCCGAGAATTGCGGCAGCTGTAATAATCGGTGTCCAGTAGGAACCACTTGCAGTGGCGGGCAATGTGTTTCGACCACCTGCAGCAAGACAGGAACATCATGCGGTTCCGGAGGCAGCTGCGTTTGCTTCACGAACACGGAGGGAACTGGAACTTGCGGTGCGAATCCAGTTGGCTGCCTCGGAAGCTGCGGAAGCTCGAGTGACTGCCCGGCCGGATCTTCATGCAGTACCTTCGGGTGCTGCATCAAGGTTAGCAGTATTCAGTCGTGCGCGAATCCGAGGACACCGGACAGGTTGTTCCGGAAGAGAGGGGACAAGTGGCTGTATATTGACGAGAGTGGCCGCGAAGTATTGGGTTGAAGGAGCTGGGGACATCAGTGGAAAGGCTGTTGTTTTCGTATACAAGAGGTATAAATCGACGTTTCTCCGCACCCGTCCAAGTCAACGTGGCGGCGATGCGCGGTGCTCAACAATGGTCTGTCATGGAAACGTGTTAAGCTGGGAGTTCCGTCAGTATGGCGGAATCCTCGAAAAGCATTCCCACCATTCAGTGCACTCATTCTTCGCCAGCTGTCCGGCTCAGCCGCAGTATCTTCAATGCTACCCTCGTCCATCTCGGGATCGTTGGCGTTCTCGGTCGTCTCTGCTGTACTTGTCCCCGGGCCTGCTGAAATAGATGTGGTGATCGTGCGCCGTAAATGGGAGGAGGTCAATAGATGCTCAGATGCTCTGGACTGGACTTGCAAGTCGGGCCAGATTTGCCAAGACTTCGCGATTTGGCTTCTCGAGGCTTGTGAACTTCAGCTCGCCACTTCTTTTTTCGTGGCTGCAGTCATCCTCTGTCTGTGGCGCCGACAGCTCTACCCCGTGCCAACCAGCTCGCGCCAGCGCGTTGTTGTACCGGCGTGATTCGTGGGAGCTCTGCAAGAACCAAGTCTTCACGAACGCCACAATGGCAGCTCTGGTGTGCAATGAAGCTTGTGAAGCTGACCTTGCAGAATATGGCGAAGGCGTGGATTGCTAGAGCGCGCAGCAGTGGTGTGATATCGCTTATCACGCCGCCATGGAATCGTGGTCGAATCGAGGCAATGCGGCTACTGAGAATGGTCATGAGGAAAGGGCTTTGTCATGAAGTCCGTCAAGGTCCCGTTGTTCACCTGTAGCAATACCATCCTGAACATCGAGGGTGCAGTTCAACAGCACAGCGAACGAGAATGGCACCTCCGAAGTTTGAGACGCAAGGACATCATGCCTACTGCCAGGCGAGCATAGACGAAAAGCTCGAATTTGGCGAGGTCCTGAAGTCGACGCCCACAGGAACCCGATATTTGCACATATATGCTAACGAACTGCAATGGACGTCCCTCCTCCCAGATGGATCGAAACCTGTCACATTCGCTGGACTGGCCAACTTGTCGAACCTCCGAATCGTTCACATATTTGCGCGTTCATTCGCAGCGAATCTCAAACCGAACACCGTCATCAGATTCGATGTCAAGGCCGCGAATGGAGACCCTAATCTCTTTAGACTGGCGATCGTCTACGAGACTTGTTCATCTGGTCTGCAGATCGGACATGTCGGTCGTGCCGCCGGCCATACCGACTCTCTTGCGACAATTGCTCGTGTGAACGGCAGCAGCTGTGCAGGAATCCTTGTCGCTGCGCCTGTGGCAATCAGAGATATCCCCAAATCCATTGTGCCAATCATGGAATGGAGAAGATATCTCTATGAGATTCCACAAGTGCCTTTTGGCGAACTTGAGTCTTTCCAAGATCTCGTTCCGGCAGCGCAAACGTAGGTCATCGTCGCGAGACAACAAGACGCGAGACTGACAGGCAGACTGTAGCCATCTACCTGGGCTGCTCCACTCACTCTTTGTGAGGGCCAGCAAATTGATCTTCGAGGACGATAAGACAAGTCGAGAGGTTGCCGTCTCCATGCTGAAATACGTTGTCATTTGTACTCGCAACTCCCTTCGACATGCAACTTTGTGCTTCCACTCCCACAGGTTGCTGAGACCACTTGACCTAGCACGACAAGAGCCGGGTGTTCCGCCATTCAGTACGGCTGCTCAGTGCTTCGAAATTCCGAGATTAGAAGTAGATGCCTACCTGATCAATGCAGGCAAATGGACGGACTATTTGACCAGCCTTCAGAACTTTGAGCAGCTGATGAGCACGACGATCAAATCAAACACTGCACTGAGAGATGACCAGAAGAAGGCCAACAATGCCATGCTGGAGAGCATGAGTCTGCTCGCAAAACCATTCATTGACGTCGAAGCGCTGAGAACAGATGCTCAAGATGCCCTTCTGCAGGCACTGAAACTTCAAAAGGAGTACCAGGTAAGACTGATCCTGTCTTTCGGGTAAGCACCAAGCTGACTGGGAGCAGAAAAAGCAAGAAGACGTCGACAGCAAGTTTAATGTTGTTCTCGCAGGCATGGAGAGCCATAAACGGGATCAGGTAGGCAAGAATGACTGGTCAAGTCTCACGGCGTGGCGACAATTGATCTCTGCGACAGAAATCTGAAGAGGATTACCTCGCCGAAGAGGCGGTCTTCAACGCAATCTTGAAGAGTGTCAAATTCGCAGGTTCGTCGATCCAAAAACCATCGACTTCTTGGCTCCACTGACCGGGATCAAAGTATCTGCCGTAGCGCTCAAGCCTGGTGAAATGATCGAGGGAGCGTTCGAAATGTTAGGTTTCGCACACGAGCAGTCTAAAAAGGTAAGTCCATGTGCACTGCTGAAGGCTAGACATTTTAATGATGTCTTTGACAGGATGCGAAAGCTTCGGCGGCCCGCGAGAAGTTTGCAACTGCGAGTAGATTCTTCATTGAGCTCATGCCATATCTGCTGTTTGATGTCTCCCAAGTTCGCGATACTTTCGATTCTATTCGACCGTACATTGACGAGACAAAAGAGAGGCTCCACCTCTTGCAACCTGCTGAAGCTACCGAAATGTTCGGCAAACTGTCCAGCGGGCCTCCTCTCGACTTCTTCAGCTTGAGAAATCGCTGGGATACCTTCAGAGTCGGGTTCAGCCGTGGTTTCAAGGATCTCCGCGAAGCTCTCAAAGAGCTGTCAGAAACTCATGAAAGTTCAGAGTTGGGCGAAATCAACGGGCTGAACGACTACGAGGATGAGATTAAGAACATGGCTATCCAAGGTCGGACTTTGCTCGAAGCTATACTGAAAGCGCTGGAGCTCTCGACCAAATACTGCCGCGGAGTCAAGGAATACAAGGCACGAGAAGAAGTGCAACAACAGATTAAGAAGATCGCACAGGACGTCAAAACCAACGGCGCATTTGACAAAGAACTTTCAACCAGGCAGAATGCGCTGCACACGCTGCAGCAGTCAGTGCCAGACATCAAGTACGCGATCTATGTGCGATTTTTCGAAGCACTGCTCGGATACACGTATCGTGTTGGATCTTCCAAACTGCCGTCTACAATAAAAATCGCGGCCGACATGGATGCAGCCGGATTTCAAAAGGCCCTTCGCGAGCTTCAAGAATTGCTCATGGATAAAGACGACCTGTCGCATGAAGAAGATGTCGGCGAGAAAGGTGCCGCTGTCATATCGACCAAGAATCCAGGCGCGTTTGACAAGGACTGGAAAAAGATTCTGAGCAAAGATGGGTTCTTGCCTTTCACTGTATTGCCCGACAACGTTGCGCTCAAGAACTACTATCGATGTCGCATTACTGATATGTGGTGAGTGACATCCGTCTAAGTTAATTCGAGCATCCGGGACAATGCTGACCATGACGCGACTAGGGCAACTTTCGTCGACAGCCACAATAAAGAGAAGGAGATCAGCTACCAGATCCACGTTGGTCCACACTTCTTGGACAAGAATTCCGAGGGTCAGCTGCTGCATTTTTACATGAAGCCGTATGTGCTTAGCAAGATTGGTAAGGAGAATAAGTGGACCGAGCAAGCTCAGAGGGCTTATGCGAGACCTGCTGTGTTTTGTACTGGAGAAGTGTTGATTGCGGACACAGACCGCAAACTGATGGACGATGTGGTATCGGTTTCCGTTTATTTCAGATTCAAAGGGGTGCCAATTTCGTGGGCAAGACATAGTTGAGTAGTCGTCGTATAGATCGTGTTCGGTGCTGATGGTATGGGATTGGTTCAATGACAATTGTTGCGTCCGTAATCATGTCTGTAGACCTCGGATCTGCTGGCTCTTGTCGACGTCGTTACTTTGTGATCAGCTTTGTGATCACGCACAGGTTCGCGATTATGTTGTGTTCCGAAAGCATCCGGTTGATCCAGCGGTAGGTGCATGGCATGAAGCTTCGAGGACGTGGCATTGATGCTTGTTCTGCATGCAGACCTGGTTGATTAGGTAACTTCGGATTTGGACTAATCTCATTGAACATCGTGGAGGAGGATGCAAGTGAGGGCAGATTCAATTGTGCCCAGGCGAAGCATAAGCCGCTGCGGTGGCCACGCTCAGCCCCAGACCCACATCTGCTCCTGCGAAACACCACATTCCCTTCTCGTCACCTACCAAGAAATCGGAATGACAATGATATGTGATCCATCATGGGCTTCAACATACGTTGTCGACACTTCGTGACAAAGCCAGCTCTTGACCAGGGTTGACCACGCGACACGAAAGTTTTCCAGCCTTGATTTCGATGCTTGCCCTCACTCCATTATGGCGCACATACCCTGCATACGCACGGTATTTGCGGCAGATTGATTCTGGGGCAAGCCGTGCAAGGGCCAGCCACAGCCGACAAGCTCCTCCGCAACTTCAACTCCTGCGATGGCTGCCGATGCTTGACTAAGATTGGTCGAGTCGTCCTTGGTCAGCCTCGGTGACAGTGATCTGCAGAGCGCTAGCCGGCTGAGATAGCTTTCCGCGCAGCTCCAGAACTGCGAGTACCTGCTCCTCGTATAGAAGGAATAAGTACTCTCGGGCATACACTTTTCCTTTTTGCGCGTCTCACGATCTTCTTTCCTGCTGATACATTTAGACGAATACCGACACGATGCCGTTCCTGGCGAAAGAACATTTCCCGCTGTCCTACGAGGATATTTTGTCCTGGACTTTTGATCATGTCAAGTATGATTGGGACAAGCCGATTTACATTGATGGGCTGGATGATAAGAGGTCGATTTCTGCGCGGCAGGCGAAGAAGATGGTGAGGCAGCTTGCTGCGGGGTTCAAGGCTATTGGCGTTCAGAAAGGCGATTGTGTCTCGATACATTCGCTGAACGACATCACATACCCAATCTTCTTTCTTGGAGTCATTGCCGCCGGGGGAGTCTATGCTGGTACCAATCCAGCTTACACGGAGCATGAATTGACGCATGTACGCTCTGCTCCTTCCTCAGATTGTCGTGATCCTGGCTGACAGCACTTGCGACAGACAACGAAGATCGCCAAAGCGAAGTACATACTTACACAACCTGCATTCCTACCGAACATCCTCAAAGCCGCGGCAGCCAACGGGATTGAGAAGAAGAATATCATCATATACAATCCTACAGGCGAGAAGGCGCCAGAGGGCTTCCTGCAATGGGGCGACTTGTTCAAGCACGGCGAAACAGACTGGGTACGATTCCACGACTACGAGACAGCATACCAAACAGGAGCAGCGAGGCTATATTCTTCCGGCACAACCGGTCTTCCCAAAGCCGCTGAACTATCGCACCTCAACTTGACCGCACAGCACATGCTGGTGTACGAGACAAACCCGAAGCCCTACGAGGTTCGACGCTTTCTACCTTTGCCCATGTTCCACGCAGCAACAGCTCCCAGCGCATTCTGCACACCCTTACGAAACGGCGATCAGGCATACGTTGTCCCGCGATTCGATCTCAAGACCTGGTTCTGGGCACACGAGCATTACAAGATCACAGATATGGGAGTTGTTCCTCCGATCGCAGTTCAAGTCATCAACAGCCCCATGGCGAAACAGTACAGTCTCAAATCATGCAAAGTGGCACAATGTGGAGCTGCACCTCTAGACAAAGGTCCTCAAGCCCGACTCCAGGCCCTCATGGCTCCCGGTGCACCATGTTCCCAAGTCTGGTAAGACAATGAAGCTCAGCTCCAGATCCTCTCAAAACCAGCCACTAACCTCGTTACTACAGGGGCATGACAGAAACCTCCTGCATCGCAACCCGAACCCCCTACCCCGCCAACGACTCAACAGGAAGCGTCGGCAAACCCCTCCCAAACCTCGACACCAAACTCGTCGACGACTCCGGCAACGACATCACAGCCTACGACGTCCGCGGCGAACTCTGCGTGCGCGGTCCCACAGTAATAAAAGGCTACTTCGAAAACCCCGAAGCCAACGCCCGTGACTGGGACTCCGATAACTTCTTCCACACAGGCGACATCGCTTACATCGACAGCAAATCCGGAAACTACTACATCGTCGACCGCAAAAAAGAACTCATCAAAGTTCGAGGTTTCCAAGTTGCGCCTCCGGAATTGGAAGGTGTTTTATTGAGTCATCCGGAAATTGTTGATGCGGCTGTGATTGGGGTTCCGGATCCTGTGAGAGAGGGGGATGAGTTGCCGAGGGCGTATATTACGAGGAGGACGAAAGATGGGGCGCCGACGGAGGAGGAGGTTAAGGCTTTCGTGAAGGAGAAGTTGGTGTATTATAAGCAGTTGGAGGGTGGGGTCAAGTTTGTGGATACGATTCCGAAGAATGCGAGTGGGAAGATTTTGAAGAGGTTGTTGAGGGAGCAGGCGAAGGAGGAGTTTAAGGAGGGGAAGAGGAGGGAGGGGGCGAGGTTGTAGGATTGTTCTGTTGCTCTGTTTTCTAGAGGCTAGGAAGTACGAGATGTTCGAGACGAGTATTATCATGATTTCATGATGAACGTGGTTGGACGAAGTTTTCTCGAACATCGTAGCGATCAAGATACCAATCCTAATGATACACAATCTTGAAAGAAGTCGATGACAATACATCAATTTGAATCAACTTTTGCATCTTCCTTCACAACCCAGGCCAAACCACACTCCTCGCATGCATCAAATAACTCAACTCCGCCAGCCTCGGAGTCAAAATCCTATCCGGCAACTTCTCTTTCACCCACATCCCATTCCAATCCGCAAACAAATACGCCTTCACAAACTCCCAATAATCCGGGTAGAATCCACACATTTCCCAATCCAAAATCCCCACAACCATCCCGTCTCGAACAATTATATTGCTTGGTGTGAGATTATTATGCGTTAATACGATGTTTTCGCTTCGCATAGAACGGAGTAACCGAGCGACCATTTGCGTCCAAGAATTATCTCCGCGTTGGCGGAGAGTGTGTACAAGGCCTTCGATGAAAGCGCTGGGGTCGTTGTATGGGCCGTATTGGAGATCATCGTGAGCGAAGAATTCGTCGAGGCAGGGTTCGGTTTTGTCGATGCTGCCGCTGATTGTGTTGCTGGTGATGGAACGGAGTTCATCGAGGTAGTGTTTTAGTTGGGCAGTGATGGATTGTTTTTGGGCTTGGTCGTAATGCGGCCAGGCTTGGGAGAGGGTTTGGCCTTCGATGTGTTCCATTATGAGGACGCCGCAGCCGTCGGGTTGGAGGTAGGAGTCGTAGACGCGGGGAATGGGGATGGAGGTTTGGGAGGCGAGGAGTTTCATGGTTTCTGCTTCAAGGAGGCGGGCTTTGGAGCCGGTTTTGATGACGATGTTGTGGTTGAGGCGGAATGCTCGAGAGTGCGGGCGTAGGAGGATGCATTGTTTTAGGAAGGCGTTGTTGATGCGGATTCGTTCGCCGTTGTATTCGTTGGGGTAGCCTACGCCGTCGCCGGGTTTGGCTTCTTCAAGGGCTTGGAGATATTTGCTTGGGATTTTCCGGAAGACTTGTTTGAGGGCACCCATGTTCTTGCTGCTTGGAAGCGAGATATTCGGGTGTACGATGCCGTTCTGCATGATTATCAATGGGAGGAAGCAGTGTGAAAATTTGGAGAGGAGGTGGCATTGTGAAGAGAAAAGTGGTGGTGCAGGTATGCTGAGTCGAGGGCGAAGTTTGACGGTTGTGCTATGTTGTGCATGACCAAGCTGTCACTGTCGCTGCATCACTAGAGCGCCTTCTGTTTCACATCTCATGGCCTGACATGTCTAGTGGCATGAGATTTTGACATAGCAATCCTCGTCGACAGCGAGACGGGTCACATATTGTTGCAGGTCGGGCATCCTCTCGCTGTGGAAGGGTTTTTTGACAGCGGCATGCAAACAAGGTTCACAGTGCCGACGAGTCGTTGGCCTGAGTCGGAGACGGCGTGATGAAATACTCGTCTCGCGGAGGCAGCATGGTGGTGCTCGTGCTCGTCACGGGATATGGCATCTTCTGCTCCCTGTCCTGTCTGTCCTGGCGAGAGCGGGACGTGCAGGTCAAGAAATGGCCGAGGGCGGAGGTGGCAGCGGAAGGTGGCAGACGGCGCGGACAAAGAGCGTGGCAGCAGCAATTAGTCACCTGTGGGAGGGCGACGGGTTATTGTCGCGATAGCAGCCTCCCTCTTCTGCACACCGACACGCTCTCCAGCATCGACAGCCGGCAACACACGTCCTATCAGCGGCGTTGCCATTGCCTCCGCGCCATTGGTCTGTGACTCTTTCAGCGCCGAAGGGCCGGGTGGACAGATAAGCTTGAAAACTTCGACTTCCCGCGCCAGATCTCTCACCCTTCGACCACCAACACCCAATCCCATCGCTGCTGACCATCTCATGCTCGACTGCAACCTCGCTGCCGACATCGACCCAACTTCCTCCTAGACACCACCACACCCGTCTCTTGACCTGGTCGCGTTCATGGTGTTCGCTCCCACACTCTTCACCTCGCAAGGTATGACGCATCCGACACCGCCCGTCGCCCGATAAGACCACCATCACCAACACGCAAAAATCACCGGGCTGTGGGAACGTGCGAGCGACGCAGATGCTGATCAGAAATGGCAGACTACATCAGTGACCACTTGTGGAAGGCCTTCAGTGGTTAAGAAACCTCACCCCACCGCCCGCTACACCCAACCTCCACCATGGCCTCTGCCATCCTTGCCCGAACTTTGAAGCCTGCTGGTCTGCCCAAGACTGGCATCACCAAGGCCTTCATCAGGAACAATGCCACCGTGGCACCAGAAACCCGCATTGGCTCCGCTCCAAACGCCTTCAAGCGATCGACCAAGCCGTCCTTCGACCGAGCCACCTTCACCATCCGCGATGGTCCCATCTTCCACGGAAAGAGCTTCGGTGCAAAGGCCAACATCAGTGGAGAAGCAGTCTTCACTACATCACTCGTGGGCTACCCTGAGTCGATGACCGATCCTTCATACCGTGGACAGATCTTGGTCTTCACTCAACCACTTATCGGCAACTACGGTGTGCCATCCGATGTCCGTGACGAGTACGGACTGCTCAAGTACTTCGAGAGCCCCAACATCCAGGCCTGCGGCATCGTTGTTGCCGATGCCGCTCTCAAGTACTCTCATTGGACTGCTGTCGAGAGTCTGTCCGAGTGGTGCGCTCGTGAGGGCGTTCCTGCCATCTCTGGCGTTGATACTCGCGCCATCGTCACATACTTGCGAGAGCAAGGTTCTTCCCTCGGCAAAATCTCTGTCGGCGAAGAGTACGACGCGGACGAGGACGAGGCTTTCAACGACCCATCTGCCATCAACTTGGTAGCCAAGGTCTCCACCAAGGCACCTTTCCACGTGCCATCGCCGAACGGCAACGCCCACGTCGCTCTCATCGACTGTGGTGTCAAGGAGAACATCATCCGCTCCATTGTTGGACGTGGAGCTAGCGTGACTTGCCTGCCATGGGACTACCCAATTCACAAGACTGCACACCACTTCGATGGTGTCTTCATCTCCAACGGTCCTGGTGACCCAACGCACTGCCGCAAGACCAGCGACAACCTCAAGAAGCTCATGGACAACAGCAACATCCCCATCATGGGCATCTGTCTCGGCCATCAGCTTCTGGCCATCGCATCAGGTGCCCGCACCGTTAAGATGAAGTACGGTAACCGTGCCCACAACATTCCAGCTTTGGACTTGATGACCGGCAAGTGCCACATCACTTCTCAGAACCACGGATACGCTGTCGACGCCGGTTCTCTCCCATCGGACTTCAAGGAGTACTTCACCAACCTCAACGATGGCTCCAACGAGGGAATGATTCACAAGACTCGTCCAATCTTCAGCACGCAATTCCACCCTGAGGCCAAGGGTGGTCCACTCGACAGCAGCTACCTGTTCGACGCCTACCTCAACAGCGTTCAGCAATACAAGGCTCAGAATGATGCTCTGAAGGGTGGCAAGGACAACAGGCCCAGCCCACTCTTGGTCGATCTGCTTGCCAAGGAGCGTGTTGGCGTGTCACCAGACGCCTAGACTGAGACTTTCCTTCTGATTGATCTGAGTCTGTTTGCTGAAGCGTTTTTGCTATGAGGTTTATGCTTGAACTTTCCAAGCTGGAGTTTTGTCACCTGTCAGTGATGCTTCCTTCCCTGCGTCTAGTTTACCTGTTCAGATATCACGAAATTCACAAATTTGATGCCACTACCCGCCGAACCTCGTCTGTTGCATATTAACCTACAATATGTCAACAGAGAAATGTTCTTGCACACCCATCCGCCAACTTTCGCGAGTCGACTTGATGAGTCGCTGATACTGTACGACTGTGCTCTGTAAGCTACATGCACAAACTACCGGAACTTCCCTCGATTGTGGCATGGATGAACGAAGTGGCTTTCGCAGCTGGAAGCCTGACAGCCCTGCCGCGTCACAAAACAGGATATCACGGCAACATAGCGTCTTCTTGGCTCGACATCACGTAGCGTCCGTCAATACCGATCCAATGCTTTTGGAAAGAATGGAAGGCTCGAGTCACTAGAGTTGCTAGGATTTTGTTTCATATGCGGTCTATTGAGGAAGTTCGTGACGGGCGGCATGCTTATACATGTGCATATATGTGTGTACTCTAGTTCATGCTGTATGTAGTACGTGCGTGAAAGAAATGGGAGTACTGTAGGAGCAGACGACGAAGGTCATTTTTGAATAGCAGTGAGCGTAGGTTTCGCTTCTTATCTTATTTCTACGAATGTATACGAACTGTGGTGGTCATAAGTTCTCCCTTCCCGCTTGCTTGCTTGCTTTCGCTTTGCTGTCGTAAAATCTGCTCGACCAGGAAACCAAAAAAAGTAATCACATTCATGGGTATCATCCATAGCCAAAACCCCGAGAGAACTCCAAAAGGCGCCAAACTTCAAAAGAACACAAATGACGAGGCTGTCAAGCAGTGCCCACAGCACTCTGCTTCCGACTCGCCGCAGGCGCGATCATCGACCTTGCACCAGGCACCACACTCCCTTTCCTCGCGTGCACCATGCCGTCCGCATCCACGACAGGTCCTTGAGGTATTGAACCGAAGAAGCCTCCGGCTGTATTCGAGCTGCTGAACATTCCCGATCGATTCCCCGCGAACGCCGAAGGTAACATGCCTTTCATCCTGTTATATTCGTATTTCTGCCGTAGAGGCACAGGTACTGGCTGATAAAGCGGTTGACCCCCAAGACCTCGCGATACTCGACATAACAGCTTCACGCTCTTCTTCGCTGTCGACGGGTCCAGTTGGCAAATCGTAGTCGTCCGGGTTAGGTGCGTTGGCGTCGAATTGGGCTTTTTGCTGTTTCGCAGCGTTCTTGCGTTGGTATTCCATGAGTAATTTATCGTATGGTGCACTTCTTCCGGGCACGGCTCGTTTGGCTCCCATGCTGTGGCTTTTGCATGTCAGACTACGAGCGCATTGTCCTCCTTGTGGGAGTTCCACGCCGCACTGCTTCTCCACATCTACGGGGGCTTTGGGTCGAGCGGCTTTGCTCTTGGGCTCGTCTTTCTTTTTCTTCTTTTTGTTGGGACCGCCGTCTTCGCCTTCGTCGGCTGCTTTGCGTTTCTTGCTTGCTGTCATGCCGCCTGTCTTGCTGGCTGTCTTCTTGGATCCGTCCTCTTCCTCATCGCTGCTGCCCGCTCTTTCTTTTCGTGCTGCTGCGTCTCTTGCATCCTTGGCTTCCTTCTTCTTGCGCTGCTTCTCTTGCTTCTTGTTTAGGCAGCCTTCTACATGTTTTACTATGACGTGCTTGGCGACTGGTCGTTTGCAGTGGGTGCATCGTAACAGCTCGGGCTTGTCGGCCATGGGCTTGCCATTCTGGAAGGCTTTGGCGATTGTCGACGGGACCTTGTTGACACAACCCGTTTTTGGTGCATCTTTGGGTCTCGGACCTATTTAGTGCTGTCAGCCTTCGCACGATAGCATCTGCCTAATCGTGCAAGCCGTACCTGCGTTGACCTCTGTTGCCCAGGCGCCAGGGTTCTTGACCTTGGGCAGCTTCTCTTTCACCTCGGGAAGGACTTTGACAGCGGTGTCGTTCTCGATGTCCTCGAAAAGATCGTCTAGCGATATGGCACTATCGCTCTTGCTGGGTTTCGCGGCAGGCGCTGGAGTGGAATGTCAGAGTGTGTGGGCGGCACAATCTAGCGAGCGACGCACCCTTGCGGCCGACGACACCGTTCGTCGCCGCCATCGTCTAAGAGGTCTAGTGATCAGAGCGAGAGAAAGGCAATGAGTGGCTCATTGCGCACATTTGCGCATGTCGCTCGAGTGACGATGTGTTGAATGAGGGCGAAGCAGCACGCGACAAGCGGCGCCGAGAGTGGGTCTTGCACGTGAACGCAGCTTTCGGGTCTCTCGAGGACGACTTCATCATTTTTCTGGCAAAGTCCTCCTCCACCAATTGGACTCCGAAAACACACTTGCAGAAATCACCGGAAGCGTCTCAGCATGCGATGAACAAGAAGACATGCCTCTCTTCGGCACGACGATGGATCGAAGAAACGAGGTCTTCCGACGCTTAAAGCCACCATGCGTAGCCTTAAGTCAGGTCGCTCTGACGCTCAGTGCGGCTCGCGGTGATGCCAGCCAGTTGATCGCGAAACTTGAAGACGTCCATAAGAATTTGAAGTCAGTGGCGTCGCGGCCAGCATCACTCGATTCCAAGCTGGCCGATTATGTCTTCTTTCCGCTCTCGCAGGTGCTCAAGGTCAGCCAGCGAGTGCCAATTCGCGCGCTCGAGTTGACCTTGCAGTGCCTCGCCATCATTCTTGAATATGGCTGGCGGTCGCAGATGCAACCACAGCTTGCTGCTCAAGTCGTCATCTTGTGTACTCTCATGGCTGAAGAGAATCCAAACGGACTTTCTTCAGCACAGACGACTGATGAATTGCGTACAAGTGCTCTCGATTGCTTACGACATGTGTTCGAGTCTGCGAGCGGATCCTCAGAGCTACGAGATGCGATGACAGCAGAGTCAAATGTGCCCCAGTTGGGACAGACAATCAGCACGATCCTTGACAATGTTCTTGGAGCACGATCGATAGAGACTCAAATCGCCGCCAGCCGTGCACTACAAGCATTGGTGACACGAGTGGCGACTATTGACATACAAGCAGGGTTCCTGCCAGGCATCGTATCGAAATTGACGAAACTGCTCACACCAAAGACTGCCCAGCGGCGCAATCACGAAGTTCTGGTCCGCGCACTCGAAAGCCTTACCCACCTTTTCAGAGCCACTCTGGGTGACGAGATTACCGCCGACCTTCCAGAAGACCAACATGCTTCGGATCGCGCCCGACTTTCGAAAGTTGTTGACCGGAAGTGGCTCGAAACAGCGGCTTCTCAGCTGAAGCCAGCAATCACGAATATACTCAAGGTCCGTGAGACAGAACGGGACGATGTGAAAATATCCCTCGCGCAATTCTGCCTCACTGTGATGCACTGCCGCAGAACTCTGGAAGACTCAGCCCCGATTTGTTTGGAAACTCTCCTGATCCTGTGTTCCGAGCAGGGCGATAGCATCATCACGAGTCAAGTTGGACTACTGGTCAGCCAAGATTCCTCTGTTGCAGCACTCTTACAGGTCGCTCTACACGATTGGATATCGTCGTTGCCCACGAAGATGCAGGCAGCAGATGAAGCAGTGAAAGTGGAGCGCATGGGGCAGATCAGCACAGCTTACGATATCCTGATAAGCAGTGGCACAGATACGACTGTGGTTGACAAAATGCTGGTAGACATCTTGAGGGATAGCGTAGCGATCACCCTTCAGCCTCCTCGTCTAGCGCAGAAAGAAGCAGATATTCGGCCGCCAGTGCAGTCTATGGAGCTTGATGTACATGACAGGAAGAGCAGCACCGAGTTTCGCACGCCGCTGGTGAAGTATCGCGCTCAGGACGAGGTGCTGCAAACAATTGAGAAGTTGGCGAACTCTATCAGTCGACACTCATACAAGATAGTCAGCGGCGAACTTTCCAGAGCTTTGCGTCAAAGCCTCGGAGAGACGCAAATCGCCACATTCTGGCTCCTGTTCAACACCACACAAAGAGCGCTAGAAGAAGGTACTGGCGCAAATGAATTCCTTGTCATCGATAATGGAACGCATTCAATCGCTTCTGAGAAACTGGAGGATCTCTACGCCTTCTCACTCGACATCTTAACGGACAACTCTGAGGATGTAGCAGATCCTCGTCTGCAAGCGCTAGCTCTTCGCTCTCTGGCACTGTTCAGTCGTATATCGGGTCAAGACTTTCGACATGAGCTCATTGATGCCCTTTATCCCGTCCTGCATAGCCTGGCTACGCCCGACGCGTTGCTGCAGCAGGACAGTATGACCACGCTGAACATCTTCGCCTCGTCTTGTGGCTACGAATCTGTGGAGAACTTGATCGTAGAGAATGTCGACTATCTCACCAACGCCGTGTCATTGAGGCTCAATGCCTTCGACGTGAGCCCTCAGGCACCACAAGTGTTGCTCACGATGGTGCGGCTTGCTGGACCAAGCTTGTTGCCGTACCTTGAGGATACGGTTGACAGTCTATTTGCTGCTCTGCAAGACTATCACGGCTATCCACTTCTGGTCGAACTCATTTTCAGAGTACTGAGTGTGGTTGCTGAGGAGGGAGCCAAAACGCCCCAGCTTGCCATTACAGATGGCACCAAACAAGACCTCGCAAAGTACTACGAGGATCGATGGCAGCCGGTGACAATAGATGGCTTAGCCGCCCTTTTACATGAAAAGGTGGCAGAAGAGGAGCACATCGCTGCAGCTGAGATAAATGAAACCGAGCCGCATCCGAAACGTCCATGGAAGTCGATCGATGAGAATGAGACAGAGGAAGAGGGTTCAGCAGAGGACGACCAGCGAGGAGTTGATATTCCGGACACTCCTCCACCGGCCCCGAAAACATACGGCCTGCTACTTCGCATCTCGGAATTGACACAGCACTTCTTGCCCTCAGCATCTGCGTCTCTGAGGTCTTCTTTACTCAATCTGATCAAAACTACGACGCCAGCGATATCACGCCATGAGAATTCGTTCTTGCCGCTCATCAACACGCTATGGCCGGAAGTTGTATCGAGGCTCGACGATACCGAGCCATACGTAGTGGCCACTGCTTTGGACCTTATTGCTATGCTGTGCGAGCATGCCGGAGGTTTCATGCGCACTCGAGTCCAGCAACTTTGGCCTGAGCTACAAGAGATGTATGACAAGACCGCTGCGAATATCGTGCAGAGCGTGCAGCCTCGGAGCCATGGCACAGGGAAGGTGAAAGATCAACATACTACTGCCATAGTGCCCAGCAACACCGCTCTCAGCCTTGCCTTAATGCGGATCAAAGCAACGCCAGCAGACTACAGCGATACCTCGACAAGGTTGCTTTGGACATCGTTGTTGGAGGCCATTACCTCCATCGTCAAACACATTTCCTTGGCCCCAGAAATGTTCGACCATGCTGTTGAAATGTTGGCGCCTGTGTTGGATGATGACGAGACCCGAGCCGCTCTGGAAGCTGAGAATGCCGACGCTGTTTGGCTTGTGATGCTCAGGGGTGGTAAAGTGAGCCCACCGACGCCGCCGCAGGATGATACCATCAATTCGACGTTCGTGCAAGTAGCGGGCTAGGTCCAAGCGAACCAACATTGAAGATATTGATAATCAGCAAGCAATCTGACCAGCATAAGCAGTGGCTTCTAGCGACTGATCAGAGATGCCGAGGTGCGATAAGTTCGAAAAGCAGGATGCGATGCGTTTGCGCCGCGGTCAGCACTGTTTGTCGTACCCATGTCGCCCAACGCGGCGATTATGCACAAACAGCAATAGGATCGAAACTTCAAAATGGCCAAACATCCAAACATCCAAATACAAGTAGCAGGCCACGCTTTGTGGTGAACTGGTCTCCCACATCGTTGCATCGAAATGCCGCTTCCCAAAAACTCGACCTCAAACTCCGCCACCGACTCGCACAAATATCTACACACCACCACCAACCGACGGGTCATTGCTTCACGATCGGTCGCAAGAGAGACTTACACAAGATCTTCGTGCGAACTCCCGCCCACCTCCACGTTCCTTCGAGCTTCAGCTGTCCAAACCCTATAACACTCTATCGGACCCGACGCCGACGAACCCTGGTCACCAGCACCAAAGGTACATCATGTGTTACCACGAATACACCCATTACCCTCACTGCGAAGAGCACATTCCAATGCATGCGCACATGTGTCCGAAGAACATCACAGGCGACCAGACCCGAGTCATATTCTGCGAAGACTACCAGGCCATTCGGAGGGAAGCTAGGGTTGGTTGTCCGCATTGCGAGTGGAGGAGAGAGAGTTCTGTGACGACGCCAACTTCTTTGAATGGACGGCATTCTTACCCAACGCCTCCGAAGACCGCATCGCCTGGATCGACGAGGTGAAGAGTTGTGAGCAAAGGCAGGTCTGAGAATGGGGCTCAAATGTATTCGATCGATGGGCAAGGGCTCTGTCCATCATGCGCTTTCTGCTGCCCTGCTGTGAGGCCAGATGCGATAGAGAAAGTCATTGATGGGAGCTGAGTCAATCCCGACTTTCTGGTGTGAGCTTGAGACGAGCGTGGGTGTATGAGTATGTTTGGCGTGATACATGGACCGGCGGAGCGTGTGAAGATACAGGGGCAAGTGAGACATACTGTTGAGAAGGTGTACGATGGAAATGAGCAGAGCTTGGAGTCGAGGTGGATGCAGGCGTCGTTAGTCCGATGATCTCTCCGATGAATTGAAAGATGTCAGCTTTAACTGGTCAGCGTTCAAAGTCTCCATTTCCTGCCCTCCCAAAGTACCTCGACCGAGTATGCATCCCGATCTCTGTTTATCAAAGCACCTGACATTTTGCTCGTAGCTCACCTTGGAGTAGGCATTTAGGGTAATCAAAATCTGTTTTCTCTTTCCGTAAATACAAAGAAGTTGTATTCTATATGCACCTCAGAAAGAAGAAAAAAGAGAAAAAGAGAAGATTGAAGAAACCAACAACCACAAAAGCCAGCCAGCCCGCACGCATCGTGTTCGCCCTTTCTTCGCCGAGCAGAAATGCCTCGTATGCGCCGCTTTCTTGCCTGTGTTGTTCCCCCATCGGTTGAGCCAATCGCAATGCCGTCTCGCTCCACTCTCTGGCTGCTTCTGGTACTGGTTCACTGCTGCTGCTGGATGATA